>NQII01002864.1:50497-137427 GCA_002778355.1 Clitarchus hookeri
CACAAGTGCTTGTCTCTACTCCGCGGGTAAGGGAAACACTGCGACGAAAGACACTTTCGTGTTTTTTCTATTCTCTTTATTTTAAAAATGAGTCCAGATAACTGGTTGTCTGTATAACCGACGTTCGGTTAGTCGACTTTCTACTGTATATACTTACAAACAGATCTTCAACACTGCATAACATAATTTACATTGCAAAATTTTATTTCTGGTAAAACAAAATTGTTAAACTCCTGACCCTTTCTTATTCCTTCATCAGTGACATCCATCTTAAACTTAATATTCCAACATAAATTATTATAAATTTCGTGGAAGTCTCGATTTTTACTATACTAAGACAGCAGTCTTGATCATATTTAAGTCACTCAAGTTGTTTTACTGTAGAATATTTTATGGGTAAAGCAAGCACTTAAAAATATTGCCCTCAATTTAAGTTTATGTTAAATTATAACAATATTTTTGGTAGTAAACATTTTTTTAAATAATATTAAAATAATGTTATTTTTGGAGAAGTATTATTTTCAGGGTAATTTGCACAACTGCGCAGTGATAATCTTGGTGATTTGACATAGTAGGTGTGCCGAACTCTGTTCCAGCGACTGTTAGTCACGTAAACAGTAATATTATGAATACAGTAGTGATTATTTAAAATTCTTATTTTAGACATAATACCTTCAGTAATTTTCTAGTTTAGGGGCTTTTCTGAAAAACACAATAAAAATTTTAAATTATGATATATTTCTACTCTACTAATGATGCAGAACACGAATATACTAGGGGCATCGCTTTAAAATAAGTGCAACATATTTTAAAAAATTGAACAAGTTTGTGAGATGACTGTTTCTGACAGTTTGTTTACGTTTATGAACGAAACGTTTTATGCCAACAAAAGTTGTTTTAATGAATTCAGCATAGCTTACCTAGTTGATATTGAAGCGGCCGTAGTGTTAAAATAAGTAGAACATATTAAAAAAAACTTGCGAAATATGTTTGTTTGTGTCTATTAACGTCAGAGGAATTATACCAGCCCCCTACCTAGGTGAGTCAATTTACATTCTTTTGGTGTGTTTTACGGTTCCTTTAAATCCCTGCAATCCTACATTCGTATTTTAGTGTAAAACCCAAACATCCTAGGTTAGTGTAAAACCCAAACATCCTAGGTTAGTATAAAACCCAAACATCCTAGGTTAGTGTAAAACCCTACTATCCTAGGTTAGTTTAAAACCCTAACATCATAGGTTAGTGTAAAACCCAACAATCCTAGGTTAGTTTAAAAATGTAAAATAGTGATTCGCCCATCGTGGGGTTAGGTTTTGTTAGGTTAGGTGGGCACATATTACGAAATTAGTCGGACGTTAATGCCCCTAGTATATTCGTGTTCTGCATCATTAGTAGAGTAGAAATATATCATAATTTTAAATTTTTATTGTGTTTTTCAGAAAAGCCCCTAAACTAGATAATTACCATACCTTCCTATTCAGGATGTGTACATCTTTCCTTCCCCTCCATCCCCTGGCATGCATCATGGGCACCCTGGACGTATCTGGTACACTTCCCCCGTTCCCTTCCCACTTTTAACTTGGTCAATAAGTTTGGTTTTGCGAGGTTTTCTTGCATTTAACACGATTAAGCAACCCGACCGACATATATTTTACATACATTGTACGTGTTTTACTACTCAACTCAATTTTCCTGATCTTCTTGCCTTCCCCACTATCACATTTCATTGTATAGGCCCTATACTATGAATAAAGTTGATGCCATCATGAAATTCATATAGGGTGTGATTAGTAATGTCAATATACACCATTTGATGGTATTGTTTCCCATTTTTTGAAAAGCTACCAATCTTAATTACCACATTGCTGTCCGGACATGTGATTTCAACAGTTTTTGTAACAATTTCTGAGCCAATGTTTAAGACAGGCACAAAAGATGAAAATCAGTCTACCATCATCATTAGTCTACGGTGATATCTAAACAAATAAAACACCAAGTTTGTTGAATGCACTTACGGTGCTACGATGGCTCTTGCAGGCCCGTGAGTCAGATCTGCGTTGCTTAGCCATGTATCCAACTGGCGAGTCAACTCTTTTGCTGTAAATACACATGACACAGTAATTAACATAATTAAAACAGTACTTAATTAACCTGTTTAGTAGACATTGTAAAACACCTTCAAAAAGGAAAATTAACTACAAGAATATAGATGACTAATTTAAGTTAAAAAATATAATGGGAAATACTAACTGAAGATGCTAAATCGAGGAAAATGCTCAATTTAGTGTTCAAGTCTAATGATAGACCTAATATAATTTATCTGCAAAAGTACAAGCACCATTTCTGTAATACAGCCAAAAAATAATGGGTTAACTTTGTTTAGATTTTGTTACTGAAATCAGTATTAAAAGCCTTAATATTGCTTTCAAGGCCTAATAAAAAAAATTAATGAAAACAAGTAACGGCAGATGTAAAAGGAGAATGCTGTTTGAGATGTGTAGACCTTCACTTCACGTATATTACCAAATTGATACACGAAACCAATAATACTACCTATCCTGACATAATTTCATAGTTCATACAAAACAGTCAATAACTCACAGTCCTAATCAAGAGATTAATGCACATAAATGGAAAGCCCTGATAATTAATTAAATAACTCAAGTGATGTAGTGACATATACTGCTGGCACAGTATTGATTTTCTCACTTGAAGGTGTTAATCGAGAAGCATTATTTTCTAGTCTTGATTTTTTACTTGACGGTGTTGAGGCATCGATGTTTTACATGGGTTCAGTGCTTGGGATGACTGTTTGTTTATTTATTTTTATTTACTTATTGATTCCGTAGATCCTGCTTTTGAGCTCAGAGAGCTCCAGGTTGTCGAATACATGTCAAAGCATTACAAAAACAATAACAAATTACATAACAATAATGACATACAAAACAGTAACAAGAATATATTAACACAATTTGCCATTTCACTAATAAGACTACACAGAACAATAAATTTGGTTACATAAATAATGACATACATTGCAATACAAAAACAAATCTCACGTGAAAAATATAACATACAGTAGGGCCTACACATTAAGATGACAAATATTAATTTACAGAGTAAATATGTTTGGCAATAAAAACTCCTTAAGTCTACTTCTTAACTTTGTATGCAAATATTACTGGTAATGTGAGTACACAGCTAAACTCAACGTAAATATCTGATTTACGTTAATAAAAATCAGATATACAAACTGTTTTTTTTTTTCCTTTAAAAGACTTTTCTTGTGTTTCTGTCCATTATTTCTATGGTTTGAAAATTATATTAACTTACGTCATTTGCTCGGAAGCTCTGGACATTCTAGGGTCTGGGCAACATTGAATTCAAATTTTCAAACATATTATTTTGACTGGTGAAAGTCCTCAACATAATAATTGAGAGAAGGAATCAATAAAATTTATATAACCAGAAATTTACAAAAAAATTGCCTATAACCTACAAACTTTCGAGATCAAAAAACCATTGTACTTTCAGCGCTAAAAGTAATAGCTCATTAGCAATTTTGCGAACATATTAGCACTCCGATTATCATCAGCACCTAGCTTAAAAACAGACGAAAAAAAAAAAAAACATTTCAGTTGATATAACTTGGTGCATAAGCCATAGAAAAATAAAATCAATTCTGATGTTTTAGGGATTATGCACATGAATCAAATTTTGGAGCTCCACTGTAAAATGCAAAGAATCAATTTGAAGTACTGGTGAAATTAGTAGTTTAAGTAAGTAGTAAGTTTAAGATGAGGGTGCGTGAGACAGCAATGGTAATCAAGGGGTTAAAGAGGAATACGGCAGTGGAACCACGCGCAATAGGGAACAGAGTCCTTGAGTTTGGTAGTGAGAGTAAAGTTAGATATCTGGATATGATTGGTAGATCGTCAGAAAAGGGTAAGTTGCCACAAGGTTGGAAGGATGTGTTGGTGGTCCCAATACACAAGCAGGGGGAGGATAGGGGGAGTCCCGGCAGCTACATACCAGTGAGTCTCACATCGAGTACAGGAAAGGTAATGGAGAGACTGGTGGTTCAGTATGCTGTGAATGTTATGAACAAGAGGAATTGGTTGGAGGAGTGACAACATGGTTTCAGAAAAGGATACTCATGTGAGACGCAGCTGGCTGGGCTGTTAGAGGATCTGGTGCAGGCAGTTGCGAGGGGAAGCAGATGGATGCCTGCTTCATAGACTTTGAGAAGGCATTTGATAAGGTGCCCCATGGGACTTTGATGAAGAAAATTGAAACAGACAAGTGGAGTGTACTGAATTGGGGACTTACTCAGGGGGGAAGGCAGAGGGTGAAAGTGGGGGAGGCAACATCCTAGGAGAGAGCTGGGCTGGGACCATGACATGGGTTTGGGGATCAGGGGCAAAATAATATTGTGTGCAGATGATTGTGAATATTATCTGCAAAGGGACGGGGGGCCCTAAAAGCTTGCAGGCAGACATTGGCAGGATACGGTTGTGGACTGTGGGAAATAAAATGAAGATAAATGTAAGAAAAATTAAGGTAGTGAGGTTCATAAGGAAGAAGGTGACAAACAGGGACATGTCCAGATGGGAGGAGAAAGAGATAGAGGAATCGGCAAAATATAAGTATCTAGGAGTTGCGTTGCAGGAAGAGCTTACAGCAGCTGTGAGATGAAGAAGGCATATGGCACAATGGTACAAGGGGGGGTTAGAAAGTTCAGGAAGAGCATTGAAAGGTAGTTAAGTGGAGGAGAGGAAAATGAGCTTGCCACCAAACTGCAACCCAATTATGTGCAATTATTACTTTTTGTCAGGGAAAAATACTTTTACTACGTAATACAAGGTTATGAGAAGTTGGCAAAAAGAAATTTGTCTTTGTACTCTTTCAGCATCTGCAAATTGATAACGAGAGTATATTGTTGTACAACTTTTTTCCTTCACATACCAATTTTCAAAATATTTTTACATGCAGACAGAACACTTTTATAATGCACATACATGACTCGGACAAATATCCTACTTATAAGCTCAAAGCCTGTCATTTAATTAAAATATTTAATTTGAATGCAAGTTAATTGTCTTCACATAAGCCAGCACGTTCGAAAACTTTGTTTTTAAACCACTTTTTGCCTTACAATATACAAGTTATCAGGGAAATCTATCATTAATTTGTTAGATATCCTCACCCAAATTTCAAAAAAAAATATTTTTATAGGTTATATTGAAAACCTGAACTTCATGCTTAGGTCACGAATTGTTTTCAAAAATTGTTAATATTACAACCAAAACACATAAGGGAAATTTGTACAGACACAAACATATCTGTGATTACCATAAGTCAAATCAGGTGTAAATACAGGAGTTAAACTTTACCTGATTCAGAATACCAGCTGCCTGCGTGTGAAGCACGACGGACAGCCATGATAAATGTTTTTCTATTAGAAAAGCCGTGACTAATATAATTTTATAATGTGAACAAACTTCGAAGAAAAATGAGCCTTTGTCAAACCCCTTAATACTTGAAAGTCATATCAGCGCCCCAAACTCTTACAGCTTGAATGTCGCTCAGTTCCATAAAAACTCAACAGAGCGCAACGTAATCATAGGTTATTATATAGGACAAGAATAATTCATTTGCAAAGCAGATAAATTCAAAAAAACGGTAACCTTTCAAGAAAATAACCAAAAATAAGTTATTTTAAGTTAACTTAACAGAACTAATATTAACACTCATAAAAAATGTTTAGATAAAGAGGCACTAATAGCGTGACGGCCTAGCGCTACGAACATATTAACGCCCCATATAATGTTTCCTTAAATTTATACATTTAAGTTTGTCTGCAGTATTCCAGAAACAATAATATAACAAAATATAATCACTGCACTAAACTGCTATTAATTCACACTGCACGAGCGCCGCATTTCCATATCAGCTTCACTCAATCGGAGTGCAGTTCGGTGCAGTTTTTCTTGCACTATCTCCCGTCATTGCGGCAGTTGGGTGTCATAAATGGAATATAGAAAAAACGATACGGATACACATGTGATCAGAATTTCTAAATTTCCACATTCTGTCTAGTCTCAATAAATCGTGTAAGGATAACTAAGGGACAATAATTATTTTATGCAAGAACCTGTATTAAGCCTCAGCCATTTACGCCTACTAGTAGAGCTTTGTTCATTAGGAGAGAGATCGATGCGCCTGAAATACCGGGCAGCTCTATTCCGCTAGGAGACGCAACAGTTCAGTTCAGACAAACTCTTTATATCAAAATTGATCTCGAGCCACCAGACTGCCGGAAAATTAACACCACAACAGGAATATATCGGCTATTGCAGGTTGGTTAACCCTTGTGTGCTATCACTGTAGTTCGTTAATTCGTGTTTTGCTCACTTGGACCAAATGTGCATTCTTCTTTATGCCACGAGCTACTTGGAGAGACAAATCCAAAAAAATTATATTCATGACCACTTTTGAATGTGTATACGCCAATTCATATATTTTATCATTGCTATATTCGTAATGGATTCTTTTACAGTTTGTCTCGAGTTATTTGTATGTGGCCGTAATGCTTTTCATGATATAGTTTTCATTGTGTAACAATTCGTTTACTTGTTTGTAAAATGTGGCGCCAATCCCGTCTAGCCAACAGCGAGCTGCCACCATGATAGTCAAACGGAAACTCTCTACTTATTGTTAACGGGAGCGAACGTCGTGATGCTCACCACTCCCGGGAACTACACATTTTGCTTACTTGGTCTACAATAGTTCATATTAGCTCTGGGACCTTGGTTTACTTGTTTTTCACCCAGGAGTAGTACCCCATAAAATACAGTCAATCATGCGTACTCAAGGTTGTATTTTTCTGATGTAAGACTATTATTTTGAACCCCGTTTTCAACATAAATTGCCAGACAGTATCGTCATAGCCCGACATGGGTCCCATTTGCATTTAATGCTGTTTACTTGCAGGGATGTAACACTAGAAAGCATGCATTGACGTCGTCCTCACTGCTCCGCTTGGGAGTAAGACCACTGCTGCTCCGCTTTTCCATCGTGTATGCACATTCGTGTGTCACATGCACGAGTCCCAGCGATTTATGTGGGAATCCAATCATGAACCGGTTCACGACCTGATGGAGCTATGTCCCGACACATGTATGTGTGCGTGCAGTGTTAATTCAATCATCGCCCCCTAAAGTACGTTTAATGTGTCACCAGGGGAAGTGTTATCTCCTTTAAACCCCTGTTAGTTAAAGTGTACATTGTTTTCTGGTGCAGACTCATATGGTCGTGAAATAACTTTCATCCACGGTGTGTGAAGGATCATGTTTATTTTCTTAATTTTTAATTGATGATCCTGTGCTTAGTTTGTTTTGATCGGCATAAATTATAGTAGTGAATAATCATAACCTAGACAAGCAAAAACTGTATCAGTTCTGGCTTCCGCCTTCCCAACTTGCCAAACTTAAATTCTCCTGCTTTGTGCTATTGCGTTAACATAATTCAAATTCATTTTGATATGTCTTTTGGCAACCTCAAAATTATGTCTTTAATTATTTTATGCCATCATGTTCCTTGCCAGCCCATTCCGGCCTAGGTGACATAAGAGATCAGAACAACTAATTAATATCCAGGCTGACTCAGAAACTTTAGATACTGTGCAGAAACTAACTTCTCAGTATACCTTCGCAATTTATTTCAGTGTTTCTTGTATGTTTAATTATGCCTTACAGTGTAATTGTTGTGTCTTTTGTGTATGTAAATTTCCCTCTCCGAGTTTGCGGGAGATCGCCAGCCTGACCTTCTAGCTCCAACTTGATAGTCACGACTTAGTGGGCGTAGGGAGTAAACATGTGTCGCATCACAGGAGTCTTCATCTTTGTTCGAGCTTCATAAAATTCTCAATAGCATTACATAGCATACTAGAACCTTTGTCTTTTCTTAACTTGCTTCACTCCCGTGATCGTGATCCCATCTCCGTCGGACTCACCACCCGGAGACATAATTCATTTAATTTGTGCACGTACCTAACCGTACTTTTCTCTGTGCCGGCCTATGGCAGGCAGAAATGCAATGTCAACGTAGGTCTTTGGTCGTTGTATTGGATGTACAGTGTTTTTGTCTCTCTTTTGTCAATATAGCCATTCCTGATCCGAGTCTCTGTTCTTTTATTTAGTACACACGTAAGTACCTTAGGGATCTGGTTCACTTCAGGCACTTCACTTCCGAAAGGACGGTTGGAAGTTTCGGTGTACTGCTCGCCACTTGAACCAGAACTTTCAAGTTGAATTAAAGACTAAAAATTTGCCATATAACTGTTTGACTTAACCAGATACACAGACTCAAAAAATCACTTCCCATGACATTACCCTGATATCCTACACCTAATTAAATATGCACAAAGCATGAGTTTACTCTGCTATGCCATAACGGCGAGTTACACTAACACTTGCCAGTGGGCTAGAAACTATACTGCAATTTTATGCACGTGTCTTCACTTGATTCCTATTCTAATTTACATGATTACTCTACAGGCGCCACATACACTAAATTGGCTCTCTTGGTACCGGGTCGTGACCAGTTCACGAGTGAACTATGCTGACGTGCATCGTAAAGCACGGTGTACGTGTTTCGAATGCTAACTGGTGCAGTGGCTGTGGGCCAATGACGTGGTGAGTGGCCGCGCTACACCACGCAGGAGTGGTCCACATCAAGCAATTTGTATACACCTACAGCCGCCTTCGGGTACTCTCGGCTGTTGCTCAGAGTATCGCTTCCTCCCCCTATAAATCCGATAGGAGGGTAGCTAGTTACCTACGAACTAGTGTGGCATTATCCCATCATCTTTCATATCTGGCGAGAGGGAAAGTTTTTCCTTAACCAGCATTACATCCTTGCATTGAGTTACATCCTTGCATTCTCTGTCTTTCTGCCGTCTAGCGAAAGGCAGATAACCTTCGCACATGGTCGTATTTGCACCCTTTGTGAGGGGATGAACAAACATTCAAGTCGTCCTTGGCTACTTTTGGCTGCAACTTGTCTCGGCCTGAACTGCGTAGACTCCATCCCCATGCTTTTTGAAACATAAGCTGATGGAATCACCCTTCTCCCGGATGTGTTTGTGAAGAGTCGTCTGGAGGACATTTCGCTACATGTTCTGACTCGGCTGCAGTTCTGAAAAGACAAAAATTTTAAGAAATGTTTTTTTTTTTTTACTCTTTCTTAGAACTTAAAAATTATGGAATATGTGAAGAAATAAGGTAAAACAAAATAAGAAACCAGCATGCCTCCTTTTTAAGAACAGCATTTACCACTGGTCTGAACATCTCATTTAGCTCATAATAGCAAGATGAAAACTGCCCTAACTACTTTACTTCCCTCTTTCCCAACATACTTTGTGACCATAATTTTTCTACTGAAAGCATAATCGCAGAATAAAAACTGAAATACTAGTTCTTGAATTATATTGTTAATAGACTACCTTTGTTTGAAGATGATCTGTATATTACTTTCATGGAGAGGAATGTCTCCTGAAATGTGCGATAATGCAGTTGATGGCCATCGGGGACTATGCAAACGTGGTGCGAGTTGTAGAAACACTGGGGTATGAGCACAGTCTCCTACGTCGGGCGAATTAAATACCAGTTGAAGTTGTTTTCCTGCCGAGTTGCGTCACACACACCTGCCGACTTTTTGTAAGAAGAGTTCACCAGGGCCGGAATGCCAGTTACGAGGTTCTGGTCATTCCAGACTCAACAGTCCATTACCAACAAACTTGTCGTCGAACTACACCATGTCACCGACACAGCGCCGCACTACGCACTGACAAACTTTGCAGGGGTCGTGATCCAATCCAAGTGGAGGACTTTCAAACCCCCTCAGGACTCTCACAAAGCTCCAGATGCCAGCGGTTTAACCACGTGGCCGCTGGTTGCAATGACTCGCCTCAGTGTTGGTACTGCAGTGGCCGACACCTCACCACCGAGTGAGAGATTGTCAACGACCGCACAAAGGTCAAATGCGCGCAGTGCGGGGCAAACCACTGTGGCTGCATGCAATACAAGGCAGTAAAATGGAGCCGCCTCCCAGTCCAAGCAAGCCATAAAGGTAAACGCACGCACAGACGCCTGGCAACAATCTGCGCCTCAAGATGTCCCTCAAGGACCGCAAATGGCGCCACCACAGCCACCACGAAATAATTTTTTTGCTTATTGGGCTTAGAACCAGCAACCGCAGCCGGTATACACACATAACCGGTACGACTGCATTTTCAGCACTCGCGAATAACCCTATCTCCCGTGATCCCAACCTCAGATGGGATATAAAGCCATGCCCGAATGGCAAAAAGGCCACAAAGAAAAACAAAAATCACAGAAAATGCAAAACGCAGCTCCCAAAGTCCCAGCACGAGCCGAGAGTAGGAGGGCGACTGCACAAGCCCTGCCCTCTCCGGCCAATCAGAGCACCACTGCGCACCAACAAAACTCGTGCGTCAGTGGTAGTTCAAAAGGTAACTGCTGTTCACATTACAGTAGAGATGGGCGAGCATCAATTTCAGGTCTTCGAGCGGAATAAAGTCACCCTTTAGAACTACAATGTCCAGTCAAGCTGAATCAAGCCAAACATAAAGCTGTATTGAGACCAGCATCTTTAGCTTTAAGACCATATTTCGCCAACTTGAAGCATTAAATACTTACGAACAGCTATGCAATTTACGACACCGCAACATCATTACCAGCATATTTAACACACTTTTTATTACCATTCATTGGGTTTAACAGATGGGGCACATAAGATATGCAGGGTAACTTTATTGCGCATATTTTTATGAGCGGATGACATCTATAACTAGCTACATCAAACAGCAAAGTGATTGCCACATGAACTGTCATTAAAGGCGTGAGTCACGTTAATTTTGTAATAAAATACAGCCGCTAGCTGAGGGGAAACGTAACCAGCAAGAGGTGGTTTGAAGGAGAAAGATAACTGAACAAGGCTGCATTCTCACGCCGTTTATTTTTAGATTTTCCGCCGGTAGCCTGAGGGTGGAGATAGAACGACTTCAGGAACACTAGATGAAGCATCAGGCTTGCCTTCTATCACTGTTTGGCAAAGGCGTACGTATACGGAAACAAAAACATGAAAACTCTTGTATGCGATGCAAGGGAGTCAAGATACATGGATGAATACAGTACATTGAAACCCTGTTAAGTTTCCGAAAATTCTGAAAAATGCGGGCTTGCAAGCAGGAAAACTTCTTAAAAGGGAAAATTATGCATTTGTAATACACACAGTGCAAACTTTTTAAAACTTAGTAAGCAGGAATACTACCTATCAAAATAAATTATAGAAAGGGCTGTACTGTATATTGCATTTGCCACAGTCAAACCCTGATAAACACGCAAGTAAAAAAACAAAAACGGCAATCTTAAGTAAAGGTTTTTAGGTCAAAATATTGCAAAAATGTATGAAAATAGTAAGATATATTTGCTGCAGTGTAAACCTCAAAGATACATTCATTAGGCTATGGCAGTAATATGTAGGTATTCCCCAGTTGGTAACCTCAAACTATCTGCCGAAAAAAGAAAAAAAATTGGTTAAAATCTGTTTTAGAAACTTTGGCTGCAGTGATTTTTAGTTGAGCGTTCCTTCCGCATGGTGCATGCCCCTAGCGAAATAACACTTGCCGCAACACATGTCACAAAGGGCTCCTTTTTCTTCACTCCACCCCCCTTCCCCTTCTCCTAGCATTTATCATTCACTCTCAGCCCACGGCTACCCTCCAATCACATGCGCGTAGCAGCAATGGTAGCCAATAACAACACTGGTCGCAGATCTTTTTCTCCCCCTTGAACTCCTTTAGTCATGCGATGCCATTTTCCTGTGGCTTTGTGTGCGAAGCACGGTGTTTAGTTTTTGAGATACGTTTTTCAATTGTGTTGTTATAACAAAGATTTTTACTATACATTGCGACTGGAATTGAATGTATTGCCTGTTCACGACCTTCTTATGCACTTTTTAATAGAATACTATTTTAATTACGGTTTTAGATTTTGGTTTTGTGCTTTACATCACCTGACAACTCTGTTACACTTTTGGCTTCGCCTTTTGATTTTAAGTATGAGAGGAAGCCAGTGTTACATCAGCACCGCCTATTTCCGTTGCAAATCTAGCCAGTTTTCTTTTGCACGTGACAGTTGCCCTTGAAAAGTACGTCACTAGACGTGGGTCGTTACGTCATTTTCAAGAAACGTAAAGAAACTAGTTACTTGGTCGCCGTCACCAGTTTTAAAACAAGTGATTTTTGTAGCTAGTTTTTTTTCTGCTCTATAAATAACTCTTATTATATATATAGTTACTCACGAAACGAAAATAAATGAAATCACTATTTAAGTTTGTAGCTATACAGTTAAATCAATAACGTAATACTGACACAAATTAACTTCCCTTCATACTTTATTCAGGCTTAGGACTGACTGCGTGATTGCAGGAAATGTACTTACTTAACTTACTTTTGTATATTAATTCTGATTGATTAGTGATTACTACTATAAAACTATGATTTTAATAAAATCATTAATGCAGGCGTATTCAGATTGATTGAATATACAATGATTGATATATTTACACTATTTACAGTTCATTTACACTTTTTCTGTCATGTGTTTATGCACTTTTATTTACATTTAATTTTACACTGTACAATAGTTTTGTTCGGTTATTTACATTTTTTATTTTTNTGTTTATGCACTTTTATTTACATTTAATTTTACACTGTACAATAGTTTTGTTCGGTTATTTACATTTTTTATTTTTTATATCTTAAATCTATTTGGATTTAGGTTGACATTTAAATATGTCAACTGGGCAACTTTATTTGTCTTTAATTGTGTGGGGCGATTATTGATAATAAGTCCTGTCTTGCTGTATAGCCCGACCTAACTGGTGACGGCGACCAAGTAACTAGTTTCGTTACNGGGCAACTTTATTTGTCTTTAATTGTGTGCGGCGGTTATTGATAATAAGTCCTGTCTTGCTGTATAGCCCGACCTTACTGGTGACGGCGATCAAGTAACTAGTTTCGTTACGTTTCTTGAAAATGACGTAACGACCCACGTCTACAAACAATCACAGTTGACAGTATAATAACGCATTTATAAGAATCACTACTTGTCATTTGACTCGAAACTAGTGATTCGGTTATTTTCCGCGTAGCTAGTTATTGTAACTAGTGACGTGAAATAACGCCCACGCCTAGTATCAGACCACCTTTCCCCCTCCGCCGTGCACCCCGAACTGCGAGCCACGTCCTTTCGTAGCGCTCTTGCACTCACTGTTAAACCAGCCTGTACACTAAGGACGGGCGCACAATAATTCCATACTTTCTTGGGACCGTGGGGTCGCTCCCGGATTTTTGCAAGTGGGAATCGTGCTGGACGATGCCGCTGGTCAGTGGGTTTTCTCGGGGATTTGCCGTTTCCCCGCCCTTTCATTCCGGCACTGCTCCATACACACTTCAATCACCCTCATCGGTTCTCAAGACTTGGGTGTTAAAAGCCGCCCAAATCTCTTCACTCACTCACTTAACGCATATTTGGAGATTCATCAGCAGATATATCAGTGGTGTTGAAATTCCTGTGTAAGCCTTTGAAGCATTTTTTTTAACACAAGTTGAATTTTTAGCCAATACACACAGATTCTACAGATTCCATCGCCCGTTAGTACAACTCGACTTTCGAATTACTTTTGTATTTTTTTTTTATGTCTAGAAATGACTGGAAAAGGACGTGTTCTTTTATTTCCCGGAGGAAGTTCGAAAATTCATGTGTTGATGTTTTGGTTCATATCCACCAGGTCCACCGAATTTTCAGGCCAGTTGAACTGGTGCGTACATAGGTTTAACCGGACGTAACCGGTGGATGCACTTGTGAATTTTTGAATACGCGGTTGTGTTCTCCTGCGAGGACGAAATCTCTCGCTGAGCAACGCTNGGTGGATGCACTTGTGAATTTTTGAATACGCGGTTGTGTTCTCCTGCGAGGACGAAATCTCTCGCTGAGCAACGCTAAACGCATGCGTGCTGCGCATTTGTCACTCTCCTTAGTCCAACATTCGATTACTTTTCTGCCAATAGCACTATCAAAAACAACGTTGGTAGGATTCAAAGTTAAAACACTGCTTATGTAAGTAACTGCACTCAGATGTTTGTGCATTCTTCTAACCTAGTTTTAGTTTACGTAGGTTATATTTAAGTATTTTTATTCATGTAAAAGGACGGGTCCTTCGAAAATTCAAATGTAAACAAATACTTCATCAGTGTTTTAACATATAACTTTGACAGTTGTACTGGCGATGGACGAGTCAGTGTCGGGTATAGGCTGTTCACGGTAAATTGAACATTTATGAATCTCTGCTTAATATATATTTGCATGCACATTGTGTATTCTTACACCATACGTAAAATTAACATTGTCATGTGCCCGATCACTTTATTCTCGCGTCTAGCTAGTAAANTGTGTATTCTTACACCATACGTAAAATTAACATTGTCATGTGCCCGATCACTTTATTCTCGCGTCTAGCTAGTAAAACTAAATTATTAGAGGCTTAAATATTTTACACATGCCCACTCATTAAATAAACAGAAAGAAAAAAAATTAATTTCTGAATTTCCAAAAGTTTACCTAACATTGTTAATTCAACGTTAAGGCGTGGAACTATTTTCCCTCCGTCATTGCCAACTTTACTGTACACAAGCCAGTCAGAGTTCGCGTATGCAAGCAAGGGCAGTGACTATTTTCAAAGGTTGATTTCAAAACAGTCTTTATAGGCTGTAAACTGTAAAGTAAACACTTTGAAGCCCTAGTAATTTTTTTTTCCTATCAGTCATTCTTTATCCTTCCATCACATTTTAAAATAAATATTGTCATATAAGTATTAACCAGAGTGTGTATATTACACAGGGTTCNTTTATCCTTCCATCACATTTTAAAATAAATATTGTCATATAAGTATTAACCAGAGTGTGTATATTACACAGGGTTCGAAAGTTAACGTCTAAGACTACAGTGAAATATATTTATTGAATATTATTCCAAATAAAAGGGCTTTAAAAAGTGCTGACTTCACCGTGAACAGCCTATAGATGGTCTGCCTCATGTTTAGTGTACGGCGGCGCGTTGTGGCCGCGGCTGTGGTGAGGCGTGTAGCCGCGCGGGGCAGGTGTACGGCGGACGCCCTGGACCCGGCAGGTTGGCCTGCACCTGGCCTAGTAACGGTTCTCAGACACACTCCCCTCTCTTTCTCTCTCTCTCTCCCTCTCCTCACTTCCACCTTGGCTCTCCCGCCGACCTGCTTGTCTGCCGCCTCCTTACCTGACCACTGGCCTGCCGCTCACGAACTTCCCGTCTCAAGCAGGCCGAGTTACCACCACTTCGCGTTGCATCACGCTACACTTACACATCTACGCAAAACGTGTTCTTCCTGTGTGGCGTATTATGATGCTTCACGTAAGCACGCTATAGGCTCTTCATGGTAAACCCAGCACTTTTGAAAGCCCCGCTTAAGATCTACTTGCATGCCCGTTGTGTATTCTTCCGCGTTATTTAAAGTGAAAAACATTAGCCCGCGTGTAGACGGCTTACGTGTTACTCGCTACATGTTACGTGATACGTGAAGTCATCGTAATCCCGGCCTAACTACACTCACACTCGGACTGCAGTATTCATTTCAGTTACACTTAGGGTTTATGATTATGTCGATTTTCTGTTCGTATTTGAAAACATTCACTAACGTGCTACTGAATAGTATTTTCTTGACTGGAGATAAGTAATCTGTCAAGACATGAAAATTTCTCTTGTTTATTTCGATCCGTGCTGTAGTTAAAAAAATCTTACTCTTTCGTACGTCCACAGTTGTTGCAAGCCTAATTTGACATTCCTTGGAGAACTCTGAGCCAATGAAAAAACGCAACAAAAGGCAGGCTCAGCCAAGTTCTTCCACTGTGGCAGCAAGCAGCCAATCAAGTTTAATAGCACAGAGTACTCAAGAATAGAGAGGTGAAAGAGCCGCTTGTCCCGCGATTTACAGTCGCCCACGCCAACAAAATAGCGTCACTGACCACAACATTTCAGAACACCGTTCGCCATTCAACGCCTGGTAGCCTAGTTATAGTTCATTTCATATAAGAAGGCCACATTCTGACAGTCAGTGAGTGGCAACTTAATATATTGAAAACAATTAACGTGCCATTTACAAAATCCTGTATCAGCTGATGCACGAACGAACAAAAGTTAATATTACGTTGGCTATTCTGAGAGCAGTGCCGAAGCACATCACACAAGCAGAAAATACGCAGATAAGAAAGAGTTCGTAGATTAAGTAATACATTTTATTTTACGTGGTCATAAAACAGTAGTTTTTAGTTTTAGAAACGAAACTTAGTGATACANAGAAACGAAACTTCGTGATAAAATAGTTATGTATAGGTGTTCAAAATGAGATGCACAATAAAACGACACGTATCCAAATGTAACGAAAAAATCCAAAGTTTCCAAACTCTCAAACCAGGTGCTTCCATCTTGTGCGTTAAAGGCGCGCCATCTATTGCAACATGCCCTTCCACGCCATCTATTATCAATATCCCGAACTATACCCAGAAACATATTATAGTTTTGTTGTTTAAAATAACGTATTTACACGCATATACAAATAATTTTATTTCCCCGCGAGCTCTGTATAATTTTTAAAGTAACATATATTTCGTGTACCGCTTTTACGAAGGACCCTACACATGTCCACCAAGCTCCGTTTACGAATGCAGCGCCACCCAAGCAGTTCACCCATTGCCGCACGTAGCAGCACCTCCTGGACGCGCTGACTCGCCACATCAAAGCCTATTCTTGACACGCCAGTTGATGACGAATGGGCGATTGTCAACTGTCAAGAATGTGGCCTTCTTATATGGTACACAGTATAACAGCCGGCAACCCAGCCANCGAATGGGCGATTGTCAACTGTCAAGAATGTGGCCTTCTTATATGGTACACAGTATAACAGCCGGCAACCCAGCCATTGGGGAACCTTTCGTATCATAAAGTAGCTAATCAGACACAGGGCCCATTCCCACAGTATCGCACAGCCAATCAGAGTATTGATACGTCCACGTCAAAGGAACGCAGACTGGACTTAACGTCTCTTCAACAGTGAGGGCATCGAGGCCATTTCACACCATCAAATATTTTATTGAATTTAACTTATTGAATAAAGTATACACACGCACTTCAGTGTCATGAATTAAATATATATTTAATTATTACTGCCAAGTTTTGATAGGCTTTTCACACTTGCAGCTGTATTCGATAAATATTTAAGCGGCAACTAGGAAAAATTTTCTCAAATAGTTCAGTTAAAAAAAATTATACTAAAAGTTTAGTAAGTGTTTTTAAACCCCTAGCAATCATACTCTACGTGAAAATAGATTGTCAAAATCAAAACAAACGTTTTTTTTTGCCATGAAATAAATATACAGTATGAGGCCGCTAAGGCAGGCCACCTGAATAACACTGCCGATTTCAGNTTTTTTTTTGCCATGAAATAAATATACAGTATGAGGCCGCTAAGGCAGGCCACCTGAATAACACTGCCGATTTCAGTGATAGAAGAAAATGTTTCAGACAAAAGTTGCTTGTGTCCAAGGCGCTAATAACTTGATAGTGATAATGTCCCCGTACGTGGAAAGGTAAAGAAGATACAAAAAGTCAACTTCTTTAATTTAAATGGGGTGATAATTTTTATTAACACCCCTCGACAGTGCGTATGAAGATGCAATAAATACGATGACATTTGCCGGTCATTCAAGATCGTGGAAGGTCAATGACAAAGCAAACCGCGCCGCCGCGCGGAACAATGGGCCCACATAGCGCTGTCTTGTAGCGACTGTAGCCGTTTAAACAAACGCCAGCCTCAGACTGCGTATCCTTTGTTATTTTATTATGATATCAGGTGTTAAAATTGGCAACCTTGTGCATTAATACATACCGTAAAGTGAGTCTGAGCGGGCAATACCGCACGTCGAATTTAATCTGAACTTACCGCAGAACAAGCTCGTGTTATACGGTCTTTCATGTCTTCGGGAGTCGTCAGTGGATCTTTGTAGACCTGTCGCTTTAATGTTCCCCACAAATAAATGTCCACAGACGTTAATTCTGGGGAACGAGCAGGCCATTTCGTGTTTCCAGACCGACCAACCCAACGACCACCGAAGATTCTGTTAAGAACCGTTGTAATTCTCTGTGCAGAATGAAAGGGACATCCTTCTTTTTGGTACCTCGTGGATTCTCTTGTGTCCAATGGGATGTCTTCCAATAATTGTTAGAAAACTGTAAATACTTCATGCTATTTAGTGTCCCATCAATAAAATAGGGACAAATTAGGCGATTATGTACAACACCGCACCACACGTTTACAGACCATATTCTCTGTTTATTCACTTCTCTCAGTCAGTGTGGGTTGTCAGCTGATCGNCACCGCACCACACGTTTACAGACCATATTCTCTGTTTATTCACTTCTCTCAGTCAGTGTGGGTTGTCAGCTGATCGGTAGTGCATGTTGCGAAGGTTAATCTGCCCATGGTTTGTAAATGACGCTTCATCGGTAAACAAAATATTGAACAAGAACGTGTCATCGGTTTGTATTTTTCGTAGACACCATTCGGNAATGACGCTTCATCGGTAAACAAAATATTGAACAAGAACGTGTCATCGGTTTGTATTTTTCGTAGACACCATTCGGAGAACTGTACCCTATGTCGAAAGTCATTTACATGTAGCTGTTGATGAAGTGGAACGTGGACAGTATGATATTAGTTGCTATGTAATATTCGCAGAATACTCCGTTTACTGATCCCACTCTCACGTTCAAGCTGCCTCGTGCTGACATGTGGACTGTGTGCTACCGCAGCTAAGATGTTAACTGTATTTCCCTCTTCAGTTGCTGTTTTTCGTAGTTGGCGTATTTTCTTTTCCACGCTTCCAGTTTCTTGAAATGTTCAATTATGTTCGCAAAGACGTCGTGCCGGTGTGGCACGATCAGGACATCTATCAGTATACAATCGCACCGCTGCTCTAAAACTGTGGTGACATCTGCCACAAATGAAAACCTAATTNCAGGACATCTATCAGTATACAATCGCACCGCTGCTCTAAAACTGTGGTGACATCTGCCACAAATGAAAACCTAATTAACTATTTCTGCTGTCGTGTACATTGTGCCAGTTGGGATAACGTCACGAAGAAGTTGTCTGATCGCTACAACAGCACAGCATAGACTAATGGCCCATTGTTCCGTGCGGCGGTGCAGTTTGCTTCGTCATTGACATTCAGCGATCTTGAATGACCGGCAAATGTCATCGTGTTTACTACATATTCATACGCACTGTCGAGGGGTGTTAATAACAACTGTCATTACATTTAGCTTAACGCGGTTTACGTTAGTATATTCTTTGCCCTTCCCGCGTACAGGGACATTATCACTATCAAGTTATTAGCGCCTTGGACCCAAGCAACTTTTGTCTGAAACATTTTCTTTCTACCACTGAAATTGACAGTGTTATTCAGGTGGCCTTGATTTAGGTGCCTCACTCTGTATACAAATATTTTTGTAGCTTTAATGCACCTAAATTGATGTATTAACACCCTACACTTTATGTTTTTTTAATAATTCAGAGTGCTAGTTGAAAAATTGTATTAAAAAAAATATAGAACAAAATGGCCGCGATTATGACGTCCGAGTGACGTCAAACAGCATTCAAGGAATTTAATTAAATATTTTTAAAGACAATTTTATGTAAACTTTGGCCGTGTGAAAGGGTATTTAGAGTGAGTGAGTGAAAATATTTGGGCGGTTCTCAACAGCGAGGTCTTGAGAGCCGACGAGGGTGATAGAGGTGAGTATGGAGCAGTGCCGGAAAGAAACGGCAGATCCCTGAGAAATCCCGCCGACCAGCGGCATCGTCCGGCACGATTACCACTTGTGAAGTCCGCGAGTGACTCGGCCGGGGATTGAACCCGGCTTGCCTTGGTGGGAGGCTACAAAACCGCGGCTCCAAAATTTCACGACGAAGAAAATTTTAATTTCATTATTGATTCATAAAAATGCTAATAAATAGCAGAAATATCCAAATGCAGCTTCCCAACTAACAATGCTTTCACGGCGTACCCTAGTTCACACGTCGTCTGGTCATACACACCAACACCCAATGCTCGGTAACCAAGTTTTACGGATTACACGTGTGCTAATGGAAACACGCTGAGAAAGGCGATTAGGGAAGGGAGATGGGGCTTAACTTCTCGTCGACAACAAGATCATTAGAGACGGAAAGAAGAGAAGTGGGAAAAAAAGTTGTGCAGGTACAGATGCCTTTCAGGGATAAAGGTAAAGTGACACATCGATTTTGCTGTACATAATAAACTTAAGTTACTATGTTAGTCGAGTATACGTCTCCGCACATACTGTGGAGAAACTAGAGTATTATATTTACAGATAAATGAAAAATCGAATTCCCATCTCCTTTTGTTGACACCCATGTTTGTTTGCGCCGAACTTCAATCACTATTTAAAATCAGTCGTTATCGAACAACTGAATACTGTTTTCTTGAATGGAAATTTTCGTAATCTTTAGAGCTCCGTAGTATTCCGAGGATTGATTTATCAGCAGGATACGCGTCTCAGCTCTCTTTACACTCGAGTCACTGTCGTTTGTTTATTGGCAGCAGCCGTTGTGCGAGACATTCCTACAAAACCGTCCAAGACTCAGTCACACTATCGACTGTAGTCTATTCACGGTTACCTCCGACTTTTCTGAAGCCCTGCTTAAGTTCTACTTCTAGGATATTCCTCCACCGCATACAAACAAAGCTTAGCCAAGTCTAGAAAATTGTACCAAAGGGACTACACACCGCATTCGTGCGCACTCAGTTTAATAATATTTTGCATAAGAACTATTTCCTACTAGGCATTACCAACGTACCTGCTTTCTCACTATTTTTATTCATATTAATTATAAATGAAATTTTATAATTTATAAATTAAATATAATTAAAAGTTTAAATTAACCAAAAAAGGTTATTTTTATGTTAACACAAGTATAAATCGCTTGTGAGACATGCCATATTTAGGAAATAACCAAACAAGTCATTACTGGGGTGATTTTTCAAAGGTTAGATTCGAAAAGTGCGAAGAAGCCGTAAATAGACTATACACCTACATCAAGCTGCCTAACAGATGGCAGCAATGGGTAGCGGGCTGAAGGAAGACCTCGCCCGCCCTCGGGCAACCGCCTGAAGGCAGGATTCTTTTGCAGTGTCATTACGAGCCTCTACTGCCTGTCTTTATCTTTCACCATCGTGCACTTGCTAACACTGCATGCTACACTGCACGAATTCTATCTTTTCCTCCCTGGCACGGAGAACTCACCCAGGGTTTCCTCCGGCGGCCTCGCTGGTTTACCATCACCCTTCCACGGGCTTAGTCCTAGTTTAATTGGAGGGGAGGACCAAGCCACAAACGCTGGCTTGGCACTGCAAAATCTCACTTGGTCGATTGATGCATGTTCCCCCTACACCCTATTTATGCGTTTGAGACAGAAGCGCGGGATCGATAAGGCGGTATTGCCACGTGCATCAAGTGAACCATCCCCGTTACGCTCAAGTGTCTGAACTGGCGCGCAGAGTTCGCGTCATATTGCGTATAACTATGGGACTTCAAGCGAGGATTCTACAATTTTATTCTTGCTAAGTCTGAAGCAAAGTTCAACAATGGCTCCTATAATAGTACGAAAAGCTGTTTTTAACTTAAGACATCCGGAGTTTTTATTAAAAGTATCGCTCGCACTTACCACTCTAATCTCTTCTAGAATACTTTTTTTTTGTAGGTAAATGTACTGTAGACTCGTTTAATAGTCTCGTAAAAAAAAACTAATTTCAAGCATATGCAATNTTTTTTTTGTAGGTAAATGTACTGTAGACTCGTTTAATAGTCTCGTAAAAAAAAACTAATTTCAAGCATATGCAATTGAAGCGTCAGGTAGACTACCCGCCTTAACTCGTTCGATAACGCATTAAGTTGTGAGCCGAAGTGTAGCAATCTTATAATATGTTCTGGNAGACTACCCGCCTTAACTCGTTCGATAACGCATTAAGTTGTGAGCCGAAGTGTAGCAATCTTATAATATGTTCTGGACTGTACCTGTGTCTAGTGCACTTACAAGTGAACAACATGCTGCGTGCTCAAAGACGTCACCATCGGCCATTCCTAAACGAGAGTTGTGGTAACTTTAACAAATCAGATTACCCGTCGGGAAGAGACTCAGAGCATTGAATACTGATTCCTCGCTGAGTACAGGACTGACCATAAACATCCCTCATGCGCAACATGTCAACGAGCGTGAACACGGTGGCTAAACGGGTTAGTATTAAAGTTACTCACCAGATCGTCAGAAATGTCAGATTTCAATTCACAANTAGACTACCCGCCTTAACTCGTTCGATAACGCATTAAGTTGTGAGCCGAAGTGTAGCAATCTTATAATATGTTCTGCACTGTACCTGTGTCTAGTGCACTTACACGTGAACAACATGCTGCGTGCTCAAAGACGTCACCATCGGCCATTCATAAACGAGAGTTGTGGTAACTTTAACAAATCAGATTACCCGTCGGGAAGAGACTCAGAGCATTGAATACTGATTCCTCGCTGAGTACAGGACTGACCATAAACATCCCTCATGCTCAACATGTCAACGAGCGTGAACACGGTGGCTAAACGGGTTAGTATTAAAGTTACTCAGATTTCAATTCACGATGTCAGTGTTATATTCAAACATTTATTATTTGCAATCATTTACTAATGATTTCCAAATAAAGTCATTCGATAACCTGATTTTTATTATATTGGTATTTAATGCAGTTTTAGAACTCCGAATTATTAAAACAACATAAAGTGTAGGGTGTTAATACATCACCTAAAGCAAGGCCACCTGAATAACACTGCCAATTTCAGTGGTAGAAAGATCTTAAATAAAGTTATGTCTTTTTTGAATAAGGAATTATTTCACAGCTTTTTGGCCATAAGTAATGAACAATCATGTGTTGGGAAGATTGAGACTAGCACAATATATAAAGTGCACTACAATCCAACTTCACAAGGAAATGTGCATTGTACCTTCACGTAGTATTCCTTTCAATGTATTACATATGGTACTTGCAAACTGTTAAGCCTAAGAAACAGGACAAGTATTTCCTTTTTGGTTGTGTCATGTGATGTGTAAAAATGTAATAATTTATACTCCATTGAAAATCACTAAGTTATAGGAGTTTTTAATGTTTTCTTATTGTGGCGTGTAGAATATGTATAATAAACTTCAAAAACCACATTTTTCATTTGATACTCCTCACTGAGCTTTGTATCACCTTACTTCCATCCGCGGTTTTCGGTTATGCAGACAGCTAAGCCCTTTTACAGACGAGCAGGGTCAACAGTTCAATACAAATTTTAATTAAGCCTTTCAGTTGGTCCTGTTAACTCATTTGATTGGATTTTTCCACCCTCACTTTTATAGTCCGATAACACGGCCGGCGAATCGCTATAGGGGTAACTAGCTACCGGCGGGTGACAAAATCCGATTGACCTTAATTGTAAGTGAAACTGTTCAAAGGTCTGGGCTTGATAGTGCATCATCACGCCCGTTCCATTTTCCCTGAACGCATGCGAGAGAGTGCAGTCGGTAACTTCGTTAAAAGCGACAACCCCTCCCCCATTGCCCTACATATGGTAAATTTACTATATCAGTGTATGCGTACAGTGACAAAGCGTGAATGGTAAATTATTTTCCAATATATGCATGGTAACGTTCCTACAGTTGCTCAGGAAATAGTCAAATGCATAAGGAAGTTCCCAACTTTGTATAGTAACAATATTAAACATTCCCATATTTTCAGCCTGACATGTAGTATTATTTACATACATTTTATAGGTGAAAAACTTCCATTACAGTTTAGGAAGTTTACTAGAATTTTTTTTACAGTGTACGTGCAGGATGCCTGTTGGTTCTCTGGCGCCACCGCTTGCAAGCTTCCGTCGCCCTCACTTATACTACGCTGTGCTACTCACTATGAAAAAAAAAATGTTGCTGGCAATGGCGTGTGGTGAAATGTTTTAAGGTAAGCTGGCTTTAGCTGTGTGCTGTACTCTGTTGCTTGCTAGTGTACACTCCCGCCGCTAACACGTCAACTTGGCAGCTGACGCCACAAGACGTGTGTAATGGGTCCCTTGCTGCTCGCTTGTGAGTGGTCGGAGTGCATTCAGTTTTCCTAGGCTGCCCGGTGGAGCTGCGTGCACCGGGAATGTACAGCAGCGAGCAAGCACTAGCTAACCATGCAACATTTCACCACGCGCCACTGGTTGCCATCTAAATACTGTTAACACAGATAGTAATACCAACAGAAAGGTTTGTTGTATTCCTGTCTGTGGTTGTATTCACGGCTGTACATATGGTCGCTACAGCAGAGCACTGCGTTCCTACTACAAAACAGATAGAACTTAGAAGGATTGTTCAAGCGGCAACTAGGGTTGTAACAACCGAACAAACTTGCTGCTACCTTCGAACCCGATTACAGAACTGTTCAGCACTAGCAGCAGAACATTCTGTTGGGTTATTGCAATTCTAATTATTGTGGGAACAATCCAAATATTGCTGAAGTTGTTCTGTTGAAGGCACTATGTGTTTTTTAGTAGGAACGCAGTGCCCTGCTATATGAACCATATTGTACAATAGCAAATACAATCACAGACAGGAATACAACAAACAGTTATTTTGTTATATTATCTATGTTACCTACAACCCATAATATGGCTGTCACTATTTTAAGAGTCTAGAGAGTTCCTACAAGCATATTGCTTTTTCAGTTCAGGGCTGAGCTATACGGGGATGTATTGATCACGAATCAATATTTTTTTTTAACATCACTACGGCAATATGCCCAACAGGGTAGAAAGATAGAGATAGAGAGAGAGAGTGGAGAGAAACTTGGACGGCTCTTAACAGAGAGGTCTTGAGAGCCGATGAGGGCGAAGCGAGGTGTGTATGGAGCAGCGCTGGAATGCAAGGGCGGGAGAAATGGGATATCCCAGAGAAAACCCGCCGACCAGCAACATTGGCCGGGACGATGCCCCCATGCAAAATACGGGAGTGACCCCGCCGGAAGTCGAATCTTGATCGCATGGGTGGGAGGCGAGCAGTTAACCACTACACCACCGCGGCGGCAGTGGCGACGCCACCGCGTGGTAATTGGCGGATGTAGCCCGCGATGCGCGGACGGCTCCTCCCACCATTCGTTAGCTCTCCCCGGTGGCGAGAGCAGGGGAGCTGCAAGGTGTCGCATAATAGACACTTCTAATTGGGACACTTCGCCGCCTCTTACGTTTCTCTCCCCCCCCCCTTTTCGCCCTTGCGCACTCTATAGTACTTACGCAAAAACCCGACCGAGTCGCAAATCGCATTAGTTGTTACTTTGAAAACCCTTCCGCTGCTGTCAGCCCTCAGCCCGTCTCCCCTTTCCGACCAGCAGCCACAATGGAAATTTCGGGTACGCGTGCCTGCACTCCGGAATAATTATATTCCCCTCCTACCCCTCCAACCTCACTCCCCGCGTATACGGCGCTGGTGCACGGAAAAGAGCGCTTCCTTCGAAACCCTTATCCGCCCTACCCCCCTCGGCCTACCCGACGCCCACAAACGACCGCTTTATCTTTCGTAATTATTTGCAACACAAAGTTGTGCCGCGTCTCTCCCGACGCGGTTAGCAGCCTTTGGGACCTTGGAATCGGCTTAGAAGTCTGAAGCGGTTCGTGCCTCCCAAACAAGATGCTGACGAGGAGGGGAGCCTCGCCGAGATGTGACGTGCGCAGGAACGAGCAGGGTCTTCGCTCCACCGCAGGACGTCTGCGCAGCTTGGTGTGCTGCGAGCTGAAGTTTCGCTTACGCACTCGAGGGAGGGTACCTAGGAAGTAAATTTAAACTATCCAAGGTCAAGTCAAATACTGTAATATACATTCCTTCCCGGGAAGCTAAATTTCTCGCAAATTAGATCTGTAACAACATAACACGACGTAAGTCAAGGGATTTAACTACAGTAACCACTTTGCGCTTTTCTCCTTTCCCGTAACAAAACTGGGGCCGCAGGGGTGTAGTAGTTAGACTGCTTGCCTCCTACCATGATGAACCAGGTTCGATTCCCGGTGGGGTCGCTCCCGTATTTTCGCATGTGGGGATCGCGCCGGACGATGCCGCTGGTCAGCGGGTCTTCTCGGTGATCTTTTGTTTCCCCCGCGCTTGCATTCCGGCGCTGCTCCATACCCATCTAACCTCACCATCATCCGCTCTCAAGACCTCGATGTTACGAGCCACCTAAATCTCTTCACTCACTGGCCCTTAAAGAAACTGTGCAAGACAGCCCCCCAAAAATGCAATTTTAACCCATTTTCACTACTGATTTTACAACTGATTTTACAGGCAATATTTTACTAGGAAGTCCTCTCAAGGGTGAAGAGTCCCTACATCTTAGATTTATGGCATTCTCGCCTAAGTCTGCAGTCCAGTTTTTATTTTATGTCGACAATGAAAAAAAAAATTGCATTTTATGATTGTTAAAGCAGCACTGCTTGGCTGGGTATTGCTAGTATTATTTATATAATTACCCGAAATAAATAATAACTTATTTCTTCTCGGCTGTCATCAGTTTTAAATATTAAACAAAGCAGGGAAGCTGTGACAATTCTATAAAGTGCGAGAAACGGTTATTTATGGTCAGTTGTGAAAAAAATTTCGTTAAACATTGTGTAATGGAACCTGCGACGAATGATTGCTTTCTGTGTTAAAAATGCGAATTCCGGTGAACATCGTCTGCAAGTGCGTGAATCGCGCGACCATGCGTAAGGCGTTAGGCTATTTACCATCTGTCGTCCGGGCAAGTTTTTTTTTCTCCCAGATTGTGTGGCACTCAATAAGTTATAGCAATGCAAATTTTAATGGCGTACGGTACTTTCCAGTGACCTGATTATTCTTGTATTTATTGTGAATTTTGAAACTGAGTTACATTTCATTTAACTAAACTAACCCGTTGTCACAATAGTTTCCGAGTTCAAGTGTTGCAATCACGCAANTTTTTTTTTTTTTTTTTTTTTTTGGCACGCTATGTACTTGTGTTTAGGACATCGCGCTGCGTGCTCGATGATATTGGCGTTAACTATTCATGTCAAAAGAGGCGTAGAAAATTCCACGAATCAGATTAGCCGCAAGGAAAACTGGTGCCTGCCCGACTGTGTACATAAAATATCAATGATATTGAATATGAACGATATCATACCATTCATGTGTATCGTGTCCACGATGGCAATATGGCGACTGAACGGTTTAATCCTTTCAATCCTCGTGTCCATGATCGAGAACATGTTGCACATGAAGGGTGTTTATGGGTTGGCACTGTACACAACGAGGAATCACTAGCCAGCGTTTCGATCGTCATTCTTGTGAGAAATTAGATTTGCTGAAGTTTCTGCACGTCTCATCAGTGAATGATGAATGGTGCCGTCAACTAACACGCAGTATCGCCCATTCATGGCCACGTCCAAACTTTTCTGAAGCCCTGCTAAAGTTCTGCTTTCATGCTGTTCGTCCGCCTCACGCAAACTAAGTTTAACTAGCTTCTAGAAAATTACACCAAAAGGACAACGCTCGGTTCAACATAAAGCAACACGTGCCATGTCATGTCGCCATTTCTGCCAACTTCCAACGTGTAACCGTTCCGCCATCACATCTAAATATTATAGGTATTCAGTCATTAAAATCTCGTTTCTTTTTAAATCACAAATTCAAAAATTTAAACATGATTATTTTTTCTGTAATAACTATAAAATATGGTAATATTTTAAAAATGCATCAATTTCCAGCCACAAACGCTACAAAACTTGTGAAGTCTAAAAACAAAAAAGTGACAAACTTTGCTTCGCCTATTCAAGTTTCTTCCTCAAAAAAAAGAGGGATAAAAACACTTCACTCCTAAGGCCAATGCACCGTAATTTTCGCTGGTATATTTTTTATGAGTATTAGTGAAATGCGTTTTCATTTCGGCTCTCAAGACCTCGTTGTTAAGAGCCGCCCAAATCTCTCAACTCAACTCAATTCAACTTTTTCATCACTGCTATCTGAAAATGTATAAAAATTCCAATACGGAACGTTTAATTTACAAATACGCCTAGCGTGCCCAATATAGATTCTAACAACAGGTAAACAATTTATTACCAGTTGTTTCCAATACTTCGTTGTTCTCGCTGCTTTTAATTCATTCAATACAAAATAAATATTACAATTTATTGATGATATATAAGTTAAAGTTACATTTAATGAAATATAATAAATTGTGGTATATGAGTTATTAAAAAAAAAGTGAACGTGTTACTCTTGCGGTGACCTTTCAAAAGATTGTTTCAAAAAGTGCGAAGAAACCACTAATTAGTCCATTAGTATTGATTTTTACTGGTCTCGTCTCTCATCTTGTGTTACGTGACTTGTTCCCAAGTCAACAAGTTGTAGACCTGTGGAATTGTAGGAGTTGTGTTGAAGGCTCCTTGTGATTTTCCGAGCGTCCGTTCTTAGGACAATCCAGACAGAGTGGCAAGAACGTTCTTTTGTTTACTCTCCCGCGTAGCAAAAAATTAGAGACGATGTTCCGCGCCCGGCACATGCGCTGTCCGCTTCACGGTCGGCGACGCGTGGAAATGCTTGCTCGCGTGGTGTGTCCAGTCGAACAGACTCTTTTCGATTCAAACCTTTGAAAAATCATCCCATGCATTACGTGCTTGCTTGTTTCCTACATATGCCATGTATTACAAGCGTTTTATACTCGTGTTAATATAAAAATACCTATTTTTGATTGAATTGAAACTTTACTTTTATTTTATTTATGAATTATAATAATAAGATTATAATTGATACTAATAAAACATGGAGAAAATGAGCGTGTTTGTTGTACGTACCAAGAAATAGTTATCATACAAAATACTATTACAGTGAGTGCGCACGAATGCGGTGTGTAGTCCCTTTCGTGTAATTTTCTAAGACTCGGATAAGCTTAGTTGTCATGAGGCGAGGAAGATTCTGGAAGCAGAACTCTAGCAGGGCTTCATCAGGAAAGTTGGAAGAAACTGCGAATGGACTACAGCAGCAGCAGCAGCGCTGTATGTCGTATACAGTGCGGCGAAATCTCTCCCAAGAGATGCGCCGGAGCCCCACGTGGAGCAGTTAGTTCACGTACTCACCGCCAGATGGCTGCAGCGAGCAGCCGCCGCCGCCTAAGCAAGAGTTATGCGGGTTGCGTGTTAATCTGCTTGCTCCGTTAGACACCGCCCCTTCGCTCGCAGCTGGTTCACCAGCGTCTGCCCACAGAGGCCGCGGTCACTGCGCATCGCCTGTGCGCCCGTGCTCGTTTTCACCCAGCATTTTTCAACACAGTACCCCGACCTATCAGAACACCGACATTTACCTAGTATAGTGCGTGAATACAGTTGCGCATAGCCCATTCATCGTTGCCGCCAACTTTTCTGAAGTCCTGCTAAAGTTCTACTTCCAGGATATTCCTACACCTTGTGCAACCCATTTAAAGTTAATTCTACTCGGGTTAGGAACAAAACGAGTTTGCTTATGGGAGAGTCTGGTATAGGGAAAATATCCGCCGCTAGGTGCGCAGTGTTCCAAAGAGGTCACTTTTAATTAAAATTGTAAGTTACGTCAATAATAAAAGAGAAATATTTTATTTAGTTACGTAGTTATTTTATATTTGTTTCATGATTATTGCAATTATTTTGTTTTTAGCGCAGAAAATAAAAAAAATCCGGCACATGCAACACTAGCGCTTACTTAGGGACGAAAAATTGTAGTTCCCAAAGTAAAAGCATCGTGCGCGCCCAGATTAATAATATTTTGCTTAAGAACTATTTCTTACTAAGCATTACCAACACACCTATTTTCTCTCTGTTTTTATTCATCTTGATTTTAAGTGAAATGTTATAATTTATAGATATAATATAAGTAAAATTCAATTTAAATAAAAAAAGGCACTTTTATGTTAATATAAGTATATAACCGTTGTGATACAAGACGTATTTAAGAAACATCCAAACACGTCATACATGGGGTGATTTTTCAAAGGTTTGATTCAAAAGGTGTGAAGAAACCGCGAATAGACTAAAAACAGGATTTTATTTTGGGATGGGTTGAACGTCTTTTTCTGAAGTGAGCATTTCGCACAATAATAAAAGCGCCTTTTCCTAACATAAATTATATATGTAAAATGCACACTCACGGAAAACTTATTGCAATTGTTTATTTTAATTTCGAGTACATAATTTCAGCTAATTTTCCACAATTTCTTCTTGTTTATTAATTTTTTGACTTTTTTTTTTGGAAGTGGTTGCAGCTCCTTCAGCTCCCTCTTTGAGTACGCCCCTGGGCGAATATGTATTTTTATTGTTTTAATTAACCTAACCTGAACCGAGGCCGTGTCCCTATTCGCAGAGACAACAAAGATTTGAAGCGAACGATTACAAATACTTGGCACAGAATCTTAATGTGCAAATATGTGGAAATTGTTTTAGTCGGAACACACAGAGTTGAAACTGGAAACCATACATTTCGCTTATCAACTGCGCTAAGAAAATTTTCTCCGTCACGAGAGAAGTGGGCGACCGAATTCTAAAAGCTGTGCATTAAATAATAAAAAAAAATAAAAATTGGGCACCAGTCAAATTATTAATAATGAATGCGTGAATTTTTAAAATTACTAAACTGTCGNAAGAAACCGCGAATAGACTAAAAACAGGATTTTATTTTGGGATGGGTTGAACGTCTTTTTCTGAAGTGAGCATTTTGCACAATAATAAAAGCGCCTTTTCCTAATATAAATTATATATGTAAAATGCACACTCACGGAAAACTTATTGCAATTGTTTATTTCAATTTCGAGTACATAATTTCAGCTAATTTTCCACAATTTCTTCTTGTTTATTCATTTTTTGACTTTTTTTTTTGAAGTGGTTGCAGCTCCTTCAGCTCCCTCTTTGAGTACGCCCCTGGGCGAATATGTATTTTTATTGTTTTAATTAACCTAACCTGAACCGAGGCCGTGTCCCTATTCGCAGAGACAACAAAGATTTGAAGCGAACGATTACAAATACTTGGCACACAATCTTAATTTGCAAATATGTGGAAATTGTTTTAGTCGGAACACACAGAGTTGAAACTGGAAACCATACATTTCGCTTATCAACTGCGCTAAGAAAATTTTCTCCGTCACGAGAGAAGTGGGCGACCGAATGCTAAAAGCTGTGCATTAAATAATAAAAAAAAAATAAAAATTGGGCACCAGTCAAATTATTAATAATGAATGCGTGAATTTTTAAAATTACTAAACTGTCGNAAAAAAAAATAAAAATTGGGCACCAGTCAAATTATTAATAATGAATGCGTGAATTTTTAAAATTACTAAACTGTCGAATTTTGATATTGCCACTAGAATAGAAAACATTTATTTTTGATTTCGAAATCTTTTAAATGTTCAAAAAAATTCTGTGAGGAACTAGAGTTGAAATACAGTAATCTGTATGCCTGCATTCATGAATGTATGCACGTATTTATTTACACGTATGCATGCATTTTATAGTATTTAGTAATGTATGATCTTATATGGCAATGTATGTGTGCACGTGTTACATTGCAAAGTCATATAAAGTACGGCAGCGCATGTATCTGTTTGTACTTGTATTCCTGTGTATATACATGCATGTACGTAGGCCTACTTACGTATGTATATACTGACAGTCAAACCTTCCGATGCGCTGTTTGTATGTGTTCTGTATGTTGGCGGCACTTCGTTTCAAAGCACGTTTAGCGTAGGCGTAATGTCGAACTGTATATTGCGCAGTCTAGTGGCCATGATGTGTGGTAAGTTCCTAAATTCTCCACTCGCTTCCCATTAAAACCGCTGCCAATATTGTTACACCTGTCTGCCTCAGATTGCTTCTTATTCGGATAATTGCACCTACGTAATCATAAGCTCGGCATTTCCGACAGAACTGCTAAAGAGACAGAGATAGAGCGAGACAGTTCATTCACCAATATCATCAGTTATGCCGGCGTTTTGTCCGTCTCACTTACTCGTGTTTCAACTAATATTTTCTGGTATCGTTTTAATTGCCATATTTATTTGTGCACACTTTCATAAACTTTCATATTTTAATTGGGACTGATTGAGATNATATTTTCTGGTATCGTTTTAATTGCCATATTTATTTGTGCACACTTTCATAAACTTTCATATTTTAATTGGGACAGATTGAGATCCGTAGCTTGTGGTTAGTGATCAGTGATGGTTAATAGACGAATCCGTAAATTTCGAAATGTGATTGAGGGCTGTGCTATCACTCAACGCCGAATATTTTTACTACAGAAACAATATGTTAAGGTAAGCGTCNATATTTTCTGGTATCGTTTTAATTGCCATATTTATTTGTGCACACTTTCATAAACTTTCATATTTTAATTGGGACTGATTGAGATCCGTAGCTGGTGGTTAGTGATCAGTGATGGTTAATAGACGAATCCGTAAATTTCTAAATGTGATTGAGGGCTGTGCTATCACTCAACGCCGAATATTTTTACTACAGAAACAATATGTTAAGGTAAGCGTCTAGAAGTTTCAGCGCGTTTAGAACCTCGAGCCTCCCACAAGTGCATGCTAAGCTAATGTACGTAACTATTAACTTTCTTGACTACGGCTGTCTTCGATGAACTGTAATTTTGGGAAAAGATGCAATCGTAGAGAGTCCAGAGTAATAGTTTGTCCAGTCACTCGCCCCCGCTGCAAGAATGATTCAAAGAGCACACGAAGAATAACTGAGGTATGAGGCGTGGTGATCGTGGATGACACCCTGCCTACCACTCCATCACGCTACGTTTGCATTCCACTCCTGGTGGCATCTCACTGATCTTCGCATTTGGTAAACGTGGTGGACAATGCCTTTGGCCCGGCAGCTTCTCGCAAAGGTATTCACATTCCCCCGCCCATGCATTCCGTCATAGCGTAGATAAGTACACAGATACGAAATGGTGTGGCAGTACCCATTCTCTGACTGGTTGCGCAAGGCTGTGGAAACGGACCTTCTATCTGATTGGTTATTGCATGGTGCCAAATGTTGTATGGGTTGCCCGCTAGCAAGTCGGTTGCCAGGCGCTGATTGGTGAATAGCGTTCCGTTGCTGGCCAATAGCGCGATTTTGTCAGTGCGTGTGGCTAGAGTCCGCAGAATATCTGGTTGTTTAAACTCTGTATTTTACACTGGGAATTGTGCCGGACGAAGCAGCTGGTTGGGGGGTTTTCTCGGGGTTCTCCCCAATTTTCCCGCCCTTGCATTCCGGCACTGCTCCATACTCACCTCTCTTCATCCTCATCGGCTCTCAATACCTCGTTGTTAAGGATCGTCCAAACCACTCCACTCCACCCTAATTAATAGTAAGAAGTATTCTGTTCGAGTTTACATACCGTATCTTTACATCCTGTACAGCTCATACAAAACAAGAACATTCTTGTCCCTTTTTCTATTCGTTTTCTGTTCTCTGTGTAACTATGCTTGCCTCTGTGTGCAAGTGATGATTGTGAAGTAAATAACTGATATCACAGAGCTAGGTGACATCCTGTGTAATATAGTAAAATGGTTTTATTTTTCAAACGTATTTTGGAATTTTATTTTCTATTTGTTATTTACTGGGTGGTATGACACGTTAAGGAGTGTAAGAGGTAAAAGAAAGAAAAATAATAAGATAGAAAATATGGTGCATTAAATACACTTCAGGACGGTGTAAAAATAATCATTCGTTTTGTTACGCTAGAAAGAAGGCCAGCCACGCTTAATAAACAAGGAGACTAAAACTTAAGGAGAAGAAACTTCGTAATAGCTGGGAGGGGTATACGGTAGGACAAAGGAAAAGCGGAAATGCCATGGCTTCTGCGCCTTCTGTCCCCGAACAAAGCATTTCCTACTGCTTAGTCTACAGTTTTTGTGAGCAAGTTTAGTTTAGCATGTAAACTGTCCTCCGGTTAGCCGAAAAGCGTGAAAGTTGTTTTTGTAAACAATCTTAAGTTTTTTTTTTTGCGAGAACTTCCGAGGAACTCGCAAATGGGCATTTTGTAAAGAATGCATAAGTGGGCATTTTGTAAATATTACGTAAATGGGCATTTTGTAAAGAATACTTAAACTGTGAAACTCTGAAAACACTCTTGTGGTTGTAAAGAAGTTGTTTAAAGCTCTTGTGACAATAAGCTAGTCATTGCAATCTATTAAATACCTATTGTTCCTATCGACATATTTATTACTTTGATAGAAACCCACGATTCTGTTAGCGTCCATCGCGATACATGAACTTGAAATATAGGAATGAACTGCACCTGTGTGACCCGACATATTTTTAAAATTTTCACGTCCCAGTTACTTTAGCGTGAATTTGATCCGCTTGCGAACTAAAGTTTATTTGGATTTGGTATTTATTTTCACCGACATAACTTAACGCTGACATAAACATAAACCAGGGTTTTAAATCGTAACTGTAGTAGCTATTAAATGTGAAACAACAGTTAATGTTTTCATAACTACGTGTAAGTAATTAAAATGTTTGTTTCTCTGTAACGTAGCGTAATTCGATGTGTACGAACTCATTGTCGTGACATTTATTCTCTGTTAATTACATAAACTAAAAACCTAAATTCCAAATGATATGAGCGACACAGAAGCTTCAAGACTTAAGACGCTAAACTGAGTCATAGAGTCAGTAATTTGCTCAGTACTGTAGATATACCATTACACCCTGTTAATTCAAAAGCCACCTGCCCAAATTTTTTTATATACTTTCATTTATTATAATTTTTATTTTTCATGGTGCAAAGTCGACCGGGTATACGTGACTTTGCACCATTNTTATATACTTTCATTTATTATAATTTTTATTTTTCATGGTGCAAAGTCGACCGGGTATACGTGACTTTGCACCATCATTTTTTTTTGCCGTTAAAAAACTAAAAAAAAAAGTTTAGGTGCGATGTCAATTCTCAAGAAATTATGTAAAACTTTTTAATTGGGCCCTTATCACATTTCACTTCAATTACACAAAATAAATAAATAAATAAAATATTGAAATATTTTTCCCTAAACACTTTACTGTTTAATGTTGTCACTACAACAAGGAAGATCGTTTAGTAAACGTTCAACTCTCAAATGCATGCTCAAGTTCTCTTATAGAATAAAATCCTCGTTTATTAACATGTTTGGGAGGTTCTATCTCACCCAGGTTATATCACACCCAACACCTTCTCTTCCTGCTGGGGTGGGCCACTTCCATACTTTCATAGTTTTTACCATTGTTGAAACAGTGACAATTTCAACTGAAATATTTGTAATTTTTCCAGGAAAGAAGGAACCTTCATACACAACAACATTCTCGCCAACAATTTTGTCGATGTTCTTTAATGTCAGAATGCCATTCCCTCCACTGTTGATGAAAGTGTTGAATTCTTCCTCTTCATTCTCCTCCTGTTCAAATCGTGCAGCCATTTGCTCCATAGTTTCATCTTCAGAGCTGTCATTGGTTAAAGCTGATATTTCCTCCTCATTTTCTTCTTCCTCATCAAGAGTAAAATATTTCCTGTGTTGTTTGCTTTTGCTTGCAGAATGTTTAGCAGAACTTGTCGCGGCACCATCATCTTATGTTGCCAAAACATCACGATCCACACTTTTTCCAGGCACCACGTTAATCCGCTTCCGCTTCCTAGGCATTGGTAATCCAGTCCATTCTTGTCGTTTTTTCTCGAGTGCTTCAGGATTGTCCACAAATCGCATTATTTTATGTTGTGCAATGGGCACGATTCCACAGCTTTCAAAACCTGCTTTTAGGTTTCTCCCAATTTGCGAAGTTACAACATGCCACAGCTTTTTCAGCAGGTATGGAAAATACTGTTTGTCAATTGTTGTACCCTTGCCACCCGAGTTTGTTTCTTTCCAACACAACAGGATTGCTCGCCTAAGGTCTCTAACAGGTCTAAAAACTGCTTTGTCAAGCGGTTGTGTGATATGTGTGGTGTTCGGTAGCAAACAAATGAGAATGATATCGTCTTCGTTCAGTAGTTCAAGTGCACTAATTGAGAAATGACTTGCAAGGTTATCCTCAGTGAACACTTTTATGCCAGGCAATTAGCGGAGATGAGGAACCACCAAATCCCCGATACAAGCGGTAAAGGTTGCTCCATCGAACCACCCAGACGGAGTATGATTATATTTGGTGCCAGCTGCTGGTCCTTCCTGACACCAAGTAGTCCATAGTTGAGTAGATTTATATACCACATAGGGTGGTAAAATTTCCCCTGCTGCACTCCCACAAAACATCAAAAATGCTGAGGACTTGGATGAGTTGAGAATTTTATGTGGATATTTAGTTCCACGTCTTGTGATGATTTTGGATTGACCAGGGTCATCTGTGAGGTTCGTTTCGCCGATGTTAAAGATATGAGTTCCAGGAACATCCTCCAACTCTTTTTCCAGATTACTGAAGTACTCATGTACCATTTCTTGCGTTAGACCTGCTCTCAGTTTTCTTAGGTTTGCCACAACCCTCATCGACAGGTTGCCCACCAACATTTTTCTGGTGTTTGTTCTGCACTTTATAGTTCATAGTTCTTCTGGGAATCCCATACTTCAACTCTGCCTCTCGTTGATTGATGTTTCCCGCCCTGATGTCTTCAATACAGACGCTCAGGGTATCTTTAGTATAATTCTTGTAATTCCTGCTGTCTGGTTTTCGTTGATACTTTGTCGGCACCTTTCCTGATCACCTGCAAATTTCAACGAACCGTAGAAAAAAGGATGGTCAGGATTTGTTTCAAGCAAATTAACAGAAAGGGAGGAGTATAGAAATTTTTAAAATGTTATTGTGTCACAAGATCAGTTGAGGTGACTTTGCATCACGAAGTTCGGTGGTGCAGCCATTCCCATTACCAAATGCGACATGTCACTTTCACATCATTGTGAAATAGTGTTCTCTGTGGGTAATTTAAAGCAAACCCGCAACATTTCAATTAAACCGGGATAAAATATTCAAAAGTGGAATGCAGTACTTACCAGGTTTCAGGTCAAGTACTTCATGAAATTAAATACGTTTTGCAGAGCACGTAGGAACACACAACTCTCATGTTATCACATCGCAAGTTATGTTTCCAGCTAAAATTATGAAAAATGTGGGAAATTTTCCTGATTATGAAACAGTGTTGCCACAGCATTCAGAGAAAAACAATATACCATCTAGCTGCACAAAATATCCCTCCTTTCTGCCAACATTAATTTTTATCGNCAGCATTCAGAGAAAAACAATATACCATCTAGCTGCACAAAATATCCCTCCTTTCTGCCAACATTAATTTTTATCGCGGCTTTGTGCAAAGCTAACTCAATGTTGCAAAGTCAGGCCATTTTATTATGTTAAAATATGTTCATTGTATCAGTTGCCCAGCAAGAATTCTGTTACGTCGGTACTTGAACGTCTGTGATTTGTAGGCAGGTAACTAAGGCTGCCTCCCAATTGTAAGTACATACTTGTTGTGTTTTGTCATTCTGAGCTAACAACTCAATGGTTTTTGCTATAAATAAACATTTTGTGTTGTATGTTAGTTGTATTTGGTTTCGTTTATGTCTGTGGTGTTTTTTGGCGTTGTTGCAAAAACATAACAATAATGCATTTGTCATGTGTAACAGTTAAGTTATTCTAAATGCATAAATACTGCCGCACATTGGTTGCTTCGCAGAGCAATAAGACGGCGGGTAAGTAGAACCACAAAAAGTTCCCATCATTGGTTATGTACGTGACGTTTGAAAACAAACATGGCGACCGTCGCAAGTACGCAAATTCACCCAGCAAGTAAGCAACTTCGTGTACTTGGGAAGTGCCGGCACTGTGTTTACTATACTAGGAATTGGTATGGCGGCAGTAAATACTTAGTGACGTCACAGGCGGGGCGTAGTATGAACATACGTATACTTGAAGGGAATTGAGAGACAGTCTAAGACGCGTAGGAATTAAAACTACCCAATCTGAGCTAGAGTGTTAAAAAATATAACTGTAATATATTTGCGGTTTCTTCACTTTTTATTTTAATAAAACCTTTAAAAAATCACCCATGTATGACGTGTATGGTTATTCCCCAAATATTTCAGGTTCCACAAGCGTTTTGTACATTAAAACTAAATTACATTGTTTTTTGATTAATTTGAAATTTTACTTTTATTTTATTTATAAATTATAATATTTAATTTATAATTAATACAAATAAAAACTGGTAGAATATAGGTGTGTTGGTAATACCTAGTAATAAATACACTGGAGAGCCAAAAAAACTGGTATAGGCGTGCGTATGCAAATAATAGAGGTATGGAACCAATCAGACTAACGCGATGCTGTCGGCAGCGCCTATATAAGACAACAAGCGGCTGGCATAGTTGCTAGATCGGTTACTGTTGCTACAATGGCAGGTTATCAAGATTTAAGTGAGTTTGACCGTGGTGTTATAGTCGGCACACGAGAGATGGGACATAGCATCTCGGAGGTAGCGATAAAATTTGGACTTTCGCCTACGACCATTTCACGGGCGTACCGTGAATATCGGGAATCTGGTAAAACATAAAATCTTCGACATCGCTGCGGCCAGAAAAAGATCGTGAACGAACGGTACAAACGACGACTGACGAGAATCATTAAACGTGATAGCCGTGCAACCCTTTCTCAAATTGGCGCAGATTTCAATGCCTCCTGCATAACTTCAGACATTAGTCGAGTCCATGCCACGTCGTCTTGCGGCACTTCTGCGTGTTCGCGGGGGCCCTACACGATATTAGGCAGGTGTACCAGTTTTTTGGTTCTTCAGTGTAGTTCTTATGCTAAATATTATTAAACTGAGTGCGAACGAATGCGGTGCGTTGTTCCTTTGGTGTAATTTTTTAGACTCGGTTACTCTTTGTTTGCATGAGGTGGATGAATATCCTGGAAGTAGAACTTTATCAGGGCTTAAGAAAAGTTGGCAGTAAGCATGAATGGACAATAGACAGGAATTATTCGCGAAAATTGGGTGCCGTATTTTGCATATATGCAGTGCTGTGCTATGTAGTGCTGTGCTTCTGTAAAGAGAAACACTACTGAGTATATAATTTCATATTATATACAACCTACTTTGTATCCCATTTTCTTATGAAGAGTTTATTTTACATATTTATTTTAATATTATTAATTGACGATTTTGCGTTTCATTTATTGACATCGTGTGTTAGTCTGATAGTGTTTCATCACAAGATGTGTGTATTTAATTTGGGTAATAAAAAATTGTATTTTCGGAAAAAAAGAGGAATAGGGTGAAAAAAAAAGGGGGGGGGATTTATACGTTTGTGAAACAAGTAACAACATGGTCTCTGAATGAATTTGTGTTGTATTTGAAACCATATATTAAATGTGAGGCTGGCCCATTTTTCGTCTTCTGCGCATGTATCCAACATCGATCTACACACCAATGCTAGCCGACCTTCCGTAGCGCAATCGGTTGGTGCTCCGCCGATCTGCGGTGTGGGAGGTTCTGAGTTAGAATCCTAGGTAAGGCATGGGTGTTAGTTTAAGCTATTTCGTAAGTTAGTTTATAAGCCGTCCCCTGATAAGTATTCAGGCATAACACCGGAGGATGTCACATGGTCAACAATGATGAACTTGATTGCTTATATCTTGATTTTCAAAACATAAACTCTTTCATGTAAATAAAATACTTTTTACAAATTTGAATTAAATAAAATAGCATTGAAAATAGGTCGGAGGAATTATATAAAAATTACAAAGCACTCGTTTTCATAAATAGTGGTCTAACCTCAAATCCTATCCACGCCGTTTATGATACACGCCGTTTATGATAGTTTTATTGGCAGAAAAGCAGTTCAAGGTTGGGACATGGAAAGTGGCTACTGCGCACATTAGGCGCGCACTCTACCCAATTTTCCCTCTACGGCTGATACGCCGCTGCAACATTCGACAGCTGGCGATACCTTCAACAGGTTGCCAGCCCGCCGATGGGGTTCGGCGTGCGTGTGTGTGTGGGTTAGTGTGCGCGCGCGCACGCGAAGGGTGATGTTGTAATTGGGTGGGAGTGTGGAGGAGGGGGCGAGCCGAAAGAAAGACCTTCCTGGCCGCGAGCGTGTAATAATTAATGAACGTCATCCTAATTGTTGGTGCCACCTGTCCCCGCCCGCCGTGTGAGCCGAGGCATAGGAAGGGGGTGGGGGGACGGTGCTGCGGCCTAGCGACAGGTGCGAGAAACAAGTGCCAGTTACACGCTGCACCACAACAGTACAGCACCACAAACCTGCAACTAAAAAAAAGTGGGAGAATAGAGATATACGCGTTAATTTGTAACAACACAGAATCTGCGCTACTTTCTCATCGTCTGAAATTAGCATTTAAAATATACGTTTTATTTTTAACTGCTGAAGTTGTCATTAAATAATCACTGCGGCCTTGCCGTAAGCCTACACATAAGCTTGCTGAGCATAATTAAGAATAAATGTTATACCTTTATTTTTTTAAGTAACATTTTTATTTTATTTTGTAACGAGATATTTTTTGTATGTTAGTACTTTTTGGTTACAACTTTTTTTTCTTGCTGTTAGCTAAATAGGTTGTTCATTGACTTATAATGTCTGTCTCAATTCGTGTTGTAACCGTAAGTCCGTCATTAACCAAGGGATGTAGAGTCTGTATCAAGTGATTTTAAGGTCCGATTTACTTCAAGGATCCAGGATTCGTTGTAATGACTGGATACACTATGAATTATTCTTGGCTCTATAAGCAGTATGAAGTAAGAAGTTNTGAATTATTCTTGGCTCTATAAGCAGTATGAAGTAAGAAGTTTAAGCAACCCAGAAGCTGCCACTGCGCCGTGCTGCTATTTTAAAATTTCAGGAAACATGATAGTTTATTCTACTTAGGTTAGGAACAAAACTACTTTTCTTATGGGAGGGTTTGGCATAGGGAAAAATTTTTCCGCTAGGTAAGCGCTTGTGTTCCAAAGAGGTCACGTTTAATTTAAATTTTAAGCAACGTGAATAATAAAANTTTTTCCGCTAGGTAAGCGCTTGTGTTCCAAAGAGGTCACGTTTAATTTAAATTTTAAGCAACGTGAATAATAAAAGGGAAATATTTCACTTAGTTAAGTAGTTATTTTATATTTGATTTATGATTATTGCAATTATTTTGTTTTTTAACTTAGAAAATAGAAAAAATCCGGTACACAATGCAACACTAGCGCTTACCTAGTGGCGAAAAAATTTAGTTGCCAAACTAAATGCATTAAGTTTCCCAACCTGAGTAGAATAAACTTTACTAGCGTTAATATTCACGAGTATTTGGAAAGAAAAACTCAAGGTTATCAGTTTTAAAAAGAGTAAGCTCTTCAGATCAATGTATAAAAAATCGAGCAACCTAGCCTCTAACGTAGAGTGGGGTTCGCACTCACTCTTTGCATATTGCGTTTTTCTTTGTCTTCCTGTCACTTCCCAGTTTTGAACTTGATTTGCATATCTTCACGAATTATTGAAGTTATTTCGTCTGTAATGGATGTTTCATCAGTTCCTCACGGATTCACCGTCATTATACCGTTATATTGTGTTGAAAACGAGATACATGTCGAGAAACTTGTACTTGTGTTCCGTTGGTCCAAGGGTTACAGGGATAGTCGTACAGACTGCATTTATGGTGATGCGCCGGGAAAATAAAAGGATTTTTGACCGTCTGAACAACNGGCAAAAAAGGGAGAAGTTAACAGCCCTGCCCACCAAGTTGGCAGCCGCCAACTTGGGGAATCAATGCTATAATAACGAAATTCCTTCTCATTGCGTCAATTTTAAAGACTACTATTTCAAACAAAAAGTATTCTACGTGAAATTTCTTAAGGAATGTTACAATGTTAAGACATTTTGTCGATTGGTTTTTTTTTCTATAATGTAATATAGAAATTTACATATAACAAAAAAATTATGAATAAATATATATATATATATTTTTTTTTTTCTTAAAAAAAAATTTTTATATAGTAATATTTTTTTGAGAAAGTCGCGTCAAAATGCGTTTTGTTTGAAATAGTAATCTCTAAAATTGACGCAATAAGAAGGAATTTTGTTTAAAATTGATTCCACATTTGAAGTTGGCGGCTGCCGGCTTGGTGGGCGGGGCCGTCAAGTAAAGAATCAGTTTTCTTGTATCATGTATCTCGCGAATGAATGTCTGTAAGATACATCTCACATATTCCCTCGTCTGCATATTTGATGATTGGGAGTTCCGGGATACGGCTTTTTCTAATATTATGGTTTTTACTGTCTTAGATAAATCTCAAGATATCTTGTTGATATTACAAACATTTTATAAAAATAAAAAAAAATACAAAAATAACATTTCTTGTATCAAAGTGTGATTTTTTGTAGAAGTATGCATGCTGATGGCGTAGGGCTGAATTACTTAGTCGGTACTTTGTATATAATCACGACTACCATGAACGTAAAAGAAGATAAGTACAATTTAAAGTTTGAAAGCTACTTTCACAAATTGATTTTGAAAAGTGTATTTTGACATACTAACGTAATTTATGTTGCAATATGTATTATTAGATAGTACGTAGGTATGCAAGTGAATTTCTGTTACGAATAAATGTATCTGTAAACGTATGCTGCTGCTTAGCGGCGAGAGACCTGCTGAGCGAATGGAAAGGGTTTTACGTATTAAGGCTCGCGCCTACCTGGCGCTTGAACTGCGTCGCAGATTGAAATACTAGTTTTTATGCTAAACTATTAAACATGCGTCCAATGTGCTGGTCTACGAAAATAACACACACATCAGACGAGGGCTCTTCATTGCTTTCAAGACGTCACGCATGTTAGAAACACATTTCACAGCACTCCAAAATAGCTCTAAAAACTGGTTTTTCAAAGCGCTGAATCTCAAAATAAACGCTTCGGATACACGCGAAACTACTCAGGGGCTCTGCATTGAACCTTCCTGCAGACTTTCCACCGTTCAAATAATAGGATCAACGCTGAAAGTCCCATAGGCAGACGCAGTGCGACGAGAACACTGTACGCCAGTTGAGAGCCTTGCGCTTAGCGGCTATGGCGCACTTGATGCACGTGGCAGTGTCGCCTCTGTCGCTCCCGCGCTTCTTGGCCTCGAACGCGGAAAGAAAAGCGCTAGGTAGGCGGGGACCTTAACATGATTTTATGCGTGTCTCGACCATCTTTCACAGTATCGTTTTCAAACGGAAAACACCCTGTCCGTCTTTGCCCTAGCTACATTCTACAAAATGTTTTCTGTACAGTTTTTAATAACGCGAAAATTGCGGGGAAACCAAATCTTCGAAGGCAAGTTCCCTCGCATCAGGATACAATTTTCTTGCTCCTCGCATGACTTGATAGCAGCAAGATCTTTTATCAACGCTGGGCAGCAACCACAAATAAAGCTGTTTCTTTTTAAGACTGTGTCCTGTTGCTATTAAGTCATTGTTCCTTTAAACACTGCGTTATTCCAACCACGAAAAGAAGTATTAGTTACAAATAAGTTACCTTCTTTTCAAGATATTTTACACTCATAAACGGCGTCCTGTGTATTTATCCTGAACTGGTTACGTAATTTTCTTAAGAAATGGAAAGTACTCGATGTAGTGAAGTGAAATATATGCTTGTAGTGTACACAGTGTACTGAACTGCTTACGTAATTTTCATAAATAATGAAAAGTACTCGGTTTTAGTGTAGTGAAATGTGTATGTATGTTAGTGTACACAGTATGTACTGAACTTCTTACGTAATTTTCACAAACAATGAAATATGAAAAGTACCTTGGGAAATGCAGTGATATGTATGGAGTGTACACAGTGGCTCCTGAACTGCTTATACGTAATTTTCATAAGGAATGAAAAGTGCTTAGTATAGTGAAATGTGTGTGTATGTATTTCTGTCTAATGTATACAGTGTCTTCTGAACTTCTTGCGTAATTTTCATAAGGAATGGAGAGTGCTCAGTGTAGTGAAATGTGTGTGCGTGTGTACGTAAGTACGTGTTCCTGTCTAGCGTATACAGTATACCTTAAGCTACTTACGCAATGTCGTGTGCGTGTGTGTTGCAGCGAGCGGGCAGCAGCAGTACTTCAGGATCGAGCCCAAGGACGTGAGAGTACACGAAGGAGGCGAGGCGATGCTGGAGTGCGAGGTGTCCAGCCAGGCAGGCCGGGTGCAGTGGACCAAGGACGGCTTCGCTCTCGGTCAGTCCAGCACACTCTCCACTTCCTCTCTCGCCTGCCTACGTGGGCGATCGATACCCCCGCAATCTTGCATTTATTTATTTTTTATCGAAAATCTGGCTGTGGAGAGTTTGTTTTACGTTTTGCGGGACGACAGGACACGGGGTATGTTTTATCACCCTTCCTGAAACTTTATGGCATACTTCTGTTCGTGTTTTCGCCTCTATAGTCGTTCGCGTAAAATAATTGTTTAGTTCTTCTCAGTTGTTTTGTAAGAAAGTAATTAAGGCAGTGAAGTTGCAACAAGTTCAGGAAGTTGGGAAAGCTGTTATATGTGCTATGTCGCATCAAAAACATTGATACAACCTCTGAAACAGAAGGCATAGCAAGAAAACTGATAAATCTGAGACAGAAGGCTTGGCCTCACACGCCATATTGAATTATACATTTATGTGCCATAATTTTTTCCTCAGTGAAGTAACTGAACATTTTNCTTGGCCTCACACGCCATATTGAATTATACATTTATGTGCCATAATTTTTTCCTCAGTGAAGTAACTGAACATTTTTTACTACAGCACATTTTCATTTTACAAAAACCTTCAAATTTAATCGCCAAATTTCACATACGCGTGACTTTGTAGTTGTTAAACGGCGAGAATCTATTTATTATTTAAAATTAACGCTACACTAATTACGACATAATATCTTGATAAAAGTTCAGAACTTATGTTCGCTCTACAGCGTAATGTATAATGCCGAAGAGGTATATCTGTAGTTTCGAAACAAGTGTCCCTAGAAAACAGCGCAACACGGCGTGTGGTGCCGAGTCTTAGGAGAGGGGCTTCCAGTGAAGCACCGAACCAAACTGTACGACACGCAGAGATTATTAAAACGTAGTACATATCCCATGAAAAAATAGTTATGAATCCACTTTTATTTAAAGGTGTTTCACTTCTGAATGTTTGCGAAAGCACATNTAGTTATGAATCCACTTTTATTTAAAGGTGTTTCACTTCTGAATGTTTGCGAAAGCACATTTTGCAAGAAAACCTTCATCAAGCGAGACCAATATAATAATAATTCTAGTTGTGAGTAATAACAATTAGTAATAATATTTACAAATCTTTTTAATAATTAGCTTTGTGCACATCGATTTCAGTTATAAAAATAATTTTCGCCAAACAATCAGCAAGGCATATGAGAATGTTTTGAAAAGTGACGTGTAATTAGTAAATTTTGTTAAGTAAAAGAACTAATGAAGGTCCTAGTGTAAGAAACCAGCGAGTTCTCTTAAAAGATTGCGAATTATAATAAACTCGTAGGAACTCGCACATTTTAAAAGTTCACAAAACTGCAGTTTATAAAACAATTGCAACGTTCGTTTGTTTATATGTTTACATTTAGTGCCGAAGAAATTAAGACTGGAATGGTGGTGGCATGTTTTAGTCAAAAATAATGATTTTCTATACAACTGAGACTATTCTAAATATGTAATTAATATCATTTCAGTTTTAGCTGTTAATTTCACCTAATAAACGTTCGATAGCTTTTGTATAATTGTAATGCTTCAGAAATTAAACGAAGTAACTGCCCGAGGAATAAACTCATTACAAAAACTTCCTTGTTTCATGAGAGTTTCTCACTTTTAAATGGAGTGNAAGTAACTGCCCGAGGAATAAACTCATTACAAAAACTTCCTTGTTTCATGAGAGTTTCTCACTTTTAAATGGAGTACAACATTCGGCTTTTGACTGGCTATGAAACGACACACTACAATAGTAACAAGCGAAGAATGTCAAGTTGAACTCCTCTTGTCACTAATATTATGTTTAGGGAAGTGCTTATTGAGACCCACCATATTAACATTTTCACACGGTGTTTAACTCGTGTATTTTACTGTGTTATATTTATTAATTGATCGTGTCGATTGTGTAGGGGCCCTAATGGGNATTGATCGTGTCGATTGTGTAGGGGCCCTAATGAGGAATTTTGATTTATCGTACCCAATAAGAACAAGCACATCTTAAAAATGCATCTCGAAGAGAATAGTGCCCCACTATTTCAATCTGCGTATGAGAACAGGAAATTGTGAGCAATGTTTATTGGCTGAGAGTGCACGAAGGAATGTTAGCCAATATGAATTGGTAAACAATGTTATTTCGGGAAGCGTAAAATTGTAGACTAGTGAGAACCTGTCAGAAAGTTAGGTCCAATCGGCATCACCTAAAACTGAATTTCTTCACGCTCACTTTTTCGTGATTTTAGCATGTTAATCTAAACTTCAACGCTAGAACGACTTTGTAATCACTTAAGCAGGTTGTGCTAGAATAAAATAATATGTTTCTCAGATATTGGCAACTAGTGCGAACTCAGGAAATAATACAAAACATAATTTTGAGCAGCGATCATCTATAAATGCTTGTATAATGAGATGTAAAAATTAAACCAAATTTTGAAATTGGAACATTGCCTTTGATGTTTTTTACCAGAACAGTTTCGTAACCATATATCCGCTATAAAATCGTGTAATCTGGTGTCAAAATGGCTGAATCCACCAAGTTTTAACAAAATTTTATCTTCGTCACTCTTGTTGGTAGCAAAGGAAATAACTAAACATTAATTCTTAATGAGACGACGTAGCAGGTGAAGCATTCCTGCAAATTTTACGTTTCTTTTTCCTAATGCTCCATATTTCTCTAGTATTTTTATTTCATAAAATGTTTCACTCCCTCGAAACTTGATGCTTTTTTTTCGCCCAGTATACACAACAGTTCCTTCTCATGCTATGTGACATTTAAACTTAACTATAACAAAACACCCGCAAGCTAATGAAAGTTAGTATATTTTGTACTGTAACTAAAAAAAAGGTTTTTAGAAGTTTTGTATAAATATTAATTTAGTTTCTTTGGTTTTCGTAGACCTTAGATATTTTANTAAAAAAAAGGTTTTTAGAAGTTTTGTATAAATATTAATTTAGTTTCTTTGGTTTTCGTAGACCTTAGATATTTTTATTTGGTTCCGAATAGCTTCAGTAATATACAGAGGCGAAGTATTTCATAATCGTGTTGCTTTATCTCGAGACATTTCTAAGTAATTTCACGAGCTGGTAATATTACAGTACGTCGAGATGTGCATAACTTTATGGCCCATATCGGTACATAGTGTTTTTTTTTACAATCTGGTGCGCTGATTCAGTAAATAAAATAGCAAAAGAAGTTTTCTGAAATTTTTGGTATTTTTTTGTAAAGATTCCCAAAAGGTTAACTTAAGTCGAGAGTTCAACATTTGGTATTCTGTTTTGTGCCCCGCTGACCTCGTGGCTAATGCATGTTACATGCTTCGTGGCTAATGCATGTTACATGCTTCGTGGCTAATGCATGTTACATGCTTCGTGGCTAATGCATGTTACATGCTTCGTGGCTAATGCATGTTACATGCTTCGTGGCTAATGCATGTTACATGCTTCGTGGCTAATGCATGTTACATGCTTCGTGGCTAATGCATGTTACATGCTTCGTGGCTAATGCATGTTACATGCTTCGTGGCTAATGCATGTNTAAAAAAAAGGTTTTTAGAAGTTTTGTATAAATATTAATTTAGTTTCTTTGGTTTTCGTAGACCTTAGATATTTTAATTTGGTTCCGAATAGCTTCAGTAATATACAGAGGCGAAGTATTTCTCGTGGCTAATGCATGTTACATGCTTCGTGGCTAATGCATGTTACATGCTTCGTGGCTAATGCATGTTACATGCTTCGTGGCTAATGCATGTTAAATGCTGTTCACGGTTGTTTAAGGGGGTAGTATCCACTCCATCTTCAAATTTTCTTACAAATCTTCGTAATGAAAATGTATGACCATAAATAAAAAATCAAAGCTATACAGGACTACTTAACGAATTTTTGGAAATTTGTAGAGTTTCGATTTTAACTGTATTTTCCCATGTGGGATTGAAATTATTAAATAATTAGGTAACGTTTGATTACGATTACAGATGTGAAATTAATCATGTAAGAAAAATAAGTGGGATTTCGAAATAACTGTTAAAATGTTCCCTATGCCTTGACTAGCTTGGTTTTTTAATATTGACTCCGAAAATTAAGTTATGGAGGAAAATACGTAAATCCAAGATGCAAGGGTACTTCCTCCTTAAGCACTTTTGAAACTAACATTTGAAAAATGTCATTGCTCATACTGCATATATTTTAACGGTCACACTGAGCACTGAGTCGCCAGTAAAGTTGGTAACGACGGAGGAGAAGTAGTTCCATTTCTTAACGTTGAATTAAAATGTGTAAGGAGAAAATTTGTTAACACTGAAATTATTTATTTTGCTTTGATTTTTTTTAATTCATGCAAGTGTAAGAATTAACAAATTCGTAAAATATTTCCTTTTCTAATAATTCCACAGTTTAACTTAACTGGCGCATAAATAAAGTGATAAGGCCCGTAGCAATACTAATGTTACATATGGTTGAAGAATACACAACGTGCATACAAGTAGATCTTAAGCAGGGCTTTCAAAGGTGTTCAGTTTACCGTGAACCGTCGCACGACGCGACCTTACACACTGTTTCCAGAGGCACGTGATTTTAAATACTTACAAAACAACTTCACAGTGAATGAACGTTCAGCTAACTCGCAGCTAACTCGCAGCTAACTCGCAGCTAACTCGCAGCTAACTCGCTAACCACACTGCTGTAAAACACTGTGAATTCGCTATCAGGTGTTCCAGCGTGCGAGAACGTCCACCTGCGACCTTCAACTCCCATACGCTAGGGCTGCATGCCAACCAGCTAGCATTTCACCGACTTGGCTGGATATTTTGGTGACTTCCCACGCAGGACAGGCGACCAAAAATACCCCCTCACCGGCGGGACGTTACTCTTGAGTTGTGGGGAAATTCGCTGTGATTATCGTCTGTTTAAGCTGAAAATTGTGTAAATTCGAGTGAGTTCTGTTCTCCAGATCTGACGAATCTTCTCAATTTTATCCTTCATACCAACCTTTTTAAGTTGAAATTTTGCAGTGGAAAAAACAATGACTAGTGAAATTATTTTTAAGTGCTGGGCGTAGTCAAATTTTATTAAACGAATATATAAAATTATTAAATTTGAATTCAATTATTTTACAATACGCTATGTTTTTTATGTTTTATCATTTACTATACAACAATTCCCCCCCCCCCGCCTCCAGTGTCAATAATAAAGCATTTCTAAATATATTTATTACATTAATTAAATAATTAAATTGGCAATGTCAACAAAAACTGTACTGCCGACATTCTAACTCAGTTATATTGCACCAATGTATTGGTCTCTCACTACTCCCAACTCAGCTCCAACGCACATGTGGTTCACAGACCCTGCAGTATCCACACAGGAGCACCTCGATAACTCTCCGATATTGCTCGGGCACACGCAGGTCGCTGTTTCCACGCTACCAATAATCGCAGTCGCTCGCCGAACCCACAGGAGCACTCGCCAATCACCGCCCATTCTCTCGCCAGAACTCCCTATTGGCGGGGTAAAGTGCTTAATTTATACCTGCGCTAAACCTTTCCGGATTATTCCCTCGCAAAAATATAAAACCATTTAAAAGAAAATAAAAATGTGAAAACGTATCTCTTAAAAATTACACAAATAATTTTTACTCAATGCCTTATGGCCGGATTTAGTATTGAGGCACGATTTACACACACTGGTCTTCCGGAGGCTGATGTAGGTGCATCTACTATAGGCTGTTCACGGAAAACTGACCACTTATGAAAGCCCTGCTTAATATCTAGTTGTATGCACATTGTGTGTTCTTCCGCCATATGTAAAATCAACATTGCCATGGGCCTCGTTACTTTATTCATGCGTTGGGCAAGTGAAACTGTCAAATTATTAGAAAAGTAAATATTTTCAAAATGTGGTAATTCTTACAATTAAATATGCATTTAAACCAAAGAATGCAGAAATAAATAATTTAAGTGTAGACAAATGTTAACATGAGAGTTTTAAATCAACGTTAAAACATTAAACTACTTTCCAGCGCTTACCAGTGTTCCCGTTAAAATATACATATGCTGTTAGAAGCAGTGACATTCTTCCAAGGTTTTTTCAAAAGTGCTCACTTCACTATGAACAACCTTTACACTGGTTAGCCCTAGCTTTGACCAGGGCTGGTTTACAGTCCTGGCACATAGAGCGCCACAGGAGGAACGGTTCTGGCGGGGGGGAGGGGGGACGTGCCGGGTTAGAGGAAGCACCGGATGGGTCGAGATTTTTTTCTTTTCTAAAGTACTAAAACTGCAAAATAAAAGGCGAATGAGTGAAAAGAAAATATAATTATACAATGTCTACTAATATTTTGACTTCTACCCATTATCAATAATTTTGTTTTTAGCTCAGATAAAATTACGCAAGGTACGTTTATTTCTGTTTGGTTTGGTGGTGCGGGAAGGCGCTAATCACAATTTCTGACCCGGGCGAGGAAAAGCATAGATCCGTCCCAGGGGGTCAAAAAGTGTGCTAATCACATGCAACTTTTCTTCACAAACGCCGCACGATGAAATGACCAGAGAATAAGTACGTAGCGAATGTATTGCCTATCGCCAGTGACATCTCATAGAGGTTGTAAGGCCTGTAGTCTCGGTGGTGACGGTACAACGCCGTGCATTTGCGGTGGAAGCTTATTTAACGAGTCTGCCATCACAGTCCAGACGATTTTTGGCAGCAACAAGGTGCCTGATCACCGCAAGATCGTTAGATGGGCGAAACAGTTCTCGGGTCGTGCGTCAACACAAACCAGACTGGTCGTCCGCATAGACATACAGTACTGTGCTGCGTGGATTCACCCGCCGCTTGGAGGAACGTGTTGCCCGTAACCTTGGGCACCCGCCTGGCAAGGTATTAAAGAAATAACTTTTGAAATGTAAATGGCGTAGCTTACCCTGGCTGTGTACTGATACAAGTATCATATACATTCCACAATCACTCGCGTTTTCCTGCATTCTTGAAATCCTACCGTTTAGTATGCCCAATCATGTGTAAACTTAAAACGCTTCGAATGTGTCACTGCCTTAGCATTGGAGATACAGTAACCTATACACGCACGCGCAGGAACACACACATATACAGGATGGTACGCCTAACGTGGACACCCCCAATATTTTCGGAACGGTTGCAGATAACGAAATGCGGTTTTCGATCAATGAAATTACGTTCGGGGGTACGTAATTTTCCGCAAGTTGACTATTCGTAACGCGAGTATGGACATAAATAATTAAACAACATATTATTTTTCCCCTGGAAACATGCATTTATTTCAACGGCATCTGAAAGTACGTGCAAAGAGGAATTCAGTGATATAGCATATCGAATGGAAAGTAACACAGAAACGCCAATAAATAATGTGCAAATATGATTAAATTAAGTGGGTCGGTAGCATGGGGCAGTGGACCTGTACTCACAGCTGTAAGCAAGCAACACGCGCCGTGGCTCATCCTGGCGGGACCGCTTCCTTATAGCAGCTTATCGCCTACCTTAATGTGGCAATGGACACGNAGCGGAGGGACGACACGCAATGTGAGTGCAAGTCTGATATCAACACATTACATTTTATTCAGATACCAACGTCATTAACTGTAATGAGTAACGAGTGCGTACAGATGCACAACATAAATAAAACAAACCAACCTAAGGAGAAATGCAATCGCATCCGCATGCATAGAACAAAAGAGCACAGTTATAGTTGAAACGCTTCACATTAGGTCTTTTCACAGCATGTGCTTAATGTGTTTCCCATCGACATTATGCAAACGCACATGTAGCGAGCGGCGAGCGGCCTGAAGTGTTTCTGGCGTAATGCCTCTGCAAGCTGCCACAATGCGTTCCTGCGTGTCTTCTAGCGTCATGGGAACCGTGTTGTACACCCTATCTTTCAGTGTTCCCCGCAGGAAAAAATCGAGAGGTGTGAGGTCGGGGGAGTGAGCTCGCCATCTAACAACACCAGCACGCCCTACCCACCGGGTTGGAAACGTTTAATTTCACACTTATCTCGTCGCCAGAGCAAAATGTGCAGGACAACCATAATGCTGAAATCACATATCACGAAGTATGTCGAGTGGTATGTCTTCCAGAAGTGCCGGTAGGGTCTCTCTGAGGAAATGGGCGTACGTAAGGACGGCCATAGTCCCTTGAATTGAGTATGGCCCTATGACTTAGTTTCCAACGATTCCACACCACATGTTCACTTTCTACTGTCGCTGGTGCTCCACGTGCCGGACCCAACAGGGATTCTCCGTCGCCCAGTAGTGCATATTTCGTAAATTTAAGTACCCATGGTTTGTGAAGATCGCTTCATCGGTAAATAGTATGTCATTCAGAAATTTGCTGTCATTCCTTATAGACGTCAGAACAAACCTACAAAGTTGAACACGCTGCTGGAAATCACCTTCATGTAATGCCAGTTGAAGAATCACGTGATATGGATGGAATTTCCGTTGGCACNCGTAAATTTAAGTACCCATGGTTTGTGAAGATCGCTTCATCGGTAAATAGTATGTCATTCAGAAATTTGCTGTCATCCCTTACAGACATCAGAACAAACCTACAAAGTTGAACACGCTGCTGGAAATCACCTTCATGTAAAGCCTGATGAAGAGCCACGTGATATGGATGGAATTTCCGTTGGCGCAGTATCCGTAACACACTTGTTTTACTTATTCCTACGAAACTGGAAGGTTCTCGCGTACCCATGTGGTAATTTGCATCGACGCGTGCTAACCCATCGTGTTGATGCGTCTGCCCCGTAGCAGTCTTTTGTAGCACTCGTGTTGTGGAATTCCAATCACCTCGTGACAAGATACGTGTGCAAATTCGTCATATAGTTTCCCGTGAGATGGGCGTCCGATTAGGAAACCTCATTGGATACGTACAGCTACACACTGCAATACCTCTTACCATAACAGATTAAGAGGACTTGTGCTGTGTTGCTTTTAGGAAGCGGTCCCACTACGATGAGTCACGGCGCGTGTTGCTTGCTTACAGCTGTGGGTACACTGCCTCATGCTACCGGCCCACCTAACTTAATCATATTTGTACATCATTTATTGGCGTTTCTGTGTTACTTTCCATTGGATATGCTATATCACTGAATTCCTCTTTGCACGTACTTTCAGATGCCGTTTAAATAAATGTATGTTTCCAGGAGAAAAATTATTTGTGGTTTAATTATATCTGTCCAGACACGTGTTACGAATAGTCACTTTGCGGCAAATAACTTGCCCTCGTACGTAATTTCATTGATCGAAAACCGCATTTCGGTATCAGTAACAGTTCCGGAAATTTTGGGGGTGTTGACGTTAGGCGTACCATTCTGTATATGTATGTACATATACAGAATGTATCTAAATTCAACCGAGAAACTTCGGCTGCAGGTTAATCGCAAAAATAGACTTCGAAAACATATATATACGACCTATGGTCTAAATCGAATCCCAAGGGCGGTACACGTCTTTGGAATTGGACTTGACGCACCAGATTATTACAGATACGGGATAAAATATTTAGAATGTAGCACTGTGTTTCTGGATAATGTGTAAGTGCAAAATGGTCTACAAACGTCACAAAACCTATCTGTCATCAAATGTTTTCATGGAAATAATAACGGTTATCACTCTTATTGCGAGCCATTCGACATGACGTGGTAACATATGTGGGATATTATTGATGGAATATGAACCCGCTTGTTCCAATTGACGAAAAAGTTTGCCTTGTGTAAACACCATAATCCCCACCGTTTTCGAGTAATTTGAGTTTGAAATTTCAAAAGAATTATGTTCAAAACCTAGCAGGCGGGCAATACGCACAACACCCAATAATGATGATTGGTTGCGAATATCAACGGGACAAGATAACAGAGAGAGAGAGGTCGTATATATGTTTTCGACGTCTATTTTCGTGAATAACCGGCTGCCGAGGTTTGTCGGTTGAATTTAGTTAGATACATCTTGTATTTATACAATGCATATCTTTATGTGTGTGTTACTCTAATGGCAGCCAGGAGCTAAAGGGTTATTGGGAGGGGGATGAAGGGGCTGCAACCCCTCCCAAAAAGTTAAAATTTAAATAAATATAAAGAAGTTTGAGACTATTAAACTGAAAATGATATTGTGAAAATATAAATAAACAATTACAGTAAGTTTTCCTAGAGTGTGCACTTGAAATTAATATATATTTTAGCTTGGGAAGAATGTCTAATTGTGAAAAGTGCCCACTTCAGAAATCGATATTCAGCTCCTCGCAAAATAAAATTTTGTCTATGCACCGTATTGGAGCGGTGTCTTAACATGTTGCTTTTGGGTCGTTCATCGCCAGAGAAATATTCGCGTTAATACACAGCACTAACTCATAATTACGTTAATGCTCCCGTGGCACGTAAAACTGCCAGAAGGTTTCGTTTGCGCGGTGTGTGCACATCAATACTTGAGTGACGGCGCGGCGGCTCCGCTGCAGAGGAATGTGAAATAATCACCCCCTCTTTTCGCCGCATATGGAAGTGTATAGTCGGTTCATGACTGGAAGAGACTTTCTTGAAGCCCTGCTAAAGATCTACTTTCAAGCCCATTTCGTATCCTTCTGCCAAAGGGTAAACAAACATTGCCATGTGGCAGTCACATGGCAATGTTTACATGCAATGTTTACATTCCACTGTGTGTGTGTACATGTGTTCGTACATGCACGTACCCATCATAAAAGTAATGTATATATTATTAATGGATATTCCACAAGCGTAAAGTTTTTAATCTTGAGAATTTCACACAAAAGAATATGTGATGCAAGCGAAAAACATTTCATTATATAAACCCAAAATGTGAGTATTAAAAATTAGATGTTTCGTGTGCGTGTGTGTCTCTCTATCTATCTATCTCTCTATCTATATCTATATCTCTATCTATATATCTCTCTATCTATCTATCTCTATCTATCTCTATATATCTATCTCTATCTGTATAGGTTTGATTTTGACTGGGGGATTGGGTGGGGGAGAAAAACTTTCACTTTGATTACATATTATAGACACAATACTTTGCAATGAAATGTGTCAACATTCAAGGAGTCCATCCAACAACATTAAGATGGCAACGCCAATCTCTCATAAGCCCCCGGATGGCCGTGCTGGAGAGAATTTGTGCGATTCTTGTTTAACCTAATATTTCATTTATCGGTTTTTTTATACTAATATCAGCTCTTTATTATTTGATTTTTCATAACGTATGACTTTAATTTGTGCTAACCTTCTCGTACAGATTCCTTTTGCTTTTGAAATCTGTATAAGAGATTACTCATAGTGCGTTCTAACGTGTTTAATATTTTTCAAATTTATTTCAGGTTTGCTTAAAATTTTATTTACTGTATTTTACGTTGTATGTTGCGGTAGTTTTTGTGTGCAGTCATGAGTTCTAGCAAGGTGAATAAAAGAGAAGTCACCAACGCCAACAGGACATCATTAACCTCACCGAATCGTTGTATTCACTAATTAGGCGAGGGGAAATGAAACCCTGCAACGTCGCGGAAAGAGCGGCAGAAATGTTGAAACTCTCCAGATCTACAGTGCTAAGGTATGTTAAAATATCTGTAGTATTAACCATTGCGTTTGCAAGTTGTGTGTGTTAAGATCAATTACGTTGGCCCACGAAATGTGTTTACAAGAACATAAATAAAATTTGTTAATAACATGATAACGTCGTCGAACGTTGTCTACAGGTCTACAGGTATTTTTAACGTTTTATTTTCGTAATTATTAAGTTTATAGGGTTTCCTGTAAAAATAAAAATAATTCATTGAAAATCTTATATTTCCACTCTGCTAATGATGCAGAACACGAATATACGAGGGGCATTAACGTCCGACTAATTTTGTTATATGTGCCCACCTAACCTAACAGAACCTAACCCCACGATGAGTGAATCACTATTTTACATTTTTTAACTAACCTTGGATTGTAGGGTTATATAGTACCCAATACCTGCCACCTATTAAACTAACCTAAACTAACACACGGCAGAGCATATCACATTGTCACACATCATTTGTAAACAAACCCTTGTATGTTTTTGGTATCAGTAACTGTAGTTGACCCAGTAACTGAATTATGGTCCTTTTTAAATTATGCAAATTAGGTTGGCTATGTAGCACTGAAAGTGAAAAATATGACACTGATAATTTACAATAACTAAAAGACAATGGCTGTAGAACAGTGGTGTTGGGGAAATGCATTAATACACAATTGTTTTCTTAAAAGATTATGACTGCGATTTCATCGATTACGATGTCCTCTCATGTTTAGTGAAGTGATACAGATATGTTTAATAGTAGGGGAAGTTCCAGTTATATCGACTGTAATCTATTTAGTGACGTATAACAATGGCAATTAATGCCGCAATGTAACTTATAAATACAAAACAAGCTCCTTCTTCAGAATCTTAAAATGCACCATCTCTCCATAACCTATATAAAATTAATTGACTATAACAAACTCACTATAGAGGCAATTTTCCTTACCATTGTCAGTTGTCTTTATAATAAATTTCCACTGTATATATTGGGTTGTTTATGAAGAATCCCTCGCAGGGGTACACAAATTCCAACACAAAGTAGTTTTTATTTTTAATTACACATTGTAATACCACCTTTTGGTTAGGTGATTCATACACTCACATTTGAGTCTATATAACCCTACAATCCTAGGTTAGTGTAAAACCCAACAATCCTAGGTTAGTTTAAAAATGTAAAATAGTGATTCACCCATCGTGGGGATAGGTTCTGTTAGGTTAGGTGGGCACATGTTACGAAATTAGTCGGACGTTAATGCCCGTCGTATATTCGTGTTCTGCATCATTAGTGGAGTGGAAATATACCATTTTCCGTGAAATTATTGTTATTTTTTTTACAGAAAAGCCCCCTAAACTTAATAATTACCCAAATAAAACGTTAAAAAGACACGTAGACAACGTTCGACGATGTTATCAAGTTATTAACAAATTTTCTTTATGTTCTTGTAAACACATTTCGTAGGCCAACATAATTGACCTTAGCACACACAACTTGCAAACGCAATGGTTAATACTACATATATTTTAACATACCTTAGAACTGTGGATCTGAAGCGTTTCAACATTTCTGCCGCTCTTTCCGCGACGTTGCAGGGTTTCATTTCCCCTCGCCTAATTAGGGAATACAACGATTCGGTGAGGTTAATGATGTCCTGTTGGCGTTGGTGACTTATCTTTTATTCACCTTGCTAGAACTCATGACTGCACACAAAAACTACCGCAACATATAACGTAAAATACAATAAATAAAATTTTAAGCAAACCTGAAATAAATTTAAAAAATATTAAACACGTGAGAACGCACTACGAGTAATCTCTTATACAGGTATCAGAAACGAAAGAAATCGGCACAACGAGAAATAATAAAGAGAGGATATTAGTAAAAAAAAAAATAAACCAGTAAATGAATTATTATTGGTTAAACAAGATAATCGCACCAATTCTCTGGCACGTGTGTCGACCACATCTCGCCAACAACACACGGAACGAAGGTTTGTAAACAAATGGCCGCTCTACTTTCACCTTGAGCGTGATCTTGTGAGTATGCAAGAAACATTGAGATCAAAGTACGTTAGCATCACGTCATTAATAATTGGCATAATAAGATACAAGTCTTTTCGAAACCCATTTGTAAGCGATAAATTAACAATTACGTTAAAACTTTAGAACTATTTCCTCTCTTTGTGCTGGCAACCTAACGGCATAACTGTATCCGCGCTCGCCGCTGTTTGTAATGTTATATGCATGTAGCTAACGGCTAGGGTGTTTTTTCAAAGGTTGATTTTCAAAAGTTTCTTCCAGTCGTGAACCGACTATAGCTGCGCTAACGAGGCACTTGTATGTGTAGTGCGTCTCCTCTCATCTCGCTCTAGCCTCCACCGTGTCTCATAGCCCGTGTGAGGAGAGGCATGTCTTGCTGATGCCACCGTAGTCCTCGAGTCAACCATGTTCGACGAAGTCGAGATGCGCGGTTTGTCGCATAGACTAAAGATTATGTGGACCGATTCTCCATCTTCTGCGCATGTACCCAGTCACCACTGGCGCCAACTCAAGGTCATGTTCACATTTCAGTCGTATACCCGATTGAACGAGATCACATTAGGCCCTATTTCAATCGCGTTATTTGTTACGAGGTTATAGTGTCCGGATGGATCGCCCTGCAAACGTTACTGTACATCACCGTTTCCGCCCCGGTACCCTCTTGTGCCGGTTCAATTCAAAAGACGTAGCCACGTATGAAAAAAAAAACATACCTGCTCGTGTTTGGCAACAAAAAAACATTTCGCCAATAGGTAAGTGCTAGTGTCGGTAATGTACCAAGTGTTCTATTTTGTCTACGTTAAAATCAGGATAATTGTATTTATTATAAATAAAATACAAATTAAGTTCGCAAATAAGTAAAATCTCTCTCTTTTATTATTTACGTAGCTTAACATTTTAATTAAAGTTACTTTTAGGAACACTGCGCATCTAGCGGCGGACATTTTCCCTATGCTAAACTCTCCCATAAGAAATCAAGTTTTGTTCCTAACCTGAGTAGAATAAACCTTGCCCATGTGTTACCCGTATCGCAACTCGGAACTCCGGTTGTCCGGAGTTAACGCCTGAGCGGCCACGATGCGGGGGAATATCCCCGAGGACAGAGGCGGAAAGGGAAGCTCTGCACCCGTGCTTGAACACGAGTAGAATAATTTGGATAAGTCTGAGGCAAGGAAATGGGGAATTGAATAACCTTAAAACCAAAAATAAAATAAAAATTTAAAAAATTGTAGAAAAATTATAAAATTCCACAAAAATATCTAAAAAAAAAATTTTTTTAAATAATATTTCAAAATGTACATGTAAATATTTATAAACAAAATTATATGACATTCATTCAAAAAATTATAAAACCAAAATTTTAAATGTTTGGGCTTAGAGGGGACGAGGAACTGGAACCGATCAGCCGCCATGTTATGACGTCACCCAACCCCTATGTTGGACCCAGGTTACCTTGGCCTAGCCTCTATAACCGTGACCTTGAATAACCTTAAAACAAAAATTAAAACAAAACAAATTATTTAAAAATTATAAGTAATATTTTAATATATATATTTTTTAAACTTACATTTACGGAAGTTCCCTCAGCATCATGTCCAGCAGACGACTTACCCTTGCCAATGTTTCTCATTGGTCGATTACTTGTGTTCGTTTTGCCACCTAACAGTGTTTTTTATTGGTTCACTAGCTGTACCCGCAGCTCCGCTCGCGTGGACTACAGAATTATTGTTTAGGTTTTTTTTTTTTAATTAAGTTGAATTTTACCTAGTGTTAATCTTCTATACTCTATACATATTATAAAACTCAACGTCTCTTTGAATTAAATGGTAAAAACACTTATTAGTATTTCTTTGTTATAGATAGATATATGCTACTGCAGAGTTTTTTTAGATCTTTTTATTATACACAATTCTTTACTACATGGTATTGTTCCATCTTTAACGGTTTAGACAGCCTATTGCAAGAGAGCGCGCTGGCGGCAAACTTTTTTCCGACTTGATTCACTATTACTGTTTGTAAATTTTTTGAGATATTTTCTCGTGATAAAAAGTAACCAATATCACCTTTCAGCCCTCCAACTATTTATGTGCAAGAAATTACGTCGATCTGTTGCTCGGTTGCTACGTTGCATTGTTATTCCGTTTGTGTACTTTTTCATTTTTCAGTAAGAATTTCCCCGGGGGAATAATATTTTTCCCGGTATAAAAAGTAGCATATGTCACTGCCCGGCCCTCCAACTATCTCTGTGCAAAAAATCACGTTGATCCGTTGCTCCGTTGCGACGTCGTCCAACACTAACCACTTACATTGACGCAGTATTGTACCCAGAGCGCTATTTTTACGAAATATTTTTTCCTGAGGGAATGAGATATTTTTCGGGATAAAAAGTAGCCTATGTCACTTCCCGAGCCTCCAACTATCTCTGTCCAAAAATTCACGTCGATCCGTTGCTTTGTTGTGACGTTAAATAAGGACAAACAAACAAACAAACACACTTTCGCATTTACACTGAAAGTGCCAAAAAAACTGGTATAGGCGTGCGTATGCAAATCACAGAGGTATTTAACCAATCAGAGTAACGCGATGCTGTCTGCAGCTAGATCGGTTACTGCTGCTTCAATGGCAGGTTATCAAGATTTAAGTATGTTTGAACGTGGTGTTATAGTCGGCGCACGAGAGATGGGACATAGAATCTCTGAGGTAGTGATAACATTTTGATGTTCGCGTACGACCATTTCACGAGTGTACAGTGAATATCGGGAATCCGGTAAAACATCTCATCTTCGACATCGCTGTGGCCGGAAAAAGATCGTGAAAGAACGGGACAAATAACGACTGACGAGAATCATTAAACGTGACAGACGTGCAACCCTTTCTCAAATTGGCGCAGATTGGATTTGTGGACTGCCCTGCAGGATTAATGGCGTGAATTGCCTCCTGCATACCTTCAGGCATTAGTCGAGTCCATGCCACGTCGTCTTGCGGCACTTCTGCGTGCTCGCTGCTCGGGAGAGGGGTTGGGGGAAGGGGTTGCACGATATTAGGTAGGTGTACCCGTTTTTTGCTCTTCTGTAATATTAGTTAGGATTACTCATGCTCGTTCGACTCGTCACCAATGTTTCTCATTGTATTAACATCCCCCTCCCCTACCTCCTCATCATTGCTCATTCTGCCGAATGCACTCCACCCACCATATTAATTTTTTCGTTTGTCATTTGTTCACTTTTTCATGATACTTGCGTATTAATTNCGAATGCACTCCACCCACCATATTAATTTTTTCGTTTGTCATTTGTTCACTTTTTCATGATACTTGCGTATTAATTATAGATTTCGCTGCCAGAGGAGCTGTCGATTTAGCCACCATGTTGGTTGTTGTCGACCTTGTACTTAACCCCAATTACATAGAACTCGAAAAATCGTGAAAAATCACAATCCATACAATTTACCATTACTAGCTGGTCACAAGGACCCATACCGACTAACCATACTAGCCAACGACTGACTCCGCCTAAGACTAACTCCACCCAAGACTGGTTCCTGGCGAGATTGACTGAGCACAAGACTAGCTCCTGACAAGAACAGTTCCTGCAAAACTGACTAGAACAATCGATGCTGATGGGACCTCTGGAAATATAAGTTTTTAAAGAATTTTTTTCTAATTCGGTTTTTAAAGTCATCCAAGGTCAAGGTTATAGGGTCAAAGTCATGGGTCAAGGTCAAAGTTACCTGGGTTCAACATGGTGGTTGGGTGACGTCATAACATGGCGGCTAGTCGGTTCCAGTCCCTCGTTTCCTATAGGGCCAAACATTTAAAATTTTAATTTTTTAAAATAAATTTTTTAGTAAATGTTTATACATATCTAAGGAATTTTTGGAAATTTTTTGGGATTTTTAAGAATTTATTTTTTTCAAGGTCACAGGGATCAAGGTCAAGGGTCAAGGTCACCGACATAGAACATGGCTGACGAGATGGACAATGCTCGACCTGGCGAGGCCCGGTCGTGTCGGTAACTTAGTCGATCCACCTGACATCGAACCCCGGACCTCCTACGTGTACATCTTTAAATAATTTTTGAAATACCTTTTTAATTTTTATATATTTTTTTGGGGGGATTTTATAATTTTTCTAAAAAAAATGGGTTTTTTTTTAAGGTTATGAGCATGGGGTCAAGGTCATGGGTCAAGGCCAAATTTATCTGTATCCGATATGGCGGTTGGGTGACGACACAACATGGCGACCGGCTGGCTCCTGGCTCCTACTTCCTTGTTCCCTTGCCTTAGACTCATCCAAACTATTCTACTAACACGCAACGTGGGATAAATGAAGTCCATGGAATCGACAGGATGACGTATCACGTTATATGGTGCTCGGAGAAGAAAAAGCGAGTTCATCGCCAGTGCCGCTGCTTCCTTCCTTCCTGCGCGCAAAAGATGATCGCCGTACGCAAGCGCAAAAATGCGATGGAGGCGGGAACAAGGGTCGCAAATCGCGTGGTCACCACTGGGTTGTTTCCGGGAGGGGGGATTTACCCTCCTCCGACCCCTTACCAACCAAGAGCTCAATATTCGTCTAGAAATTGTGTGCAGTTAATTTTTACAAAGCATTATAAAAATATTAAGGATGATCCTGGCAAGAAACTTCCGCTCCATTACTGGAACTCCAACACCACGGGGGCCGCGGTTGTGTAGTGGTTAGAACACTCTCGCACCTAGGCGAACCGTGCTCGATTCCCGGCGGGATCGCCCTCGAATTTTCGTATATGGGAATCGTGCCGAACGATGCCGTTGGTCAGCGGGTTTTCTCGGTGATATTCCGTTTCCCCTACCCTTGCATTCCGGCGCTGCTCAATACTCACCTCGCTTCACTTTCATCGGTTCTCAAGACCTCGATGTTAAGAGCAGCCCAAATCTCTCAATTCACTCCAACACCTCGTGTGCCAGTACTAACAGTGTCAAAATACATTTTGTTTTTTATGTACATTTTTTATGCTTATAATTCTTACATTCACTATTAACAAAAAAAATTTATCGCATATCTAAAAAGAAGTTACTAATAACTAATGAGCCTACTCCACATGGGTGCAAATACATTTGAGTAAGGTTCTTGAATACTTAGATCGTAGGTAGGTATTGACGTCTCAATGACAGCAATATCATTAGAGACGAAACAAGAAACATATGAAACAGTATAAAGACAATTAAAATACACGAGTGACTTTCCCTGGATTCGAATTCAGAAAAACTTGTAAAATAGAGCTATATTGCAATAACTGCATCACGGAGGTAGGATTCGGAGCATCAACTTCGGATGTAATCAGTCTAATGTTTTGAATGATAGGGTTCACTAACCTGAAATATTTACTGGGCCATCATTTTGAAATAAGTGTCAGAACCACTATAAAACACATAAGTTTACATTACCTATCATAACACTGCTTATGTGAAAAACTTGATGGAAATCGGTTGATTGGTTTCCTAGATATGGCATAAAAACCTTATTTTCGTAAATGAGGCTGAGTATCTTACAAAATTGCTTAAAAAGAGGCTCTGTACAAATGTATTTAATAGAAAATGTCAGAATAAAAAGTTTGATTGAAATTGTTAAATAGATATGCCAAACATATAAAACTATTTATATGGCCGCCATTTTTTAAATCATTTCCTGGCCTCATTTAAATCATGTAACAATACTTAGTCTTCTGTAGGTGTTCAAAATGTTGTGGAGATTAGTAGAATTATTCCGTAAATATGACAAAATGTTTAGTTTACTCACCTGGCACAACTTTGCAAAACAAATCTGGCAAAGGAGGATCTCTGTATGCATATCGGTTCATTGGTCCTCGAGATATGGCATAAAATCTCCATTGAGCATGTGACGATTTTCATAAATGGAGGACAACAAGTTTATATATTAGCATATTCGATTATTGTCATAGATAGAATACACAAAGTTAAATTTAAATCTGTTACACAATTTCGTAGATATAGCACACCAAACTAATATGTTTGTATACGCACCATTAATGCAGCCTACCACAGTACACCTTCTTCTCCAAATTTGAAAGAAATCTGTTTATTGTTTCCCGAGATACTGCATAAACTATATTAATTCGTTTCGGGGCTATCTTACAAAATGGCGGAGAAATGGGGCTTTCTATAGACAATTTTGATAAATATAACTGATACTGTCAGCATACAAGGCTATGTTGAAATTTGTTTTGCAGTTTCGTAGATAAAAAAACGGAGCTACAATGTTTATATGGCCACCATTAAAAAAATGTGTATGTCTGGTCCACTCAAAATTTATCAGTTTGCATAGCCTGCCATAGTGCTAATTGTTTGTCAAATTTGGTAGACTACGATTGTTTTTTGGAGATAGCATAATTTCATTTTGCCAAGTGATACTCTTTTACAAAATGGTGGACAAAAGAGATTTCGTGTATTCGCATTTGATTGTTGTAATATATACAGTATCATACAAAGTTTCTTTGGAATTAATTACATAGTTTCGACGATGACATACTTGATACATATTTGTACATATCAACTGCGGCAGTACTACTTGATTGCCAAATTTGGTAGGAATCTGTTAATTGTTTCCCGAGAAATTATACACAAACTTGATTAATTCATGTAGCACTATCTTACAAAATTGCAGACAAAAATTTTGTTTTTGGTATATTTCATGATTGTAATAGATACTGTGAGCGTACAAAATTTGGTTTAAATTGGTCAAATGGTATGGTAGTACCAAATAAATCTGAAATATTGGTATGGACGCCATTTTGAAAATATTTTCCTAATAAAGTTAAAATACTCACATTTACCTGGCCTATAATAGTATTTTTCTACGTGCCGAATTTGGTGAAAATTAGTTCAGGACGTTTTCGAGATATAATGTAAAAATGTATTTTTACATGGGGCGCTATTTTTCAAAATGGTCGAATAAAGTGGTTGGTAAGCTTATATGATGCTTGTAATACATACCGTCAGCGTACAAAATTTGGTTGAAATTGGCCAAATGGTATGGTAGTTATATCAAATAAACCTATAACATTTTTATTGCAGCAATTTTGAAAATAAGTGCTTAGTAAAGATTATTTAATTGTGTTTATTTGGCCTTTCATAGTATAATTTACTTGCCAAATTTGTCAAAAATTGGTTGAGTAGTTTTCGAGATATAAAAAGCTTTATTTTTCGTGTGGCGGTATCTTCCAAAATGGCGGACAAAAGTGGTTGTTGTTTGGCTCATATTATGCTTGTAGTAGATACTGTCAGTATACTAAATTTGGTTAAAATCGGTTTGAATGGTTTCCAAGATATGACATATCGCCCTAAATATTAAAATGCATTTTTAAAGTAAGTGCCCGGAATGGTCGAAAACAAAAAAGTCAGGTGTCCATACTTAGTACTATATATGTACTGAGTTTGGCGATATTCGTTTCACGCGTTCAAAAATTGGAGGTGTGACACACACACACACACACACAGAAGGGGAGAGAGAGAGAGAGAGAGAGAGAGAGAGAGAGGAAAGTGATTTCAAGAGCTTTTCTTTCTTTCGGAAATTAGGCTAAAAACGGACTGCAAAACAAAAGAAATGTTACAGCTTTTTACCGTCCTTTTTTGCCACCGCAGGAAAAAAACGTTAGAAAGTATATACATGTTTATACACGTACATATTTTGTATTTTAATACTCAACAGTGAAGTTTCGTTAAAAATCATCCACATTAAATTATACATGTGAATGAAGATATAGGTTTTTCACGGTAAAGTGAGCACTTCTGAGGCCCTAGTTACTTTTTTCCTTTTAGCCATGTTCTATCCTCTAACCACCTTTTATAATAAATATTGCCATGACAGTAATAAACACAATGTGTGTATTCCACCGCACTCGAAAGTTAACGCCTAAGGCTACAATGAAATATATTTATCGACTAGTATTCCAAATGAGACGGCTTCAAAAATTGCTCACTTTACCGTGAAAAGCCTATAGTAGCAGTAACTTTTTGTGCATGGTTAAATGGAGTAAAAATATAAAAATGTCGACGTGTTGTATATTTTAATATGCGCTACAAAGTCACCCCACCCCATGCCAGAACTGGCGCTTGGATCACGGTGTGCGGTGGCCGGCAGGACAATCGACGCGTGAAGCTCGCGATAATCTCCCGAGGCGCCTCCAGTCCCAGCTAGGTCACTGCATTTTTTTTTCGCCGCGTCTTTTTTTTTTTTTTTTTTTTNGCGAATGCCTTTTGGTCGACCGGGGCGAGTACCCAATCGCCTGGAATCTCGCGAGCTCCTGGCTAGGAAGCGCACCGAGGCCGCGAGCTCGATTTCACAGGACACGAAGCGCTTCAGAAGGCGATGCTTCTCTCTCTCCCCCTTCCCCTCGTCATTCTGTTAGACAGCGGTGTTGGATCGACCCTACGCCCCGACGCCAGAAGGGAGAGGAGTAGGAAGAGAACACTTGCTCTTCGAATATGTTTTACTGGAGGAGGAAGAGACCAGGGGCGCGAAGATGCGTTCCCCTCCCAGTCTTGCCCTTATGGCACCGGCCCTCGCTTCATAGAGGACCTCAAACTTAGGATATGGACTTCGCATTTCAAAACAAACAAATAGCATTTGTTGAGAATGTTGGATACCAAACAATTAATTATTCTTAGAATAAAAAAATTGCACTTCATATATTTTTAAAATAATTTAATGTAAAATGTAAAAAAAAATTATACTCAAATTTCTATTTCATATAGGCTATATGGTCTGTTATTTGGTGATTACATATGTCACGCGGCAGCCCACAGCATTAGATTACATTGTAAAAATTTTCACTTGTACAACTTATTTAGTATTTTTTATTATGGCTGCAGCAAAACAGNAGCATTAGATTACATTGTAAAAATTTTCACTTGTACAACTTATTTAGTATTTTTTATTATGGCTGCAGCAAAACAGAAAAATTTTGAAATTAACTTTAAATTATTAAAAAAATATAAAGTGTAAAATATTTTTATTTGAGTAGAATGGCATTAAATACGATGCGTACAAGTTCAACAATGTTTGGTGACATTATAAATAAAATGCTTGGTACATAAAGTAATTAATTTTATGATATTCGTTTTTCGACGCAACTTTCAGTTAGCACAGTACTTGAAAGTACATGGGCCCGAGGCGCAGTGATACGGCCACAATAACGCGCGCACCCAGTGCCCCGTCGCTCTTAACACAAGGCGCTCAACTGGCGTGGAGTGCTTTATTTGTATTTATTTATTTATTTGTCTTCCTGATCCAAATTTTGGGAAAATAGACATGTCATAATTACATAAATACGATATTACAAAAACACCAACAAAGTCCATAAAAATATCCATACACTTTTAAAATCATCATTATAAAACTTATAAAAATTTATCAGAACATTAATTAATAAAATCAGTCAGTCTTGTGTAACATCAATGTACTCTTGGAGATTATAACAACATTTTTTTACTAAATAATTTTTAATTAATTTTTTAAAACAATAAAAATTTTCAATCAATCGATTTTGTAAATAATGGCAGTTTACTAAAAATTGTAAGTTCAATAGTGTTAATATGGTTAAATTAAATTTTTTATTTGTATACATTATGTGCGAATTATTACTTTTTTTTTTCTAGTGTTGTGGTTATGAACATTACTATTGCTAGTAAAATATTTTCTATTATAGATATAAACAACTCTGCAATAAATTAAAAAACATAGTAGAGTTAGAATTTCTAANTAGTAAAATATTTTCTATTATAGATATAAACAACTCTGCAATAAATTAAAAAACATAGTAGAGTTAGAATTTCTAATTTTTTAAATAAATCTTTGCAGTTAAACCATGGTGGTTTATCGCATATAATTCTAATACATTTATTTTGTATTAATAAAATTTTCTGTTAATTGCCTGTTTTAAAACCCCAAAAAAATTAATCCAAATTTTAAATTACATTGATTCAAGCCAAAACAAACTGTTTTTAGACATTCCAAATCACGAATATATTTTATGGTCCTCAGGGTATACAATGCAGATGTTAATTTGTTTACATGATGACAATTCAACTTATAATCTAGCCATAGTTGTAAGGATTTGACTTCATTTACATACTGCATTTTATAATCATTTAATTCTAAACGGAAAGTATCTATAATATGAGAATTATTAGACAACATGAAATATGTTTTCAATTTCCTCCAAATGTAAAGCTGATTGATTTTCGTTCTACCAGCAATGTACGTTTGTTAGCACTTTTGATGCATTATCCATTAAGGTCCTTGGAATCCTGACTACGCATTAAAATTGAAGTATCATCTCCATAAGACATAATTTTGCCAATATCAGTACTTATATAAATATAATTAATATAAACTAAAAATAGTATTTGTCCCAAAACACTTCCTTGTGGCACTCCTCTATTAATATTACACTATCTGAGTAAAATGTATTGATATAATTATTACTGTTTATATACTGAATTTAACCNACTCCTCTATTAATATTACACTATCTGAGTAAAATGTATTGATATAATTATTACTGTTTATATACTGAATTTAACTTTTTTGCTTACGGTCTGATAAATTATATTTTAACCAGTAATTTATTATTCCTCTGACCCCTAAGGCATATAATTTATGTAGGGGTATACTGTGACGTACAGTGTCAAAAGCCTAGTTAAGTCTAAAAAAATATCTATAGCAACATTATTATTTTCAATAATTTTACTTAAGAATGCATAACATTCGTTTATTGTAGACTGAGTTATTTTTNTATAGCAACATTATTATTTTCAATAATTTTACTTAAGAATGCATAACATTCGTTTATTGTAGACTGAGTTATTTTTCCTTTTATGAATCCACGTTGAGAAGTATACAAAGTGATATTTATCTAAGTACATAACAAATATATTTTTCACTAAAGTTTCATACATTTTTGAGAAAAATACTTAATAACGATGTAGACCTATAATTCTCTGCATTAAATTTATCACCCTTTTTGAGTATTGGTATTAAGTTTAGCAACAAATCAGCTGGTAAAATACCATCTTCAAAAGATTTATTTATAATGTGGGTTAAAGGTACAGCTATTTCATTAGCAGACTGTTTTATTATGACTGAAGGTAAATTATCTAGTCCGGTGATATGTTTTTATTTGAGAAATCTTATGCAATTTACAACTTGTTCCGTCGTCACGCTTTCCTGTGCAAATTATGTCTGCAACAGTGGGACTCTGTCAAAGATTAAACTAAGACTTGAGGTTTTACTTTACTCTTACCTTTTAAAGGCAATCTTTAAAACTGTGATGGTTTTTACAATTTACAGAGTTTTACTTCTCTTTGAATTCACTTAATATGCTAAAAACAATTGTACTGGCTTGGGTAATTTTTTTGTCATTTCTGGCAAAAAGTCGCATTCCCAGGATATTTGCTGAGATACGCGTAAACGCTCAAATAACTAATGTACAAAAAATATGTTCGGACTACATACTCACCTGGAGCTGTTTCTTACCGTTGAGGCCAAGTACTGCGGGGGCGATTAGGGTGAGATTGCCATGCGCATCAAGTGCGCCATCGCAGTTATGTGCAAGACTTTGAACTGGCGTGCGGTGTTCTCGTTGTGCTGCGTGTACTTATGGAGCTTTCAGCTGTGATCCTGCCACTTGGTGATGGAAAGTCTGTGACAAAGTTCAGCACAGGGACCTTTACTAGTTTCGCAGGAATATACCCAGGATATTTTAAGCTATAACAGTCGGAAAATGTCGTTTTCGACCATGTGGAAAAGCTTCAAAATAGCGCTTATTTCGCCCTGATCTGAAGTGTTATTTCTTTTTCGTGTAAAAGCAGATAATGCACACGTGAAACTTTTTTTTTTACGTGTATTGCAAACACACTGCAACCTAGTTCGCGCTGAATTTCCCGTTTGTGTGCCATAACACTATTTCAAATCAAGTAAATAATTACTTCCTGGCCGAGGGTACTGCACAAGTGTTTGCGCTGTCATCAATACTGCGCATGCGAATATTCACCCATCATTTTTCAACGTATTGTCCATTCACGGTTACTTCACACTTTTCTGAAGTCTTGCTAAAGTTCTACTTCCAGCATATTCCTCCGCCTCGTGCAAACTAAGCTTAACTAAGTCTGAGAAATTACAATAAAGGAACAACGCACTGCATTCATACGCACTCAGTGTAATAATATTTTACATAAGAACTATTTCTCTCTAGGAATACACCTATTTTCTCACTGTTTAGATTCATATTAGTAATAAATAAAATGTTATTATTTACAGATAAAATAAATTTAATTTTAACCAAAAATAAGGCACTGTTATGAAAACAAGAATAAAGTGCATGTGGTGCACGACATATTTAGGAAACAACCAGTACGTCATACATGGGGCGTTTTTTCAAAGGTTTGATTCAAAAAGTGTGACGAAACCTAACCTATAAACTAGCCTAGGTGAATAAGTTGTTCGTCTACAAAAGCGCATGACCACGGCTGTCCAAAGGTGTTAATGCCATATCTAAGGGCCTCGCAGGAGAGCCGTCAATCATCGCTGGTTCGAGTGATGTGACTGCCCGGAGAAGCAGTGGAACGGTATCGAAGAGCGGTGTCTAAACTGGGTATACCTCAGGAGGTCTTTCGATTGCTTGGTCCAAACCTTAGGTTCTCAGAGACGACGTGAAATAAGGGGGGGTAAAAACGGAGTGCATCTACCCAGGCTTCTGTTCGCGCGTAACAGCACGGCACGGAACCGCAAAGCAAAAATTAANGGGGGGGGGGTAAACAGAACTGGATTAGTCAAATTATTTACCAGAGATATCGGAGGGTTATAACTACGCAGCCGTCGGCAACTGATATAATCTGGAAATTGTCTATAGACCGTTCAAGGTTAACTGAGCACTCTTGAAAATCTTGCTTAGGATCTACTTTTCTTTACAATTTGAAACGTTCCGCCACATGTAAGATAATCATTGCCATGCACCGTCTCACGTCTCAATTTATTCTTGCGTCATCCAAGTGAAATCGTGGAATTTTTAGGAAAGTAAATGTTTTGATAATATGCTCATTTATACTCTTACACGAAACAACGCCATCAGTAGCCATTACCGTAGCAAAACGTCAAGTCTTATAACTGTTTTTCGTTGAATCGCTGCCCACTTAACAGGGAGCCTGTGTGCCAATGTGTGTAGCATAAATGTATGTAGTTAAGGGTCAATTTCCGCACACGCCACTCACCCTTTCACGGTAAAGTGAAATAAACCTTTAAAACAATCACGGCCCATAGCTACTTACATATTTGCTACACACACACGTGCAAGCCTACTTGCCGAGAAATTCATTATATTATTTTTGTACGAAATACTGTCCAACTTGTAGGCATTACCTATAAGAACTATTTACTCCTATAGCAAATATTTGGACGACATATTATTTTACACAATGGTCTGTCAAAATTACAATTTGTGGGGATTTTGGGACGTAATAATAATAAAAACAAACCCACCGAAGTGAGATAATTCACATTGATATGAGATATCATTAGTTACTTCAAAGAATCTTTAAAATCACACTATGAAATATTTTCACAATTTTTAAAATGTTGCTTAAAATAAAGAAATTATTGCAAGTTTTTTATTTGCAGCACACTGCGAGTTTTGTAAAATAAGCTTTGCTAAGCACGCCTTAAAATGAATTGATACATAGCCTTTCAGTCACCCTTGTTAAATTTTCTATCAATTATTTCGTTATTTTATTTGTACGCCCCAAAAACACTAAAATTGTGATGGTGAAATGGCGTGATGCAAAAATTATGCCATCTAATTTTTTTATGCGAAGAAAGAGTACTTATAAATAATGTATATAAGTTACATTTTTTGGTGACCAGCACCGTTAAATGATGTACACTTCCTTGACAGTTCTCGAGTTCAAGGGTTTTCGTAGCAAATTTCGTATCAATCACTGTTTTCTGGACAGGCCGTCATGGCGAAGTTGACGGCGCGCTTATCCACGTGTAGTCGCGCAAACAACGAATGGAGAAAGTAAACCCAGGACTACCAACTCTTAAAGACACGAGCTTTCTGAATACATGGGTATAGTCGTGAATTTAGCAGTCCCGGAATGCTTTGACGTTTGGTAGTAGTTCGAGTATAGGACATAGACTGCTCAGTGCTCACAGTAAATTGGGCACTTTTCAGGCCCTAATTACTTTTTTTTTTATCAGTCATTTGTTATCCTTCCACCACGTTTTAAAATAAATATTGCCATGTAAGTAATAAACACAGACTCGAAATTTAACGTCTAAGGCTACTATAAAATATAATTATTGACTATTATTCCAAATGAAAGGGCTTCAAAAAGTGCTCACTTTACCGTAAATAGCCTATACTTATTTCGTATTTCAATTGGTTGAAATTAATTAATGAGGTGCGACACTTACTGACATCAATATAGATGATTAATAAACAAATATGTTATATTTTATACTTGACTTAAATAACCAAACGAATAAAGCTATATTGACCTAATAGGCAGGCAGTCACCGAAAGAGAAGAGGATGGCGGGACGGAGGTCAGAGGGATGTACTGCAATGTTACCCATTGTCAAAATGACAGGTAGGTTTGGGTTTCTGCAAAACATGTCGTGGTGGTTGTTTGTCATCCGTATTTTTTAATTTACATAATCATCCCGCCTGTCTATAAAATAATGTATCCTTGTTTCTAAACAAAGCGTGTACGGACGTGAAAACATTATAAATTGTCGGTCGTTGTGGTTCCGTTTTCATAAGTCCACTAAAAAATAAGCTGTATAATGTATTCACGGTAACTTCAAGATTTTCTGAAGCCCTGCTAAAGATCTACTTTCAGGGAGCCGATTATGTATCCTTCCGCGGTATGTAAACAAAACATTGCCATGTGACACTTGTCAAATGTTTTGTAAACAAACAGTGCCATGTGGGAACTGTCAAATATTTTGTTAACAGTGTCCATGTGGGAACTACCAAAATTTATTTTTGAAGAAAAACAATGCCATGTAATCTTAACTGTCATATACTTTAATAAAATTCTCCAAATGTCTAAAAAATGCTAATCAATTTAGCAAAATATTGTAATACATACAAAAAGGTAGATTGAAGTATATATCGGAACTGTTAATTATATAATTTAATTAAAGTTTACTTATTGTATTAAGATTTATTTACATATTTGCTGTAAGGAAAAAGTTAAATTTTACATAATAAACTTTTGGAAGTAGCACTCAGGTTAAAGATTTCACTGTGATAAATGGTACCGTATTTTATCGCATATAAGTGGCACATTTTATTAAAAAAAAAATTTATTGAAAACTCGGGGTGCGACTTATAAGTGAGAAAAATTCCTCCAGCCCCGCACTAACGTTTCATTTACTACGAATTCACGGCCCGCGGCTCGATTTCCAAACTCTTCAGCGAACAAAATCACTTTCATTTTGAAACCTGCGGTGTAGGTACATCTCTGTTCCATCAAGAACTGTCGCGCTTCTTCACTGCAACATAAAAACAACACTATGCGGCGGAAAGACGAGTCACGGCTAACATTTGGCACTGAAGAACCAACGCTAATGTGCTGCCATCTCTTGGTCTCCACAAAAAGCTTTCGAAAATAATCGATTATCAGTTGGCGGCGACCAAAATTCGATTCCTTTGCATTCTTTGCGAAGGGAATAACGTAACGGAAATATTCAAATGCCTTTCTATATTTTGCACGTTTATTTGATAAACTGCAGAAATAACAACGCTAATACTAAAATTACATCTTAACCTAGAATTATCTTATAAGTAGAAAGAATGTGTTACGTTAGTTTTATAACCACAATTCAGCGTCTCCAATATCCAATATGGCGTGGTTATACTTCTGAAAAAAACGTGCCCAAACGGACAAGATGGAGTGTATGAGTCCGCTGGACAGACACTGAAATTTATTTAATTTCAATTAATAACAGTGAAATCTTTACCCATGAGTGCTACGTAAAAATGTAAATATATAGTTTAGCAATATTGACTTTACAATTACGGCATTAAATTTATACATATTAATATTTAACCTACGAACTATTTTTTTCAGCTATAACCAACATGTCCCTTCAAAATCCGTTGTTAATTCGTACGGACTTTAAACAAATTATTATAATTTATTGAAAAAATATACTTAAAACTTAAAACAACCAATTTATATAGTGCTTCAGTGCTAAAAGCAAGACAAAACCTTTTTCTATATACAATTTTTTTATAACCAATTGAACATGTAACTCCTAGGGTGATTTTTCAAAGGTTCTTTTCAAAAGTATCGAAGATACCGTGAATGGATTATATAGTCTTTCCGCGGTTTCTTCAAAATTTCCTTATAAAACCTTTGAAAAATCATTCCATGTATGAATTATTTGGTTCTTTCCTAAACATGTCATGTATCACATGTGCTTTATATTTCTAACATAAAACTATCTTATTTTTTGTTAAATTGAACTTTTACCTATGTTTTATTTATAAGTTATAATGTTTCATTTATAATTAATACGAATAAAAACAAAGAGAAAATAGGATGCGTTGGTAATGCCTAGCAATACATAGTTCTTATACAAAATATTATTACACTGAGTGCGCACGAATGCGGTTCGTTGTCCCTTTAGTGTGATTTTCTAGACTTAGTTACACTTTGTTTGCGTGAGGCGGAGGAATAGCGTGAAAGTAGAACTTAAGCAGGGCTTCAAAAAAAAGTTGTAAGTAACCGGGAATGGACTAAAATTAATATTGATTGGAAACGCACTATGATTGGGCAACACAAAGTAGTAACGGGACGGCGTTTCGGCTCCACTACATCCCTGCCTGAAGAAATTGTTTTAAAGAAGAAGTAATGCTAGTGAAACGACCGTGAGTCTGCACGTTGGCAGTGTTCAAACTCGTATTCAAGCGGAAGTAGTATTTGTCAGAAAAATAATTGCAGCAGCTTCCGTGGCCTCTCACAGGAGGTTCGCTGAGCTCCCGGGAGGTTCGCTGGGCTCCCGGGCTGGACGGGATGTGGCGGCGCCTGGATTAGGCCCACAAATCCAGTTACCTTGGCCGAGATGAGAACGGTGCCGCTCTGAGGGGAGGAGGGCAGGGTACGGCAGATAAGACGTCTCAATGGACCACTTGGTGCTCGGCGAAGAAATCGAGTTTCCCCCGGACCTGGCGCTCCCCGGGCCCCGTAGCCACAACTAGGCAGGTACACCTGGGGGTTGACCCCTCACTCCCCCACATCGCCCCGGTTATCCAGGCACGTATCCAACTAGAGCTGTACTCCCATCCTCCAGTCGCTCCAGCGACGGCGGTCTCTAGTGGCCGTGCTCTAGCACGTCAGCCGCCGTCTTCGTCGCTCGTCGGCTCAGCCAGCTGCAGTACTAACACGCGAGATCTCAATGTGAGAAGTTGTTCATTGATTTGCAACATCGGTGTAGGGTAAGGTAGCGTAATTCCGTGGTAGTCCTTATTCCGCGATACCTTTTATTTTGGCATCTCACGGCCTAGGAAGCAGCAGTAGATAGTTGCGTAAAAACTCAACATATAGCGCCGGATATTCTCTTTCGAAGGGATACAACGGCAATTCGTTGGCGGGTTTTTTTTTTCAGATGGTGTACAGTTGTTAAAAGCAGTGAGTGTTTTGCAACGTTATTTGGGTCTTTTCTTCAACTGCATAGTAAATGTTGCAATAAAAAAATAAATTCGCATATACATACCTTATAACTAAAAGTATTTCGTACTGAAATATGTAAGTGTACGTTGTATAAGTAGATTTTTACAAGTAAACTGCTTCAAAAAACTTTATAAGCTTTTCCGTTCCAGGTTTTTTTTTTTTTTTTTGTTAAGCGCACATAACATGCGGGCACCAAAAAAACAACAAACACATGGCGTGCCTGTTTTTCATTAAAAATGACCTAACCAGGGTCAATTGTTTTCCTGAAAAATGTTAACATGTTTTAAATTACACAAAATATTTGAGTGATCATCCCTGAACCACTTGACGTAAGTTTCATTGCTTCCTTAAAATCAGCTTGGAGAAATGAACTTGAGATATGTGTGAGACGAAATCTAGGCAAGTCGCCCAGTCGGCAAGACTTCCATTCGTTATTCAATTATTCACACGAAAAGAGTTTTATGCCACAAATAATTAAAGCTGGTTTTTGGAAAACAGGGATATTCCCATTCAACAGCAATGCCATCGCTCCTGAGGCAACAGCTCCCGCTCTTGTTTCCGACAATAGTAACGGCGAAGGCGTAGGCCGACACATTTCGGATGAGCCTCTCTTAGCCATTCCTATTTGTTAGTCACCCAATGTGCGCACTCCTCGCAGGAAATCACAATCTGCCAAGGTGCACACAGTTTCACCAACATTAAACTCTGATGCTGCTCCAACCTGTAGTCATGGCTCCACTCCATACTGTGGGAAAGTTCAAGAGAGGAGAAAACTATGCAAGAAAAAGCAGTGTGCCAAAGTTGAAGCCATTCCCACAACAAATGACGCTGACCTTTGTTTATCATGTATACCTAGGCCTAGGTGCAGTGCCAGACCAATGCCAAATGGTTACAACGACGATGATTCGTTGTTTTCTGTTTATAGACATAATTATGCATACGATGTAAAAAAATAACACAGGTGCTAAGTGGATTCAATGCTGTTTTGTCTTCAATGATATCACTATGATTGTGAGGATATTGATGATAAATTTGATGACGATGTCTACGTGTGTTCNAATGCCAAATGGTTACAACGACGATGATTCGTTGTTTTCTGTTTATAGACATAATTATGCATACGATGTAAAAAATAACACAGGTGCTAAGTGGATTCAATGATGTTTTGTCTTCAATGATATCACTATGATTGTGAGGATATTGATGATAAATTTGATGACGATGTCTACGTGTGTTCTCAGTGTGAAGATGAATAAGAAGCCTAGGATACTAACTTGAAGAAAGCCTACTTTTGACTATAATAAGTGAATAAGCAACATGCAATTTGCGTAAAGTTTTCCTTTGTGTATTATAAATATACAACCAATGACAAAACCATAAAAGTGGTCTTAAATGTACTTTTTGTTTTTGATTTGTTAGAGTATCACGGAATTACGGTACTGTATCGCGGAATTACAATACCACTATCATATAATAAAGGCACTTGTCACAGATTTAGGACCCCATGTTACAATTAATAAAAAAATATATATTCTATTGCATGTACTTTTAGAAATTGTCGAAAACTTCTTTAACTCGCTATTCATAGAATAGGCTTAACATAAAAACAATGTAACATGCACATAGTTTTACAGAAATTGCACTGAATCACTCCCAAAATTATTTATCACGGATAAGGCAACCTTACCCTATACGCGTATTGAGGAAGCAGGAAAAGTGAAGATTTTCTCCCCCATAAATCCACCGGGCTACCAAGCAGTAGACATAAAATAATTTTTTCTAACAGTTGTCCAAATGATTATAGGTCTAGTGACCATAAGTTAAATGCCGTTTTAGTGAAGTAACTGTGGACGAAACGACTTAACGTCTAATGCCTATTTCTGGATTTGACATTGCCTAGACAAGAACTTTGAATGCGTTCTAGGACAAACGACTGTAAGTCAAACGACTGTAGGTTAAACGCCTTTCGCTGAAGTTGAGTTTAGGACAAACGACATTAGGTTTAGTGCCTGTGGGTTAAATGCCTTATAGTCGATCTGCCAGATTTAAAAACCCCGTAAGAGAAAAGACTTTAGGTGTACTACTGCGTCCCCCATCCATGGTAGCTTCTCTACAATTCTTCATACGTAGCGAAGTTCCCAGTTTTGTATGGTAGAATTTCTGTATCAAGTATAATATATGGTACATTTCCCATACTAGTTACAGGCAAAAAAAATTTAATTAAAATTTAGGAAGTTTACTGAAAAAAAAATTACAGCCGTGTTTGTGATCGGGGAGGGAATTTTTTGCAGGCGATATAAGTATCACGAAATCTAAGTATCACGAAATATATCGTCCAGAATGTCTGAAAACGTTCACATCGTGCATGAGAGGCACGTAGGAAAATACAAGGATATGTTATATATATATATATATAGGTTATTCACGGTAAACTGAGCACTTTTGAAAGCCCTGCTTAAGATCTACTTGTATGCACGTTGTGTATTCTTCCGCCCCATGTAAAATTAACATTGCCATGGGCCTTGTGACTTTATTCATGTGTCGGTCAAGTGAAACTGTAGAATTATTAGAAAAGTAAATAATTTACAATTCTGCTCATTTTTACACATCGATGTATTAAAAAAACAGAAAGTGAAAGAAATAATATACGTTATATCAAATGGTTACCTGAGTCCATTCACGGTTTCTTCGGATGTTTTGAAACAAACCTTTGAAAAATCACTCTAGGAGTAATATGTTAACCCTTTTTTTTTAATAACTTGTATACCACAAGTATATAACACTGATTAACTTTAAAAGTATTATATTTTTTAATAAACAAAACTTTAACTTACTATATTCTATAACGTGTAATGTTTATTTCGTATTCAATACGTATTAAAAACAGCGAGAGCAGTGATCTTTTGACAACGGCTAGTAAGAAATAGTTCACAGTTAAAATGTTGTTTTAACAAAGTTTTTTGGTTGCTATGTGTAAACTTAACATTGCCTATTGAAAAATCTAAATTTTTAGGTAGTCCCTATGGAAACATATTTCATTGTTACCGTTAAAAATATCAGCTCAAACAAGATGCGTAGGCTCTAGTGACATGGTGTTTTTTTTTTCAACCGAGGGAGAAACTTCAAATAGCCTGTCGGCGGAGAGGAGCTTGTGTGTGTGTGTGTGTGTGTGAGTGTGTGTGCGTGTGTATCTATCTCTCTCTCTCTCTCTCTCTCGCTCTCTCTCTGTGAAAGTTTCGCACCACTAGTAGCAGGAAAATGATACATGTTTCCAATTTCAGCATATTTCATACTATTACAGCAAAGTTAATGATTTTTGAATGTTCAATTTACAAGTGAAAAGATGAAATGGCGGGAGGGTTACAAATCCAAAGTTGGCAGCTGTGGTGGCTGGCGAGTGGCAACATGACATGGTGTGTTGCTGTTGCTCAACGAAGCGTCGTGACCGCTGCGTGTGAAAGGGCGTGGCCAGGCCGTGGTCGGTTCGCCGGCCCGGTGTGTGTGTGTATGTGTGTGTGTGTGTGTGTGTGTGTGCGTGCGTGTGTGCGTGTGTGTGTGTGTGATTGCAAATATTGGACGTGCGAAATTTTTACATTTTGACCGTGAACTGTTTATGACGAAGTTAATTATTTTAAAGTCATGTCTGTTTATTTATTACAATGTAACTTCGCTCTAGGTGGTTTAAACACAAATGTGTAACGTGCTTATCTTTCTTTGTGATTTGAATGGTTTCCACAATCCCAACAAATTTCTAACCTCAGCCAGAAAATGTTCAGTAAATAATTAAATAAAGGTAGTAAAAACTATGCAAAGAAATATGAGTGGAATAGAAGTTACGGTAAGCCTATTTGTGTGCATGTTCACCACTATCTTTTAAGTTTATCGCTGCTACATACAAAAAATAAGTGACACGAGTTGAGTGTTTGAATTTACTGTCTTTTTCGTTGAACTGTCTGCTCCATCGTTTTAATATTTATTCCAACTAAGGCCGTTCTTTTAACGAAATAGCCCAACACACTTCAATAACAAGAGGTCCAGTGTGGCGAGGGACATCGACGAAGGGGACGGNTCTTTTAACGAAATAGCCCAACACACTTCAATAACAAGAGGTCCAGTGTGGCGAGGGACATCGACGAAGGGGACGGACGACGCGGATATGAGGTTTTTGTGGTGTGAACTTTGCTGCCAACTTTCCACCAATAAAATGATAAGACGCCGCTTAAAGTTCCATAGGTACACGCAGCACGACAGAAACCCTGCATGCCAGTTCAGCGCCTTGCGCGTAGGGGTGACGGGTCACTAGGAACGCTTGTAAGTGTCGCTGACTGGTGGGATCTGAACTGAACTGAGGTGGGACTGAATGAACATGTGATAAGGACTTCATTGTAAATATTGGAACTGTTAAATATAAACATATAATTTATAAAGTAATTCAATAGATTTTGATACACAGTTTATTAGGATTTATTTTAGTTAATAATTACATTAATTTCTGTGATGTAATTTTGTAAATTGTATTGATTTGATTCATTAATAGTAAATAGCAAGTAATAAAAATTGATTGTGATGTACTGAGTAGATACATTTTTTGGTTGTAGTTATTTTTAATAAATTGGGAATCTACAATTAACTTAATTAAGACCTCCATCTCTTAACAAACCTGTTTTAGCCCACTGACTTTGAGAAATTGTAACAAAAGAAATAGGAACGTGCATCAAACCTTTATTTTTATTATTACGTCATGAAATGGTAGGGTCTCCGCTGAAAGTCTCATAGAGGCGCGTTATCGACGGCAAGACTGCACGCCAGTTCAGCGATTTGCGCGTAGAGGCGACGAGAGAGTTGATGAGATGTCTCGGTCCTATTACATGCATGCTTGCGTACTTTTAGTGGAGTGTCACGCTGGGCTTCTAAATTATTCTTTCNCTTTTAACGAAATAGCCCAACACACTTCAATAACAAGAGGTCCAGTGTGGCGAGGGACATCGACGAAGGGGACGGTTTTTGTGATGTGAACTTTGCTGCCAACTTTCCACCAATAAAATGATAAGACGCCGCTTAAAGTTCCATAGGTACACGCAGCACGACAGAAACCCTGCATGCCAGTTCAGCGATTTGCGCGTAGAGGCGACGAGAGAGTTGATGCGNCACGCAGCACGACAGAAACCCTGCATGCCAGTTCAGCGATTTGCGCGTAGAGGCGACGAGAGAGTTGATGCGATGTCTCGGTCCTATTACATGCATGCTTGCGTACTTTTAGTGGAGTGTCACGCTGGGCTTCTAAATTATTCTTTCATTGACCCACACAGAATCCAGGAGTGTGGAACCGAATGAACGTGGTGTCCACATTACTGTAGAAATCCCGCAATACTGCCATGGACACGACCAGGGCGATTATCTGCTGGAAGTAATAGTGGAAAATTTATCAGATAAGTGTTCAAGGAACAAATATGCAGTAGATTCATTTCGAGAAAATCGCGCATCATATATGAAACTTTATATACGTTCCGAACCCTCATATCAACTGCGCCAGCAGTGAGCAGGTAGGTAGGGCTTAACGTCTCGTCGACAGCGAGGACATTAGAGACGGTGCAAGTTGTCCACAGAAGTAGGAACGGGAAAGTAATCGTCCACGGCCTGTAGTACAGAATTATCCCAGAATTCGCCTGGAGTGATTTCGGGAAACAATGGGAAACCGAAATCAGGATGGCCATACCGGGATTCGAACCCAAGTCCTCCCGGATGTGAGTCCAGAAGCAGCGAATAGGAATTTTATGTGTTGTCGATCCAAAGGAACCGATAGTCGACGCAGTTTATTGCGAAGCTGCTACGGAAGTTGTCTTCCCGCGGTCTCGGGATGCGATCGTAGGTTTTTTATTATCGCCGGCAGATCGTTGTGATGGGTGCCCGGAGCATACTGCGGCGTCATTTCCTCCGGACGTCGTCGTGATGCAGGGTCGCCAACCTTGGAGCCATGCCATCCAAGAGCACGCCGTCCTTTTCATGCCCTCGGCTCAGAATTTCTGTAGCGCTATTTGAAATTCGTTGATGAACATCAATCTGAGCCGCTAGACGCCACCACTGTCACTTTTATTGTATTTTTATGTACACTGGTGTGCAAAATTTAAGGACGGGCAGGCTTTCATATGTAACGTCTCGCAGCGGTGTTTCAAATAGTTACAAAGCTTACGACATCGTCGAGATGTGAGAGTATGAGAAAGGAAAACACCACTGACCAAGAATTGGATTGGATTGAATTGGAAAGGACTTTACAAATTAACGTCTCCCGGTAGTATGGCTGAAGTTTTTATCAGGGGACTGCTTACAAAGTAACTTATTACCTAACTTAAACTAACACCCTTGTCTTACCTGGGATTCGAGCCCAGAACCTCCCGCATCCCAGACCGGCGGCGCACCAACAAACTGCGCCACGGGAAAATTCAAAGAATGCAAAGGATCTTTACCCAAAAGTAGGTTCCGAGCACAGCAGGATAGAAGACAGGTGGCAGGCAAGGAAAATGCAGTCCTCTGTAGAGGATATATGACTGCGATGCCGGATGTGCTTCGTCTGTTTATCGTCAATTTGAGGTTATCGAGTTCCTGGGGCACTTTCCTCTTGTAGCGCCGATCGCAGCTGCGGAGTCTNGATCTTTACCCAAAAGTGGGTTCCGAGCACAGCAGGATAGAAGACAGGTGGCAGGCAAGAAAAACGCAGTCCTCTGTAGAGGATATATGATCACGCCTGACTGCGATGCCGGATGTGCTTCGTCTGTTTATCGTCAATTTGAGGTTATCGAGTTCCTGGGGCACTTTCCTCTTGTAGCGCCGATCGCAGCTGCGGAGTATTTGCTGGCGGCTGGCAACGTGTTTCCAGGCGTCTCCCGACAACGTCCCTCACGTGTTCGACTGTATTTAGGTCCGGGGACCGTGCGAGCCAATCCATTGGTCGAACACCTTTCCAACAGCGCAGCGACAGCCACTGTACGGTGAGGTGTAGCATTTTATACCTCGAAGGACTTATGGCCCACAGCATCCCGGAAAGGACGCAGCGTATTGGTCGGAAAGATGCAAAACTATAATAGAGAATTGCACTGAACTTTGCTGCCAACTTTCCACCAATAAAATGATAAGACACCGCTTAAAGTCCCATAGGTACACGCAGCACGACAGAAACACTGCACGCCAGTTCAGCGCCTTGCGCGTAGGGGTGACGGGTCACTAGGAACGCTTGTCAGTGTCGCTCTTATCGCTCCCGAGCTGCCCTGCCTCAAACGCGCTAAACAAAACTCCACGTAGACGGCGCCCTTCACACTTTCTTAGTGGGTGGGTCTGTGAATGCCCACCCGAACAACCTAGTGGCCACGCCTATGTAAACGAATGCAATTTTTCAAAGCCATCAAAAAAGATAGCCTAATAGACACAGACCTATAACCACTAAAAATTAAAAGGTCTACGTATTAGTCAGCGAGTCCGTACACAGTTAAATTTGATTGCTCCTTAATCTTGTCCCAAATGATGGATAACATTTTGTAGGCGCCTAAATCTGTTTTCGTTAAGTTTTATAAAAAAATTTTACGAACAGTACCTGCTAGAAACAAATGGATGTAAGCAAATTACAACAAAAATATTATTATAGTATTTCCCTCNAAATCTGTTTTCGTTAAGTTTTATAAACATTTTTTACGAACAGTACCTGCTAGAAACAAATGGATGTAAGCAAATAACAACAAAAATATTATTATAGTATTTCCCTCCCTCCACAGAGGAGCTAAGTATTTCGCTTGTGCTTCCGTGGTAAANACAACAAAAATATTATTATAGTATTTCCCTCCCTCCACAGAGGAGCTAAGTATTTCGCTTGTGCTTCCGTGGTAAAACTTATCTTGTTTCTGCTTTTAATACTCAGGGATCTTTTACAAAGCACTGCGTATGTTTTTTACGCCATGAAGTTTTATTTGGCAGTGTTTTCTATATTTTGTTACAANATCTTTTACAAAGCACTGCGTATGTTTTTTACGCCATGAAGTTTTATTTGGCAGTGTTTTCTATATTTTGTTACAATCCGATGAAAAGTTTAGGCTAGTAACCAAAATAAAATACCAAATGCTGGGGCTTGAAGGAGAGGATACAGCGTACGACCGCCACGTCACGGAATGCCAGACATCTCTTCAGTTAATGTTTTCACGGCTGTCGTAATGCCTCGTTTTATTTTGTTTTCAATAGTAAANTAAAACCTTTCAAATTAAGCTTGGTAATCTCTGTAAGTAGCCTACCTTTAGATTCCTCCAGTCATCAAGCTTCAATGTGTTGCTATAACCAGAGCTCAAATTCAGAGCACAATTATCGCACTTGACAATTACGTTGTCGCGCAAATAAAAAATTGTGCAATTAAACTTTGAAAGTTGTTTTTTCTTTTGGTTTACAAAATTGCGTTTTTGGGGGTAGTGTAGGGACTTTGTGATATTATCATATTAGTGATGGTATTTAATTCCCTCATATGTTTTATAATATTTATACATAATATTTATTAGTTTCCATTTTAATAACTTATATTAAACAAGAAGGTTGGCAAAAATTATAATTCTAAAAATTCTTCTAGTCCAAAAGCCAGTAAACAGACATGTGTCAGCATGATGAGAATGCAATGGCTAGAACTTAGCATGAAGGATACTGATGGATCTGAAGCTCAAAAAAGGGCTATAAATATCTGTATTTATCTGAAAAAACGTTGGCTAACTAAATATAATTTTGGGCACACAGAAATTTTCAGGTACCTGGGTTTGATCGTCTGACAAGAGTCACGTAGGTTTACGGATGGATTTTCAGAAAATTTTCCTTCAGGTGATATTGTACAAAACATTTTGTTCACTTGTGTTTTGACGTGCGGGTGTTTTTATCAAATGGATCATTGATAGCTCATTTTTGTTCTCTTGAATATTAATGGAATAAGTATTACTGTCATGTGGGTCTTGGTCAGTTGACTTTCTGTCAGTAAGAAAGTGTGTTTCATTTAGTGGTTGGATCTGGGGAGCAGTTAGGTGTTTGTGGTTCTGAGACGTCTTGAGAGAATGCGAGAGGGACTGAAGACCATTTGGGATACCCAGCAAATAGCCTTGCCAAATGGGTGTTCTAGGAATACACAAGGGTGAAAGTCATTCTACATACTTCCATGTGTGTACAACTATGTTCAAAGTTAAATTATGGCCAGAGCCATGAAGGGATGGGGTTGTAAAATTAATTTCATTCTCATCTTCGGTTTATCAAAAAGGGGATACTTAGGATTTTAGAAACAACAGTTACAAACCCTATGGTATACATACTTTTTTTTTTTGCAGTGTTGGACATTAGTTTATCAGCTCTTATTGTCGAAATACATTTAGCATGACAAGAGACAGGTAATTTTTGTGCCAATAAATCTTTTAATTTATAAAACTTACTAACTAACAAAATTTAAAGAAAACTTTAAATTTATTTTATGAGAAAAACACAAAATATAAAAAAATACATACATGCATAATGTACAAGAATTGTTACACCAAATTACTTTGATTTTGATTTGATTACAAGCATAAGTGATTTTTATATATGTCCATGATTGTTGCAAATTACTGCTTTTGCACATCAATTGTTAGCAATTAATTTTTTTTAAGAGTATGACATACAGTATTTACTGAATTTCATTGATTAATTTATTAACTGTATGTAACATATTGGTTTGTTCCTTGAAGCTTTTTGGTTTGGTTTTCTGGTTGCTGGGATGGAATTCATTATTATCCATAGTTTAAAATTGCTAATGCCAAACAAATCTCTTATCATGTGGTTGGTGCTAAAACAATCTTAGAATACTGAATGGAGGTATGTGTATTACACACAAAAGTTGTATAATATTGTTATCAATTATTTACAAGTGTTATCAACACAATAAACACAACTATTTCACTTTACACTGGAAAGTTACACAACAGTTCCATACTGAAAAGATACATAACACATACATTGGAGGCTGTATAATTTTTGATAATGTAGCTTTATTATTGGTATTTCATATTTGTTGCCATCTCTCGTGGCAGTGACTTATAAAAATTGTTCAGAAGAAAGGTATTTGTAGTCGGTAATTGTTGAGTGGACGCCAATAATCTAAAAAGAATGAATAAATATCCTTTCTAAATTTTTTAATGGTTGTTATGTACTCAGTCTATCCATTTAATGTACGCAGTCACAGTATAACACATCATACTAGTACTCGTACATTCAACGTACATGTATATTAAAAGCTGACTCACCAGCATTCGCACTAGTGCCAACCTAGTACAGTCTATACCCAATCTATGTAAAATCAATACACACACATGTACAATTGATACACAACACTTCCACCGTCTTTAAGTTATTTCATCGCATAATCCTTGAGTCAAGCTGGTGGCTGCATCATTCATCTGTTTCCCATAGTTTTTCTCCAAAGTTCCTGTTTCGTAATGGGGGTCATCCACTGCAAGGAGTTCAAATCCCTTAAAGGGACTTGAACCTTGACTGCTTGGAAGTGGGCTCTGAGGGTTGCTTCAACCTGGTAGCTGCTGGGAAGTGGGCTCTGAGGGTTGCTGTTCAACCTGGTAGCTACTTGGAACTGGGCTCTGGCCTACTGATGGTTGCTGCTCAACTTGGTCCTCCGGAGTTCCTGTATCTTGTTGACTTTGCCCAATGCATCTTGAATATCCAGATGCCTGCTGACACTGCACCACTGTTCTGCCATGAGGGCCCTGCCAGTTGCCTTGTATCCTCCCCATGTAAGATAGCTGCTGGCTAAATTCCTCTTGAGGTGTGCCTGAGACTGTAATTCCATGCTGGTGTTGGCTTCCTCTGGGCTCAGCTCACTCTGATTTCCTCTTCACTATTTTTTGTCCATATGACACTGTATGACTTGCTGGCATTATCGGCAACTTAATATATGTTGTAATGATGCAGTAATAATAATTATAGGATACTTGGTTAATTTCCTTTCGTTTTGCGAGGCTTTGTAATATTTAATCAGGATTCTAAGTTATTCCTCATGTTTATCGGTCATACATTTG
>NQII01002864.1:137576-169772 GCA_002778355.1 Clitarchus hookeri
GAGGGGTGGGGGGGTTCCGACGGGGGTCGCATAGGCTTTCGAAGGGATTCCGGCCCACGCCATGCCCTTATTTGGTCACGTTTTTGGCACCCAGATACGAGGAGTGGGGGTAGGCATGGGGCGACTTATACCCTGTGTGCCTACCGCCCGCTAGCAAAGCAGAATAGTAGACAACCAGCACTTGCGGAAGACGCTTCGAGGTGGCAAGTATCCCCCACACCGGCAAACTTTATCCTGCTCAATTATTTCTCTGCCGGTGTGGGAGGTCGCTAGGGTGCCGGGAGGGAACTGACGTGGGAGGACGGAAGCATTAAGGAGTACGCTACGTTCGAAAGTTACATGTGAGTAATAAATTAACTACTGCAGCGCTGCTCTTTGTTTGTTTATCTGGTGAAACTGACTGTTCGTGACTCCGCCTACTTGAAGCTTCTGTGTGAACTGNGCGCTGCTCTTTGTTTGTTTATCTGGTGAAACTGACTGTTCGTGACTCCGCCTACTTGAAGCTTCTGTGTGAACTGTTTCTTTTGAATATTAAATACAATTACAGTAACATCCGAGACTTAACTTTATTTTATTATTATACGGCGCCTTTTACGTTTCATGTCTCTACCGATTGAGCAAACTGAGATGTAATTTCCAGTCGCCAATTCTGAAGGCTGCGACGTTACAATTTTTCATTCCCATTGTAATTATGAAATAACTCTGGTTCATGTAACTGGAACTGCCGCTGCTTTGATTCATTGCTAGCCTACTGTGCTGGATGGTGGCCCACCACTCTTGTCACCAGTTGGCTCTGGTCAAGCACAATTCACAGCAGCCATCTCATCAACTCTGCCGGTGTCCTCTGTAGTCCTGCACATGGTGTTGTAAGGAGTGTAAAAAAAAGGATCCTGGCCAGTCTTGTCTGCCAATCTCTTGTAATAAACTTCTTTAACTTCCTTTTACCATTTTGCACCATTCAGTCAACTAGTCCGTTGCTTGATTGTTGGAAGGGTGTTGACTGAAGAAGGTTGATTCCATTTATTCGAGCGAAGTTCTTCATTTCTTGCGACACNTTGATTGTTGGAAGGGTGTTGACTGAAGAAGGTTGATTCCATTTATTCGAGCGAAGTTCTTCATTTCTTGCGACATAAGTGCAGCCTCATTGTCAGACACTATATTCTCTGGGATTATGTAACAACTGGATATATCTCTTAATATGACTGCAATTGATGACACTGAAGACATCGACGACACCAATGTGACTTCAAGACATTTGTAATATGCATCCACTAGTCAGGAAAGTTCTCCACTGTAATGGCTCAAAATATCAATATGCAGATGAGCCCATGGTTCACCAGCATACCTCCTTTGCTTTTGTGGGGTTTACTTGCAGTTGACATTCATGATAGTGGCTCACTACCTGTTTAATATCTTGCTCCATCTTACGCCAGCACTTGTAGCTCCATGCATCTACTTTGGACAGAAGAATTCCATCATTCCAAGTAGACTTTCCAGTGCTACTTTTGGATTAACCACTCGACTAACCCACAGTATGCAGTTCTCCTATAATGACAGTTCATTTATTTGCTTCCAATATGGTAGAAGCTTTTATTTTAAGATACCTTGTCACCAGGCCAGTCTGTGATTGTATTTTGCTTCACTTTAGTTAGTATTTGGCCNCCAGGCCAGTCTGTGATTGTATTTTGCTTCACTTCTCCTGTTAACTTGGCAAGCCTTGCTGCTTTGATTAGCAGATCTGGTAGGGCATCCAATATTCGCATGTCCTATTTTGCTGCCTGATTTGTGGACACCTGACACTCCAGCACAACATCCGTGGAGATAAAATATCAGGAGTCTGCTTGGATGGGACTAAGACACAGGAGTGGTTTATGATCCGTCATTATAATAAATGGCCTTGCTAACAGGTATTGCCTAAATTTAGTCACTCCTAACAAGATTGACAATGCCCGTTTATCTATCTGAGAATAGTTTCTCTCATGCTTCTGTAAGCTGTAGGTAGCACCTGGCACCTATTCTTAGGTATCAATCACATGTTAACGCTATGGGTTTAGTTGCATCATAATGTGTAAACATGGCATCTGACTGGAAGAGTTCCTTTGCTGCCTGGAATGCCTTATCATGGTCCTCCGAGCAATCCCACTCCATTGCTTTGTCCAGCAGCCAATATAAGGGTTCACAGACTTGCTTTGTTGTGTAGGAACCTTTCATAAAAATTCACCAACCCTAAAAACAATCTAAGTTATTTTTTGGTTATAGGTGCAGGAGCCCCGCAAATTGCTTTTATCTTGTTTTATTCTTTGTCAACTGCCTTGTTGACAACAAAGATATAGTATATCCACACTGTGTATGTTTTCCATGCATTAGACCCTAGCAGAAATTATCCAAATGAACTAAACAACGCCCTTTGAGGTTAGGCCTACCATACACATTTGTCACTGCCACAAGGTTGCCACCAACTATTAGATTTAATTTCATACTTAATGTTACATACTCAGACCATACCATTTAATATACACTGCTACACTACGTATTACACATCATTCTAGTGCATTCATCGTGCACATGTGGTAAAAACCAACTCACGATACATATTTGCACTAGTGGCAGCCTAGGACAATTGATGCCCAATCTATGTGCAATTGATACACACACATGTACAACTGGCACACAACAGTTGGTTGAGAGGTTAGATAACTTATATGGAATTTAACATTTAATTATGGTTTGACATGATCACCCTCTGTCTCTTTGTGGGCTCTCTATCAGTATGTTACAAATTCATTCCCACCCATGTGTGTGCCTGTACCCAGTGGACAAGGATGCTTGGAAATCTCTTGACGATTGGTGGCATTGTCGCCCACGTACTATCACAATTCACGATTCAGCATGCGGGTCGCACCAAGGTGTGACAAGTATGATCCTGCATCCCACCAGTGCCTTTGGTTAGAGGCGAAGTGTTAGTGTAATATGGAATTCTGCTAGCTTGAATGCTAACATTGGTCCGGGTGACTTATTTTTTTCAGATAATGATTTAGGCTAAACTTGAAACTCTTAGAAGTACATTATCGTTGACACACTGGTAGTAACTGGACAGTACCAGTACTAATATTGTTTAAATTTGAAAAACTATCATTGTATTGGTCAAAAGTATAAAGTTTAATTTTTACAAAAAAAAATTTTGTTGTGTGTTTTAAACAAGTATCTACTTGTTATTACACTTATGTGAATTTGTGTGCACAGGCTTCAGCGCGGTCATACCTGGCTTCCCACGATACTCAGTACTGGGGGACAGCCGCAGTGGAGTCTACAACTTGAAGATCAGCAATGCAACATTGGAGGACGATGCAGAATTCCAGTGCCAGGTCGGGCCTGCTCGGTTCAACAACCCCATCCGTGCCAACGCTAGGCTGAACGTTATCTGTAAGTGCACCCAGCATGTTGCTCAGATTGTTTCTAATTTTCTAGTCTTATCAAAGTTAACATAAAGATTATATATACATATATGGCATTCTAATCTGGCCATGTAAGCATTTTATGCTTACATGGCCACATTTGTGAAAATATGTCCATCTTGCAGCAACGCACAAAAACCAGAGTCATTGATAATAAGTACTCATCAGCAGTATGAGCAATAATATTTGGTATTACTGAAATAACTGGCCAATGAAATCTGCAAGTATCAGAAGGTGGCGCTGATATACTAAAATCATATATGTTTATAGTGGCATGACATATATAATCACTTCTGCACATAATTTGGTGAAAATGTGTTAAATTTTTATCAAGGTATGATGTAAGAGTTATATTTTTTTAGGTGGGACTATCTTTCAAAATGGACAATAATTAAGACAAGAGTCTTTGAATTAATTTCTGAAAATGTAAACTATCGCCAAAATTTTGGTTTAAATTACATAGTTTTATGGTCCTTGAACTATAAATATAAAATAGCACCCAAAAATTTGTGATAAAAAATATAAAAAAAAGCAGCACCTATCATGTTCAAAAGTATGATGCACATTGGGGCATGAGGACTTTGTAAAGAGGCGAAACAAGGACATTTGAAGGATCAGGTATGGTAGTCCATAGTTTTTGATGATTTCTTTGTATTAGAATGGTTTCTATAGTTTCCTGATTTTTAAACTGTGAGCATTAATCTGTTCAGTCATTAAAAAAAGAATGTGTTCTTTGAACTTTTAGCTCCTCCGTCATCGATAGAAATTGTGAACCATGCACCTAATTCAAAAATTGAAATCCGGGAGAATGAAGAATTTCGATTAGAGTGCCTCGTGAAGAATGCCAAACCAGCTGCAAAGATTGCATGGTACCGTGGAAGTGTGGAACTTAAATTAGGTAAGTAATCAATGTTAGATTTGTGTGAAGTGTGTGATAGATAAATCAGCACTAGAAACATTTAGCATATTCCGCAAATTTGTGGAAGCAAATACAGATAAACAAAAAAAGAGCAATACTAGGTTCCTGTTTCTAGTAACATTTCGAGCAAATATTTGAATAGAGTGATGTATTTCTGTCAAGGTATTTGTTGCACCATAATCTGGACAGTTAGTTGAAGTGCAAGATATTATGAAAACTAAATGCATTCATCTGGCAAAACATTTCCTCACAAAGCTGGAAAAAACTATTAGTCTATCTAGGATTGCACTTTCTTAATTTTTTTACTTTGGTTTCCAAAAATCTGTGGACTTTAAGATTATATCACAAAATGTTTGACACTGTAATACTTTTTAAAATTAAAAATTTTTACTAAAACTTAAATTTTTATTTTAATAGCTTTTTTAATAGTGATTTGCAAAGGACTATAAAATGTGTTAATAAATATAAAATGAACTACCCAAAAGAATGATATCACCTCTAACTTAGAATGAGTGAAGTGAGGGAGTGAGTGAGTGAAGAGATTTGGGTAGCTCTTAACATAGAGGTCTTGAGAGCCGATGGGTGAAGTGACATGAGTATGAAACAGCACCGGAATGAAAGGGCAGGGGAGATGGGAGATCTCTGAGAAAACCTGCTGACCAGTATCGTCCGGCACGATTACCACATACGAAAATCCTGGGGCGTCCCCGCTGAGAATTGAACCCGGTTCACCCTGGTGTCTAACTTAGAAAATATAGGCAGTACTTAAATATGAATATGCAGTAGTTGTTCTTTGGAAGCAAAGAATACGTAAACTATTTGTTTGTTAATAAAAAAGCAACATTTTTTATTAAAAATTGTTTACTGAGAGGAATACATTAAATGTACTTTTCTCACTACAAAAGATAATTTGAATTTGTAGTAAATTTGTATTTATACCTAGTTGCACGANGTATTTATACCTAGTTACACAAAACCTGATTTAATATATATGTAATTAATAAATTTCACACAAACCAGTTTCTCTGTCCAGTAAGTAAACACAATTTGAATAAAACTCTTAAATGTTTTTTATCAGAAAAGCGCGTGGACACGACGACTGAGGTCGACGGAGAGCACAAGGCGAAGCGATACAACGTGCTGAGTCGCATCACGCTGCAGCCAACGGCGGAGGACGACTATGCCGACTACACGTGTGAAGCGAGGCACGAAGCTCTGCCACCTGACATGCCTATGAGAGTTACCATCCAGCTGAGTGTGTTGTGTGAGTGCCATTACTCTGACCATTAGTGGAGCGTGAAGTGGCGTACGCAATCCCGTATTTCAGAGGAGGCAATCAAAACTGCTGCAGAAATATTTTGAAGGGAGGGAAGGCATTTGCTATCAAAATTAAAGACTGGCCAATGACCACCTATAAAATGGTGGCAGAAAGGTTTCTCCCCTCCGAAAATTTTTAAATTTCAAGATTAAAATTTAGCAGTTCAGACCCCAGGAGATTGTCACTGGCACCCCATGTGTGCAAGTGCCAACACCCCGACCATCCCGAGTACAACAACTACCAACAACTCGGCAGTTTGCAAACTTTTAAGAAAAAAAATTATTCAAATTATTGCTCTTAAACAGTTAAAAGTCCTCATTCATCCAAAACAAGAATAATTTAAAGACATAGGGGAAAAATCTGGAATACTAAATCTGGAATACTGTGCCACAGAAATCCTTTGACACACCCAGTGAAACAAGATAAATTCATTAATTGCATTTTGTATAGTAAGACATTTCAAAGATACAACTTTCAGAGTATACTGGTATTTCAGGCACAATTTCATTTTTATAAACCCCTTTTCTTCAATACAAATGAGCCTAAAATTATACCAAGATAGGTTTATAAATAGTTACAAAAAAAATATGCCCCAAACATGATATTACAAATAAAAATATAAAAGTTTCTCACCCGAGCATAACTAAACTTTATTGTGATTACATACTATCCAAAACTACATGGATTCTCAAAATGTATGGCACATTAAAGACTTTAATACTTTCTGATGCTTGGGGAGGGGAGCGAATCAAGACACGGCGACTTCATGAATCACAGATCACCCTGCCGGCGGTGCTAGGAGCGACACTCATTGCACCCGGCAATATGAATTTTGACGTGCACAAAGACTGCAGGCTGCCAGGCTGCGGTCACTGCTAGATGGCAGGCTCATTTGTCAGCATCAGTGGTCAATTTCAGGCAAGGACGTAGAGGTTTACAAGCCAGCAGACGAAAACTCCAACTTCAATTTAAAGTAAAGGAACACCATAATGTCCCCTTTTCAGGCTGCACGTAATTATTTTTACCAGGATGCGGAAATTTTTCGGTCGTGGTGCATAAGGTGCTATGGGGAGACGCCCAGGCGTCTGACAGTACTTAAGCTTTTCATTACAAAAACATGTGTGTTCCTCTGACTAATGTTTGAAACAAAATGTGTAAACAGGTCTTATAAATGCATTAAACAATCTTAATTTTATTTAACTAGCACAACATTTTAATTATCAAAATTAAAATTACACCTTTACAGATTTTTTCATATTAGGCCAGCTGGATATGAGGAAGTTACTTTGTAATCCCAAAATGTCATACAGTTCTGTGATAACTACCCAAGAATTTGGATTCTCAGGTGAGGTGATTACCCCAGTCTCTCTCTCCCCCTTTAGTGTATGCCTCTGGCAGCGTGGCTAGCCAACAGTCAGGAGACATCTAGCTAACAAGTTGGTTAGTGGAAAGTGTCAGTATCAGTATGCACGTCATGTTGCAGATCCTCCAGGAGTCCCCTACATCGACGGCTACACGGAAGGTGAGACAATACGGCGGGGTCAGACGGTGGAGCTGGTGTGTAGATCACGAGGTGGGAACCCTCCTGCTCAGTTGATATGGTACAAGAATGGAGAGCAGATCCGCATGGCGTACCGTACTGCTGGCCGAGTCTCTGAGAATATCTACACCTTCACTGCTGATGCCAGCGACAACAAGGCCAAGTATCGTTGTGAGGCCTCCAACGTCATGAGCCCTGCCCCTCTGAAGACTGAAATTGAACTCACTGTGCTATGTAAGCAAGGCTATTCTTATCAGTCACATTTTATGTTCTCCCTTGTTTCATAATGCAGCTTACAGTACAATCTCACTGTTGCAATCAATTTTATTAATACCATCTCTCTTTTAAGACCCATTTTGAGGAACTGTAAAAAATTTGGTTAAAAAAAGTTTGAAATTTCAGGGAAATCTGCTGAAAAATAAGTTTGTTGCACTTTTTTTGGCCACTATGCATTACGCTTTTCTTGCATTGTATGCAGAGGTGAATATATAAAACTAGATACCACCCCCTTTTTTGACATATAGAAGTCGGGTGGGTTAAAATCAATCCATAATTTCCCAAAACATTTATTAAGGCCATCCCTCACACCATATTCCTAGAAAACAGTAAGAGGTTATATCAGTGGGGTTCTACTATTAAAATGATAACATTACTAAAATAAAACCTGTTTACAGTTGCACCAGCTCAAGTGGGTATATCAGGCCCGACGGAAGCACGTGTTGGTGATTCTGTCCCGCTGACATGCACAACGGCCAACAGCAACCCGCCAGCGGAAATAAAGTGGATGGTTGCCGGTCGCCACATCCGCAACGCAACTTCTCGCACTGTGGTGAGCCCAGAAGGGGGCTGGATCACTACGTCCAACATAACTGCCTTGGTAGGCCCCAATCGGCGCTCTCTGGTTGTCATCTGTCACGGTCTCAACATGCAACTCACCGAAAATGTTGTCAGCACCCACACCATCAATGTTCTGTGTATGTTTACAAACTCATTCTTAAAGTTGTGGCAAAATATACTTATAGTCTATTGTTACAAGTCATTTTATGCTAGCTCCCAGAAGTCACNTCATTCTTAAAGTTGTGGCAAAATATACTTATAGTCTATTGTTACAAGTCATTTTATGCTAGCTCCCAGAAGTCACGTAACCAATACTGCATATTGTGCATGCGTATGTGACACTGACTAATTTCCATGATTTTTTCCCCTCCGGTTAGTAAAGACTCACGTAAATTTCACAAATGAAAAATTTTTTGCTCCCTTGTAATAGCACATGGTTTGTAGCTGCAGTGTTTAACATTTACAGTTTATGTGTATAATTTCTCGTTTAAGGCTATTACACACACAAATAAAATGGAGATAATTTTTATGTTTATTTAAAAATTTGACATAGATATGANTCGTTTAAGGCTATTACACACACAAATAAAATGGAGATAATTTTTATGTTTATTTAAAAATTTGACATAGATATGACTAATAAAGGTCTGAGTTTATATGTGGTAAGCTAAGTGTACCATGTGTTTGTAGAATCACGAAAATGTGTGTGTCTTTTTTTCTTTACTATGTCATCATCTTAAAGACTGAATTAGTGTACCCCATAATACTATAACCATATATTAATATTTAGTACTTCTTGCATTATGCTTGTTATTTAAGTTTCCAACTTCAATAATAAAGATTATCACTAACATAGGAGAAAATATTTTAAAGTAGAAAATTATAAATGTACAATTTTTAAATGGCCTCGTTTATATTTTTACAGACCCTCCTAGTCAGCCCATTATTCATGGGTACACAGAAGGTGTGAGCATAGCGGCCGGGACTGTACAAAAGATTTCTTGTGTCTCGTCAGGTGGAAACCCACTTGCCACGCTTACGTGGTACAAGAACGACAAAAAAGTGAGTGGAGAAATACTTTGATTTGCAGTAATTCACTGTATGGGACTTGCAAAACCGAATACAAATGCTATGTGGTGGAGTGTGCCTCTTTCAGAATCTTGAGAGCCAACTTGTAATCTACCTTTTTACATCCATTTCATGAAGATGACACCAAAGTTAATCCTGTACTGTAGTTTTTCTTCATTCTCAGATTTGAAAGTGCTGTCAAAATATTCCTGATGCTTCACACTGTTAAGTTTGTTTCAGACATAGAGTCTCTTGTTTTTCAGCAAAGTTTGAACACAATCAGCTGATTACTTAATATATCAATGCATCCAGAAAACCCATGTATAGCGTGTTCACTTTTTAATTGGGCATTTTTTAATCAACATACAGTACTGAGGTAAAACTCTACTTGTAACAGCATACCAATGNACCCATGTATAGCGTGTTCACTTTTTAATTGGGCATTTTTTAATCAACATACAGTACTGAGGTAAAACTCTACTTGTAACAGCATACCAATGTATTGTAATGTGGGCAGTGACACAGGAACTTACAGTAATTATGACAGCCAGCTAATAAAATTATTTCTATGGCACAAAATTTTATCTATAATGTATTGCCATTATGTGACCAGTTCTGATGTTGTATCACTCAGCAATGATTTCCATATTTGCGCATTGTTCAGTGCCCTTGCATACTAGAGTAGTAAAGTTATCATGCGTGTATACAAAACCTGAATTTATCACTTAAGATGAAGTGTCACTATCCCTTAACTGTTCTTGCTCTTCTACTATGACAGAACTGCAGATGAAGTCACCATTGTTAGGGTGTCAATAGAAAGTGAAAGGGACATTAAAAATATACGTGCTGTTTTGTTAGTCATCTCACAATAGCACAGGTGGAATCAGGGGCTACTATAGATGCCACTGCATTTCTCTGGATGGAGGGTAAAAAACACCATTGGTTGATTTTGCACCTGTCGAGACGATGAAACATTCCTCTCTTCTGGTAGTCATTCTGGGTCATGCCCAGAGCTCTCCAGCTTGTATATGTTCCCTCATGTTCCTGCTGCTCCCAACACCATTCAATTTGGCCACAGAGTTCCAGGACAAGGGCATTCGACAGAACAACCACCCTGCTTCCTTTAGTTCAGTGATTCAGCCTCTTCCAAACCCTGCAAGTTATTTATATGTATGTCAAATGCATCACAGAGGCATTATACTCGTATGTGTTCACTGGTGTTCACTCCTTACACACACATGCACATATTGTACATGATCACACATGCATGCACACATGCTCATGTATGCACACATTCATATGCATGTATACCCACAGATTACAGTATACACTGCTTCATCTTTCACCTGTAAAGATTACCAGAATTGTAGCTGTGTTACCATCCCCTGGTGGCAAAGCTAGACATCCAATCATAGCTAAACTGAAATAGTTTGCGATATTACCAATGATGGTGCTGCATACCAACTGTTTTCCTTTAGTGAGTACCTCATTTTGGATGCTTCTGTTTTCATGGCAATGTGTCTATAGTAGCATTTAATTCAAATTCACTGATGTAATATATAATTTTTATCAAGTGAATATTTTAAATTAGTGGATTTGAAATTGAGACAGTATTGCTAGATTTTTAAGTTTACAGATTGTACTTTTCTTGTCAGTGAAACATTTAATTATTTTTACAGATCACCTCCGTCACCAAAGTGAATGATCGCTCTGTGTCAGCAGAAGTGACCATCCTGACAAACGTAACTGACAATGAGGCTCGCTACAAATGTGAAGCATCAAACTCGGCCACAGAGATTCCATTGTTTGAAACCGTCACATTGAATGTTCAGTGTATGTAATATTTATCTTCACACATTGTGCATGAAAGATATTTTGTGATATTTTCATCAAAAGAACTTCTCAAAGTAAGGTTTTATGTTTTTCAGTCAGATTACTGTAATTAAATTTCATTCATTGTAAAGCAACCACAAAAAATAATTTAGCTCTCGTTCAAATTTAAGTTAGGAACATCAAACGTACAGCTCAAAAAAGTGGTAAATTTTAAACTGAATTTTGTAGCACATTTTATTTAAATGTTGATTCTAAAATCTGTACGGGCTGCTTATATATTGTACAAATGACCCCTATACAATTTTTTAAATTATAGTGGTATACCTAGGAATGTTTATTTTTATACTGGAACTGTTACTCGCCCAGAAACTGTGTATCATGTGATTTGACTACATGCCCTGGTGAAATTAGGTTATAATCAAACACACATTTGGATTTCAGGGTAACAAATATGCGAGCTGATTTGATAATATATGTGTTTTCTAAGTAAATGGAAACATTACACAGAGTGCAGTTATTGCTTTTTTTTTCCTCTGCAAAAATAGCTTCATTTCATAAAGTTTACTTTTCAGGCTATTTTAATATCACATTTTTCATTTTGGATTTTGGTATCCAGATGTTATTTAGATAATGTAAACAAACTGAAACACAGTTATTGAACTATATTTGTATTGGAAGTGATGCATGACAGCCGGTATGCTTGGCACGTCACCTTGTCTACAGGAGAGTTTGTGAGTGGGTTCAGGCCGAGAACCCTAGGTGGCCTTACGGGCTGATTACTGTGGATTCGCCCTGGCTCTTAAGGAGCCGGTGTACAGAGTCGACCTGGTTGGACTGCGGCAAGCTATGTAGGTGGCGTGGTTGGCAGTGGATGCTGGCCTACCACCTGTAGACTGGTGCTGTAACTAACCATTGGCTGGCTGCGGTAGGCAACTCTCTGGGCCCCGTCCGAGGGCGGCTGGCATGCAACTGTAGCTGGCTGTTCCTGGGACTACTGGGCTCCGAGTGGCGGCAGCAGGTGGTGTCGCTCGGTGGGTGGTGCTGGCGAGACCCAGGCCCATGGGCAGTCCGAGCCGGAGAGGGACGATGACTGAATGCGGTGTCCCGCTGGTCTTCTAGGGTGGCTCAAATAAATGGCAAGGGGGGACTGAAGAGTGAGGCCCCTGCAGTCGGCAGGCGGCTTGTGCTTGATCCCAAGCGCAGTAAAGACTGAAGGCCGACTGGAATGGTTTACTTGGCAATTGGTTGGCTGTAGGAGCTGTAGATGCCTTCTTATCGGCCCACCCAGTACCCCCTCGTCAGGTGAATGGCATGAGGTTAGGTACAAAGGGTCGTCGCAGCAAGCAAGGGGCAGGTGACAGAAATTCCCTAGCTATAGTACCCAGATGCAATTTCACGCAGCGTCAATCCTAGCGCTCCAACCTGTAGATCTCACGCGGTGGATGGAGCAGGTAAGCAGACTCTAGGTGGCCCTAAAGCTTTGTTGTGAGCCGCTCAGAAGCTACCGGGTCACATCTTGTCAGACCTGGCACTCCAACCGGCGAATTTCACGAGGTGGATGGGGCGGGTTAGCTTACTCTGATGGTCCAGTTGCTTCCTCGTGGAGTGTACGTAGTAGGAGGCTCTACCGTACATGTGCGCCAAGTGCCCTTGCGCACCGGGCCCACAGTGTGGGTGGCTGGNTGTACGTAGTAGGAGGCTCTACCGTACATGTGCGCCAAGTGCCCTTGCGCACCGGGCCCACAGTGTGGGTGGCTGGCGAATTGTGTAGTGTTTTGCAACGTACGTACTACCCCGTTAAGGGAGCTCACAATCCTACTCTATTGTTGGAAATAGTTTGGCAAGATGCGATCACTCGCCGCTCCCATGGCAGATGGCATTTACTGGGAGGTTGAGAGGTACAANGGAAATAGTTTGGCAAGATGCGATCACTCGCCGCTCCCATGGCAGATGGCATTTACTGGGAGGTTGAGAGGTACAAATCACCTTTGGAATGCAGTGCGTAAACTTGAACTTATTTTTTCTCAGGAGAATAAACACGGAGATTGGTTCTAACTCCTAGGCTTTCGTAGTTACCAAGCAACAGGCGGAAGTTACATTAATAACAGGTGAAGGGGACCTGTTAAAGCAAAGAGCAGGTCTAGAGAAACTAATAAAGCAGTCGTGAAAAGGACTTAAACCCTACTGTCGCCTAGTGTAGTAATGAAGGGACGGGGGTGAGTACTCCCAAGTGGAGTGAGTGTCTCGGGGGTTGAAGCAAGCTTCGCTGATAGAAGATCTGGTTGAGGCAGAGAGCCCTAGCACGGCAGTGGTAGGGCAAGCTACATGGTTGCCAAAGTAGGGGAAGCCAATGTGATGACAACTCGACGTCAACTGGCGTTCTGGGGGCTCGCCCGGCCCTAAATACTGAAGAATGGAGCCTTCCTTTGGTTTCCTTTGGACCATTTGGGGCATCTTTGGCCGACCGGCTCCTCCGTGTGTGGGCTGCGTCTTTGGGGTGTAGCAGTCCGGGTTCGATCTCCAGTGTGGGTGCCATAGCTTCCCACAGGCTGAGTCGAAGTTGTAGATTCATACAAAGTATATTGCCGGCTACATGTAATGCATCATAAGACATAAATTACTGGTAAATCAGAGTCCCAGCAACATGTAAAGTCATCATGCTCAAATAATACCTCTGAAAAGGTTTATTTAATTCATGCATTCATGAATAAATAAAATTAACAACAGATGATGTTGCTTCAATGAAAGTCTGAGACAAACTCATGGCAGAAACTTAACTNATGAATAAATAAAATTAACAACAGATGATGTTGCTTCAATGAAAGTCTGAGACAAACTCATGGCAGAAACTTAACTGAATTTACAATGTTTTAAATTTTGTTCAAGTCTTGTAGGACATGACACTGGCCACAGTTGTACTGTGAATGCTGTTTTTGCAGTGTTAGGCAGGAGGTTCTATACTTGTGTCCACAGTTCNACACTGGCCACAGTTGTACTGTGAATGCTGTTTTTGCAGTGTTAGGCAGGAGGTTCTATACTTGTGTCCACAGTTCCACCAGACCACGTAGTGATAAGGAAAGAGCCGCTGGAACTGAAGAACGGCAAGCCTGCGACGCTGACGTGCGACTCGACGTCCAGTAACCCGGAGGCACGGCTGAGTTGGTGGAGGGAAGGGATTCCAGTGCCTGGCGTGATGAACACCACTCGTCCTGGCCTCCATGGGGGGAAGATGTCGAGCATCATGCTGCCCCTGAACATCACTCCCGAGATGAACGGCATGGTATACACCTGCCAGGCAACAAATGAAGCCCTGCAGCGGAGCGTCCACGATGCCATCACGTTGGAGATCTTGTGTAAGTCCTGGCCGTGGGCTAGGCCTTGCTCTGCCTAGCAGTGGTGTAACTAGGGTTCAAGGCAGGAGATACATTACCCCTCCCTAAATTTAGTAAATAGTGCCAGAATGACAGTATATGGTCACTTTAACTCTATTTTTATGCAGCATATAATTTAGGTTTTGATTACACCAAGATTAAATTTTTAAGAAATTTGAGAGGGGCATTAGATGTGCCACCTCCCAAATTGATGATGTTTTGCCACTTCAACGTGGCACTTTTCTTCTTCTGGTGCATGGTGTACAATGTTGATCAACATAGAGGGACAGAGCTCTATTTTTATTTCTTGTTTTAGTTTCTTTTTTAACGAACTCATGATTTCTGGTTTTTACCATGTGTGTGTGNGAGCTCTATTTTTATTTCTTGTTTTAGTTTCTTTTTTAACGAACTCATGATTTCTGGTTTTTACCATGTGTGTGTGTGCATACGTAAGTTCCATGTGCATGCTTGCAAATTGAGGCTTTTATGGACGAAAACGTGAATAAAAATCAAGTTATTTTGTGGAATCTTTTTTTTATGCTGTNAGCTCTATTTTTATTTCTTGTTTTAGTTTCTTTTTTAACGAACTCATGATTTCTGGTTTTTACCATGTGTGTGTGCATACGTAAGTTTCATGTGCATGTTTGCAAATTGAGGCTTTTATGGACGAAAACGTGAATAAAAATCAAGTTATTTTGTGGAATCTTTTTTTTATGCTGTNTTGCAAATTGAGGCTTTTATGGACGAAAACGTGAATAAAAATCAAGTTATTTTGTGGAATCTTTTTTTTATGCTGTTGTAACCTACACATTACGTACACAAAGTGTCGTAAATAAATTTAACTAGTTTTCATAAATTACAAGGTCTTTAAGTTTTTGCAGTCAAATTGTTTGGCTATACATAATGTGGCACTCTCCAAAAATCTTTTACTGTCATTCATAGATTGTAGTTCTTTTTATGGTTGTACTTTTAAAAGTAAATTTGGGCTGTGTCGCAAATCGCTGAGAGAACACTCTCTCGCGTACTCTTGATGTCACAGAGTCCTCTCTGCTGTCCCAACTCTGAGGATAGAGTGCAAGAGGGAAAGTGAACGGCGGTGTTCACTCGGTGAACACACTCCTACCTTCTGTGACAGCCATGTTTTCAAGTCTAACCTCGAATATCCAGACAGATACTTTTAGTTTCTACAGCAGTGTTAGAAATATTTTATTGACTATATAATCATAATGATTGTGAAATGTATAATATGTACCAACAATATTCCATATGATACAGAACATAAAGTATTGATATGTGATTGTTCAGGATTTGTTTAGGTTAGGTGTGATCATAATATTACAATACCCTGCTTTGCTATAAGTTTTTGACCACTCAAAAATATAAAAAAATATTTTAAAAAAGTTGGAATTTCAAAAAAACACTGTTAATTTGTTCAAAGAATTAAAATGGCAAACAATGTTTTATTATTTNTAAAAAAGTTGGAATTTCAAAAAAACACTGTTAATTTGTTCAAAGAATTAAAATGGCAAACAATGTTTTATTATTCACCCTCTCCATTAAAATTGATACTCATTTGGGAGAAATATTGAGTGAAAGGTACCACGTAGTATTGCATAAGTTTANACCCTCTCCATTAAAATTGATACTCATTTGGGAGAAATATTGAGTGAAAGGTACCACGTAGTATTGCATAAGTTTAAATCTGAGCATGGCAAGTCACAACAACCACTTTTTGGATAGAAATGCTCTTACAAATACTGACTATCTAAGTTTAAAAAGTTGCTTTCAACAACATGCAAATTTATTATTTAAACTATTAAACATTTTGCTCTTTCCCATGTGTAATTTTTGGCGTTTGTCTGGGATCTCTTCTAACCTTACGTTATTTGTGTTGTCATCTCTTCTTTGCTTTATGTAACCTTTCATATTTGGTTATTTTTTTGGATATTTCATCTTCCAATGCATGTTAATAAAAAAATGTGTAATATATTAGAATTGACTACTGACTGTCATATTTTTAAATTACAGACAAACCAATTTTTGATGATGTGCCATCTGAACCGTTGATTGGAGTTGAAGGAAAGCCCTTGGCATTGTCACTAAGAGCAAATGGAAACCCTTCAAACATTGTGTATACATGGACCAAAGATGGCTCAGTGCTAAGCAAAAAAGACGAGTCCCGGCTCGAAATTGAAGGCCCAGCGTTGAACATTACGCGACTGCGGAGGGAGGACTTTGGAGTGTACCAGTGCGAAGCAGTCANTATTAGAATTGACTACTGACTGTCATATTTTTAAATTACAGACAAACCAATTTTTGATGATGTGCCATCTGAACCATTGATTGGAGTTGAAGGAAAGCCCTTGGCATTGTCACTAAGAGCAAATGGAAACCCTTCAAACATTGTGTATACATGGACCAAAGATGGCTCAGTGCTAAGCAAAAAAGACGAGTCCCGGCTGGAAATTGAAGGCCCAGCGTTGAACATTACGCGACTGCGGAGGGAGGACTTTGGAGTGTACCAGTGCGAAGCAGTCAACAGTGAGGGCTCCAGCGTTGTCAAACTGAATTTGACTGTGCAGTGTAAGTTACTTGTTCAGTTTTAACATTTACATACAACACACTNAACAGTGAGGGCTCCAGCGTTGTCAAACTGAATTTGACTGTGCAGTGTAAGTTACTTGTTCAGTTTTAACATTTACATACAACACACTTACTGCATTTATCCAAATGTCTTATTACAATCGTTACTTCCCTGAAAGTCAGGATGGGTCATACCTTCGCCAAGAAATTTGACGTTAATATTTGTGATTGAGTAATAGTAACTGATGGTAAGAATATTTTGTATGAGGACATAAGTGGTTCATGTAAGTACATACCATTTTTAATTAAAAAGAATTTACAGAATGTTTTTCGTATTACATACATACATATGGAACATAGCATTGCTTACAAATTTTCATGTGAAAACTGACATGCTGTTGCAAGAGTGTGGTGTTAATATTGGAAACAGGTGACAGGAACTTTTTGAAATGTACATTTTTGGAAATTTGTAAGTACAGTATTTCATGATTCACAGGATTCTCCTCTATATAGGTGTCTCAGACAGAGGAGAATGAGAGACTGGAACAGTAAGTAGTCTGTAGAGTCGTCGGGTTGAAGGCCAGTGGTGATCCCTTGCAACACTGGCTTAGGTGGTGAAATCACTTACAGTTGTATAAACGTGGTAGCAGGGCTGTAGGCCTCTCCAAAGAGCCAGTAAAGGGATGTAATACTGTTTTAGGCCACTCCATACACCTTCAGTAGGATTGATTTGGAAAAATATGGCGTAGTGCATAGAGGAAACACACATGTGTAGGGTTTGGCAAATTTATGTGCACCTCACTATTGAACACAGACATGAGCAATGTACAATAGTAAATGGGTCTAGTGCTGTAGCCCATTGGTACACTCCACAGGGAAGGAGAGGGCAAACCCTATGGGCCAGAAAATTGTGTAAACAAGTTTCGTTAAGTTACATCTGTTGCAAGCTAAATAATTTGGGAGACAAAAAATACATAGTGCCGNAAAAAAATCTGTGTTTCACACTTGTGAGATGCTGGGCATTCCCCAGTTATGGTGGAAACTTCTATAAGGAATTAACACATCCACACTACACTGCACACACACGTATATATTGAGAATGCAGAGAGGGCAGAACAGTGGTTCTTGCATTGAAATGCAGGGTTGTTAGGCATCACCTTAATTTCTTGGACATCCTATGGTATGGGATATTGAGGGAACTCATGTTAGCCTCTCTAAACCAAACCACAGCCCCAGGCTCTCCCGCAGTGTTTCACCTGGAGAGAGCCTGGCCATGTGCCCACAGTGGCAAAAGCCGCAAACAAAGGAGAAAGCCCCAAGCAGCTACTTGGCAGAAACAAAAATCCCCGGGGCGCTGTAAAACCTGCACCACGTTCGGAGTAGGTAGCCTCTCTCTCTCTCTCTCTGTGTGTCTACATATATATATAAGCCCGCATCATGTTGTATGTGATATGATGTAATTTCCGAAAGATAGCTATCAGTTTTACTGCCACAATGTGTAGAGTGTAGTAGCAAGCAAGCTGGGAGCGTCCTGGAATTATTTTACCATTTCAGTAACATGACACACAACTCAAAACGTCTGTTGAATTGAGTTGAGAGATTTGGAAGGCTCAACAAGATCTTGAGAGCCAATGGGGGTGAAATGAGGTGAGAATGTAAGGGCGGGAGAAACAGGAGATCCCAGAGAAAACCTGCCAATCAGTGGCTTTGTCCGGCATGATTCTCACTAGCGAAAATCTGAGTGTGACCTGACGGGGATTGAACCTGGTTCACCTTGGTGGTAGGCGAGCAGTGTAACCGCTCAGCCACCGCAGCCCCTACGTCTGTTGACGTTCTCTTGTTTCATTTTATGGAATCTTCCAATTGACTAACTGCACTGGGTACAAGCTGTGTGTGTCCTGACTTAAAAATTATAAAAATGTAATTAATACTTGACTGTCTAAAGCGAGTGCTTATTTGTTGGCCATATTAGCACTCAAACTGCCACACTGACTCAAGAGATAGTGTGGTAAAAATGGCACACAGTGCATACTTTTTCAGTTCAACTGACGATTGGAACATGGAAAATGATTGCACTCAATGTGAGTGCACAAACTGGAACATGTAGCACTCTGCTAGTGCATACCGAGTGCAGTCCAGTGCAGCAATTGGGATTCACCTTTACATAGTTGTAATTGTCACCACTTTATAGCTAAATTCCAAATAGCCATGAGTAATAACGTGTTGGACACAACAGCATTTTGATTCATGTCACCTGTACTCCTTACTCCATCCGTGCAAGCAATGCACAGAGTGTTTCTTAACCACCCAACTTCTTGTTCATGCAGATGCTGCCACTGTCAAGGAGGCTCCTGAGTATGTGATGATCAACCCTGGGGAGGATGCACAGCTATATTGTGTTGTGGATGGGAACCCCATGAACGAGAAGTATGTAGCGTGGAAGAAGGAGAACTTCTCGAATATGGAGGAGCGCACTGCCCAGACATTTCACAACAGCACAGCGTACCTCATGATACAGAAGCCGACAAGGGAAGACAACGGAGTGTTCCAGTGCGTGGTGAACAATGAGATTGGCAACGAGACTGTTCGAGACATCCAGCTTATTGTTAAGTGTGAGTTACATTGTGCTACACGTGAAACAATCTGAACACTTATATCAACAACTAACAACTTACAATTCCACACTCCCATTACTGAAAATATTAAAGGACAAGATTAGGATGTTTCCCTTTCTTATATCTGTTGTATAGGGAACGAATTTGACTTTTGAACCCCATTCATAACCGATAATTGTGTTTTTATTTCAAGTATAAACAGAAACATTTTATAAATCTTTCAATAGCTTTTCATCTTACATGCTGTTAGTACACAAGAACTAGAAAGATTTAAAACATACCATACTACTTTTACCAACATGCAAAGCAAATCCTTTGAATATTTTCTTTTTTAAATCTGGATTTTTCTTTTCTTCTTTATGCAGTGACACTTCTCGGTGTCATACACACAAATGGATTAATTCTGCTCTTCTTTTGTTGGCAGGTTAAGAACATAGCTAGAAACTTTTTTGTGTAACTTACGGAAAACACGGGAAAGAATAAATAATAAAGTTTTACAATAAAATACATATCAGCCTTAAAAAGATTCCACCAGAAACTCTTTTTAACATCCCCTCTTTTCACACTTTCTTGCATTTTACAACATTTTATTCCTGATCCCTTAAAAAATAGAAAAAATGTGGTTATATTGTACTTGCCGATAAAGCAAAGCAGTTTTCCCTCCAAAACATAAACCTACTTCAATGAAAGTATAATTGACATACTTGTGTGTGCTCATCCTGGTTTCATGAATGTACCGGTATTGTTTTTTTTCTTTACAGTCTAATCTCTGATTTTTCAGTTCTTTTCTACACACCATTCAGAACAGTTTTATTTCATTCCTTGTTCTTCGTATAGTACTAAGAATAAAGGCCATATGTGCTAGCAAGTGACGAGCAGTTATGTATGTTTACATCACTTACAAACTACTTTTACCACAACACAGTGTTTTGCAATGCTGACTGTTACAAGTAATTAAAAAACAAGGCCTTTTTGTAGTAGGTCTGCATTTTTTTAAGTTTATTTTACAAAATGATTTATATTAGTGTGAAGACAAAATGTCAGTGAACTTTTTAACTGGCATAATCATAATGATGCCCTCCTAATGTTTGAAAAATAAAATACACACAGATTATAGAACCTGTATAGCACAACAAACAAGACAAAAAGATAAACGTGTAATGAAATTAAAATTAGTAATAAAATTGGTATTTCATAAACTAACCAAGCAAATGTTCAATGTATGTGTAGTAATTAAGCAACATGAAGTAAGTTTTAAAGCTCACTGATGCCCATACAGACAAGCCAGAGATAGACACATCACCACAGATCTCTAAAGCAGCAAGCAATTCTGGTGACGCGGCCCGTCTGATCTGCAGAGCCTCCGGGGCTCCGGCAGTGCGCTTCACATGGTCGAAAGATGGGGCAACTATTCCTGTCAACACCACGGGAAAGTTCTACATTGAGTTCAGACAGGTACTTTGCTTCCAAGACAACTACTCATTGTTATGATGGTGATGAAATAAAATTTATTTGCATGGCAGTGTGGTAAGCTTTTAGTTTTTCAGGAAATACAGTAAACCATTCCTTTTAGGCTTGCAGATTTGTATCACTTCCATTATGATACACTCAGACGTTGATTTTACAACAGAGTGAGGTGGCGCAGTGGTGAACCACTGGACTCTTCATTCTGAAGAACCTGGGTTTGATTCCTGTTCCATCTATCCTGGTTTCGGTTATCCATGGTTTCCCAAAATCACTTCAAGCGAATGCTGGGATGATTCCTTCCTACAGTCATGGACAATGTATTCCTTGCTCCTGCTTTTCTGAGCAGCTTGCTCCATCTCCGATGACCTTGCTGTCGACAAGACGTTAGGCCCTACCTACTTACCTACCGTGATTTTATGGCACCTGTTTTGTATAGACAACTTAATTAAAAGGACAGAGTTTATGGTAAATTGGAAAAAAAGAAAAAATCTAGAAAGTGCACCCAGAAAGTGATTGTGACAAAAATGAAAGCCAATGAGGCAAATAACTATTAAAAATGGTTGGAAGTGTGCATCAATAAAGGATAGGGGTTGTAGGGGGTCACTACAGTTAAGCGCTGAGGCACAATGNAAAATGGTTGGAAGTGTGCATCAATAAAGGATAGGGGTTGTAGGGGGTCACTACAGTTAAGCGCTGAGGCACAATGTGAAAATTAAAAAAATCGGACAATTTGATTGTAAAGATAAATTTTGAAGAACAGCAAATTTGTACAAAATCAAGGTTCAAGTGCACCTAATGCAAACAAAGCTTAACTAAGTATAGTCAATTTATACCAAAGGGACAACACACCTAATTCGTGTGCACTCAGTGTAATATTATTTTCCATAATAACTATTTCTTACTAGGCATTAACAACACACGTTTCTTCCACCTTTATATATTCATATTAATTATTAATGAAATATATTTTATTGACATTATAAGTAGAAGTTCAATTTAACTAAANAAAATGGTTGGAAGTGTGCATCAATAAAGGATAGGGGTTGTAGGGGGTCACTACAGTTAAGCGCTGAGGCACAATCTGAAAATTAAAAAAATCGGACAATGTGATTATAAAGATAAATTTTGAAGAACAGCAAATTTGTACAAAATCAAGGTTCAAGTGCACCTAATGCAAACAAAGCTTAACTTAAGTATAGACAATTTATACCAAAGGGACAACACACCTAATTCGTGTGCACTTAGTGTAATATTATTTTCCATAATAACTATTTCTTACTAGGCATTAACAACACACGTTTCTTCTACCTTTATATATTCATATTAATTATTAATGAAATATATTTTATTGACATTATAAGTAGAAGTTCAATTTAACTAAAAATAAGGTACTTTTATATGAACACAATTATTAAACACTTGTTATACAAGTAATTTTGAGGAAACAACCAGTATGTCATACATGGGGCGATTTTTCAAAGGTTTGATTTAAAAAGTGTGAAGAAACCGCAAATAGACTATGTCGTAGTTATGGGCAGTGATACATATATATTTTTTTAAGGTTGATTATAAAGAACTTACTCTATTGTGAACAGACATTGACAAAATATTTTTCAAACTGTCTAGATAGCAAAGAGTAATGCTGTGCTTATTGCAGGTGGACCTGGTGACATACGAGACAATCCTGCAGGTGATGCACGTGAAACAGAATGACTATGGTGGCTACGAATGCGTGGTACGGAACGAGATGGGCTTTGCGACGACGTCCGTGCGTCTGGAGGTGACCTCGCCACCTGACCCCCCCATGTCCCTGATAGTGCGGAACGTGACTCACGATTCCGTGACTCTGTCCTGGGTGCCTGGCTTCAATGGCGGGATGGACTCATCGTACCGACTGCGGTACCGCCTTAGTGCGTCGTTGTCGGATGGCTACACGTACGTGGACGTGCTGTCGCCAAATGCTACGTCGTACACCGTGACAGGGCTAAATATGGCAACGGACTACACATTTAGCATCATGTCATTCAACAAACTGGGTAGCAGCAAGTACCTGCCAGATCTCCTGAAGGCAAAAACCTCAAGTACGTGTTGAATGAATGTTGTTTCATCTCAGCTCTGTATTTTAGTTATTCAAATAATATAAAGATGATGATGTGAATGCTGCAAAGGCATAGAGTATCAGCAGGGAGGGTAAGTTGGGTGATCGACACTCCAGTCCTCAGCCAAGGGTGTCACCATCACTAACTTAACTGATGGTATCACATTGTCTTAGTGTCTGTCACTGCTTATGTTATAAATATTTATAATGGTCTATAAACTACATAAAGTTTATTTCTTTTGCTTCCTGCAAGTTTTTATAATTTTTTATTTATTTTGCAACTTCTTTCATTTTGAAGAATTATACTGTGCAGAACATATTTCCCTGTAACTAATGACTTATCCACAGTAAGTCTTCATTTGATAGTTCTGTATGTTTGTGCAAAAATGATTTCAAGTACTGCATTTACCTTGCTTTCTTGATGTGTGAACATAAAGTTTTGTACATTCCTAACATTGTCCAGTGTTGATATTAAGTTAACGTTATGCTAGAATATTACTTTGTTTGTAAAGTAACATAATGATATTTTATAATTTTGTTAATTTGTTAAATAATTTTTGACACTAACTAATAATTTTTCATTATATACATGGTATTCGCAGACAAGGGATTTATAACAAACACAGGCATGGTTGGAAAGTGAATGGAATGGCATCGTGGAGAAAGACTTCTGCAAGGAAATTTGTAAAATTTCAGGCATCAGCTGCTTAGGTGTAACTCTCAAAGTGGCCTGCCTGTCACCATCGCGAACCAGGTTTGATTCCTGGCCATGTCAAACTCTGATTTTTGCTTATGGGAAATGTGACTTAACTCTGCCCCTCCCTGCCTGTTGGGTTTTCTCAGAGAATGCCAGTTTCCTTCACCACTGCATGTTGTCACTCCGGTACGTTCATCAAGCTTTATTCACACGGATGTTGAGAACTTCAACTTTTATGTTTCGATTTAGTTCAGAGTTTTAATGCTTGGTTTTCACAACCAAAGAAATAAGTCAATAGTATGTTAACAACCACTGGTTGAATTTTGTAGTTGTTATGTGCTGGGTAATACGTATGACTAACCTGTACTATCCCCACTAACATTTTACTATGCTGCATGAGGTTGCAAACCGTGTAAGTTGACAAAGCTCCCGCTTTTTTACACTCAATCTCCATCAGGTGGTAGCAGAAAACACCTAATAAACTTAATTGGTTGCTTGTTGCTTTGCTTTCGCGTAAGAGCAGGTGGTTGGGACTTCTTTTGTGAGTGAATAATACAGTTTTATTCACAAGGCAACTGCAGTTTAACCTTTGCCATGTGAGACTTCTATCGCTAAAATGTACAGAAATAGTGGTTATTGTTGTATAAATTACTATGGTACAAACAATTTATGTTAATTTAATTTTACATGACAATGTTGACATCTGTTTTAAATCATTCATTTTATTTAGACAAGTGTTGGGTAAACTACATTTTAAAAATAACTTCAGTTAAGTTACTTTAGTGGATAAAGTAATTTCAAATACTTTTGGTTACTTTCAAAGGAAATGTATGTGGTCATTAATTTTGAAGTTAATTGAACTCTTTTACCCAGTAGGCAACTTTTATATGTGTAGGCTGCCTTTAACCAAGAACACTGTTGATTATAACAAAAAGTGGTATAACTTAAATATTTGTTAAAGTGAGCTGTAGATGATGTTATTATAATAAAACTAACAGGTATATCAACAAGAAATATGGACACTTTACAANGTTAAAGTGAGCTGTAGATGATGTTATTATAATAAAACTAACAGGTATATCAACAAGAAATATGGACACTTTACAACTATAAAAACACTGAATTGGCATAACACAATAATTTTCTTACATAAGATACCTCCCTGACAATTCATTCAGTCAGTGACGTTGTATGGCCCTGGTTATTTTTTCCACCAGGGAAATTTCTTTTCAGTACTTTGATATTTTAGTTGTAACATTTTATCATAACTTTGACGTGTGACGTCAGGTGGCTGATGGCGACGTCACGGTTGGGCAAGGTTTTGACGTGTCGGTCAGAGACACGAGTGATTCAACTGGCTGACTTTATTAATAACTGACTGGGCCCCGGCCGGTATATAATACGGGGCGCGTGGCTGGACGGCACGGTACAAAGTCAAACGTGAGCTTAGTGGTCCTGTGTACTGGGTGGCACCCAGCCACGGGCTTACCTGTGCTGGAGGTGGCCCGGGGTGGCTTCTGACCCAGCTGCTACTGCTGCTGCTGGAGTTGACTGGAACAAGTGCCCCGACCTGGGGCGACAGTGGTGCTGCGGCTGGCGGTGCTGCGGTGAGCCCGAGGAGGGTTGCTGGTCCGGCGACACTGGAACCAGGGATTTGAGATCCCTAGTGGAATGGGCCATTCCTGACGAAAGTCGGTGATGATCGGGTGTGGTTGGCTGGCGGTCTTGATCAGAGGCTGAAATAAGGAGTGGGAAGGAGCTGACACGAGAGGCGTTTCCAGCTGGTGGGCGGCTTGAGCTCGTTCCTGGGGAAAATATCGGCCTCATGAGAGGAGAGCAGGCAATGATGTTCCCTAGCTAGGTGTAGAACCAAGCCAAGGCTGAGCTAACCCAGAATTGTAGCCAATTACTCCAAACGGCGACAATTCAGCGCGGTGGTTGGAGCGGTGGGTTTACCCTGGAAGTCCGATTGGGTGTATTTTGAAAGGTGGGCAGTCCTCCAGTACCAGTCTATTACTCCTACCGGCGTCAGTTCAGCGTGGTGGATGGAGTGTATAGGCTGGACTAGCTAACTGACAGCTCTTGGATTGTGTTGCTAGTGGTTGTGGCTCTGCCGTACTGCCCACCAGGTGCACAGTACGGGTGGCCATTGACTGGGTGTGTTTTACGACATACGTTCACTTGGTTAAGGGAGCCAGCAGTCCTACTCTAGGTTCGGTAATTGGTTTGTCAAAGATGCTGTCTCCTGCTTTATCCTGGTGGGCTGACATCTACAAAGGATAAAATTACAGTCACCATAGAATTAGCACTCAGAGGTTTGAGAGAAAACGTGTTTATTCCATGAGGAATAGACACAGTCGCCCGTACTACCTCCTAACTAATCAGTAACTGAACAGAAATAAACTACGTAAACCAGGTGAAGAGGACCTGGGTCTAACCTGAACAAGAGCAATTGCGGCTAGCTACTTATAACAACTGTCCCTAACTATCTCAATTCCGTTGTCCAGAAGGGACTTTGAGGGCCACTACCAGAGGGGTAGTGGGTGTTTAACACTACCAGAAGGGTAGTGTAGTTGCAGTTACAAGAAGGGTAGGCTGTTCAAGGGGCTTTTGAAGACTTCTTGGGGAGGGGGAGGGGTTATTGGCGCAGGTCTTGAACAGCTTCTGGTAGGTCGCAAAGACGTTGGGGTCAGCAGAGAGCCCCAGCACACGAGGTGGTGAAGCGAGCTGCTGGAGATGAACCCAGAAGTACAACTCGAGAACAACTGACGTTCCTCGGCGGTGCACTGCCGTATGTTCTATCTGCCCGTGGGCTCATCTGGGGTGCGGGCGGCGAGCTCCTCCTCCTGGGGGGAACTTCTCTCTAGCGCGATCCCTCGACCCGTGGCCGAACTATGCGCCNGCGGGCGGCGAGCTCCTCCTCCTGGGGGGAACTTCTCTCTAGCGCGATCCCTCGACCCGTGGCCGAACTATGCGCCTCTGTAATGCTGGGTTGCCTTGGTTGCATGAGCTTAGGCGCTTAACTCGGCTAGCCTCAATCACATGTGAGAGGGTGGCGTGACATCTGACATAAGGGAGAACAATCTTGGCCGACGTGTCCGTGGGTGCCCCTGCAACTAGGGGCGTACTTGTAAGCTGTCATAGCAAGTCGTTTTGGGGTTCAAACCCTGCCTGGGGTAACGTGATGATACATACAGATGAGGCAAAGTCGTGTTTATATCTATGTCAAATAAGCATCCTGCATTAACTTACTTCCTATTATCATAAATCTGACACCCCATTACTCAAAACACTTGCAGCACTTGTTAAAATATTGTATTAAACGAACTGTGTGTTTCACTGTAAAGTCATTGAGTACAGTAGTAATTCTGTCAGTGAAGAGTAATAAATGTGCTAAGGATAATACAGTAGAATCCCGATAATTCGTATTGTCAAGGGACTGAATGTTAAATACGAATTATCAAAATATTCAAATTAGCGGGATTACCAATAATCGGGAGCAAAAAAAAAAACATAATGAGATTAATGCAAATTTGCATAAATATATAATGACAAATGCATGGCTACATATTATGTATACATATGTACTGTATATATAAATCAATAATTACATCATTAAAAAACACATTAAAAATTTACGTTTAAAAAAATCTGTAATTTTCTTTTGGTGCAAGCCTTGCAAACGGGTATTGTCGATGGCTTTGTCAAGCATGTTCAAAGCAGAAAATACTTCAACGCCAACGTCTTATTTCGCTAAGAAATGGCGCACGTTGTTGATGTAGTGTTTGGCCACTTTAGGTGTAATTGTCAGCACATCATCTTCGTCGTCACCTTCACCATCANTATTTCGCTAAGAAATGGTGCACGTTGTTGATGTAGTGTTTGGCCACTTTAGGTGTAATTGTCAGCACATCATCTTCGTCGTCACCTTCACCATCAATGTCCTGAGATGGAGCCAAAATTTCGTCATCAGTTAGAATCCCCGCTACCGCTAGGCCATCGTCAAAATGGACGAAATCTTCAAACGTTATAGAATTTTCTTCATTTTGAGGAAGACGATTCCAATTCACAGGGCATTCTAAGTCTTGTTCAGTAACTGCTGATGAAAGTTCCACTTTTGCTAACACTTTGCCACGCCTTGTGAGCAATGTTCATGGTTGAAAATAAGGTGATTTTATGATCCTCCCCATCCTCGATGCTATCAAGAAGTTGCATCACTACTTCCTTGCGGTAAAAGGTTTTGAACGTTTTAATTATGACTTGGTCTAGAGGCTGCAGCTTAGAAGTAGTGTTGGCAGTCAAAAACACAACATTAACATGACTGAGCGGTGGGGTATTGTTGTGGGCCGTACAATTATCCATAAAAAGCAGAATTTTTCGCTGCCTTTTCTCCATATCAGCATTCACTGATTGTATCCATTCCTTGAATAATTTGCCCGTCATCCACGCTTTTTTGTTTGCACGATAGGTCTTTGGAAAAGTTTTTATGTTGTTAAAACATCTTGGTTTGGCTGATTTGCCTATCATGAGCGGTCTTCATTTCTCAGATCCATCCATGTTGGCGGCCAACAATATGGTTACACGTTCTTTACAATTTTTTTCCGCCATGACACTTTTCTTCCTTAAAACACATTGATCGGTCGGGGAGATACTTATAAAATAACCCCTTCTCATCGGCATTAAAAATGTTGTTGGGCTCATAAGAATCGATTATTTCTCTCAATTCGTCTTTCCACTCAGAACAAACGTCGGCCGAAACACTCGCACTTTCCCCACTCAGCTTCTTCAATTTTATGCTGTGCCTTTTTTTAAAACCTATTAAACCAACCATCACTTGCAGGAAAGTCTTTAATTCCCATTTTCTTCTGCGAAAACTTTTACTTTTTCTCTTAAAATGTTTCTTCCAACTGGTACATTCGAATTCCGTACTTGCGCAAACCACTTTTTTAAATTCTCTTCTAGTTGTGGATACTCACCAGTCTTAAAGCGCTTTACTTTGCTGTCCGATGTCTGGGAGGCGATCTTGTCCTTGTTCTTCAGAATCAGCCAACTACAATCACCACCCTCGCTCAATAGTTGCAAATGCCGTATTTGCTAATTTTCAAGAATCTAACCACAAAACACAGAAGATGAGTAAAGTTGGCGGTGTTCACAAATACCATACAAATGTTTACTGCATAATTATTACATTCCACAAAAAAATATTAATCTGTGTTATATATACGTACTATTTACTTTCATCAAATCACCAACATTTTTGGTTAGACACGTTCGATTATAAATAAAATACACGCAGGCGTGATTCGACCCATGAACGAGCATCGTGGCGATTCAGCTCAATATATATTGAATCGTACATGTAACAATATTCTTACGACCTTGCCACCAATTGATTTATGAATCATTCTCGTAACGTACAGTTTCGTTCCATTTTTATAGTCAACAACGTGATCACCAAGCAAATAGTTTTGTTATCTGCATGTATGTGAAGTAAATGAGAGATAATGCTGTATAACGAATGGAAAATTGTAAAACTTAATGTTTGTAGGAGGTTTCACAGTAAAAGAAGATCGCACTATGGTTTTAGATACACTTAAATAAGCAATTTCGTCGACTTTTGTGAATATGGGAATTATTACAGAATTTCGTGAATGAACATAATTTCTAAGTATTTTGCAGTATTTTGTGTCATTTCGTGGTTCGCGGAAATTTCTAGGCTCTAGTCATATGTAGCTTTACGAAATCAGGTTCTATCAGTTTAAAACCATCCCAGTTTAATCAGATGGTGAATTATTTGTAAATCCCCTTCCCCAATTTATGTTTGTTTTCAATATTTTTTTTTAGAGTGTCTATGACGTGGATGTATTGACCAGCAATTTGTAAACTGTGCATACAGTAACTATAATGATACAAGGGAAACAGCAGTTTACAGTTTTTGTGATCTGCTTGTCATAGTAATGTGCATACTATAAGTACACTGTGAAAATTCTGGCTTGTATGTCTTAACATTGTGATGCAATTTAGAATTAATTATGTCAGTATTCATTAATAGCTGCTGCCTTTTTTTTCCCCCCCTTCCTTCTTCCATAATATACGTATATAGTATGTACAAACATAAAAGTAGTAGTAGTAGTGATTTTAAAAAATGTTTACACTCTACTACTCAGGTTGTTGTTTAACTCAAATGTGATAAATTAATATAATTTCTCTATCCTTTATTCATTCTTCTATGCTTCACTGCTTTCACTGTGTAAAGTTCCACAAATGCTAACAACTTCATGCTTCACTTAAAATTTTCATTTGTACTTCTTTAATGCTCTGCTATGCAGGATGATGTGGGAATGGATCTTTTTTAACAGTATTTATGTTGTCGATAACACACACACACAAGAGACAAAGTGCTGTACAGCAAGTATTTCAGTTATAATTTTACAAAATTCATGCACCATACTTTTTGGAGTTAACTTGTGTTTGAGTGAGCACTTTTGAAAGTACTGTTTTTTTTTTTTTCTTCCCCTTCCCGAAATCATTACGTGTCCGTCCGCTGTTACACGTGAGAAATCACATGACTTAGTACTGTTTTTTCTGTTACATTGTCCAAAAATTACAAATATTCATTTTACCACCACTTGATTTCTTACAAAAGAAAACCAATAAATTTTTCCCATAATTTAAATACTACACTTAAAAATAATATTAAGACTTCACATAATTTGCTTTCAACATGACTATGTATGGTATTCCAGTTAGTGTGAACAGGCAGGAACATTCCTAAAGAGTGATTTTAAAAGTGCTCAGCTTAATGCAATACAGCTATAAATAATTCTTTTTCACAAGAATTGTTTAGCACTATCAAAACAACCTTGCTCGGTGTGTGGTATTTATGTGATATATTTAACTCTTAAACTAAAAAAATTTTATTTGTTTGTACATATGTTATACTTTTAATTCATATCACATTACCACTGTTAAAAGTTGAAATTCCTTAGGTTATTGACATTAATGACAGAATTAGTGGAAAAAAAGTACAATTTGAGAAAAACATAACAAATTCTGCAGCATCAAATTTCGGAGAGAGACGTGTGTGTTGTGGACAGATTGCATGTTGCTGCATGTATGGGTGGCGGGTAATAGCTTGTGTGTGCCGCACAATGTGTTGTCCAGGCGAAGCCCCTCCTTCCTTCCACTCCCCCAGCAAGGACGTAGACTCCCTGTCGGGCGGGGACGGGCGAATGTCGGGTCTGGTGATTGTGGTGGCCACGGTGGTGGGGATGGCGCTACTAATGCTCAACGTGCTGCTCGTCGGCTGCTGTCTGCACCGCCGGGCCANGGGCGAATGTCGGGTCTGGTGATTGTGGTGGCCACGGTGGTGGGGATGGCGCTACTAATGCTCAACGTGCTGCTCGTCGGCTGCTGTCTGCACCGCCGGGCCAACAAGCGACTCACAGGTGGGTTCCGCTTTGCTTACCATCTGTCTGTGAACGCTCTGTAGGCGAGGGCGACCGCCAGCAGATCATCTCCAACATCTTGAGCAAGGCGGATACCCCGCGACTCGTCATCATTGGTGTTGCCGTCACCGGTACGCTCCTTGTGCTGCTCAACGTGGCTCTCGTCATCTGCTTCATCTACCGCAAGAGAAACAAGCGCCTACGTGAAGGTATGCCACGATGTTGCATCATTCACCACTTGTGTTACACCGTCGGTGCGCACAGTGGATGACTAAGCCAGAAACCAGGGTTGGCTCTGCTCTTAGTAACTAGCATTCATTCTGCAAATTCTCATATATATTCTCTTATATTACCAGCGAGGTATGACGGCAGTGAAATTAAAATTACATATAATTTTCTAAAGTGATGTACATGAATCTGCAGAATATTTTACACTTTTTAATCATGACTATATAAGCTACTATAAAAATAATTATGGGATAATAATGTTCATGTTACTGTAGTAGAGGCATTATGTTGACTTGTGAAAATTTTTTTTAAATTACATTAAATTTTTTTTATATTTTCACAAAACACACTTAGATAGGATGAATTAGATAACAAAGGCTGGTGAGCAGACTGGTAAATAGTTTAATCCTGTTGAGGTAGTGTGGAATATTATAGCTTATTATTGTTGGAATAAAATATGATGGGAATATGCTGCTAGGCTACTTATTACATTGTAAAATGTAGACATTTGCTCCTGTCAAACTGACCTAAACAAACAGTGTGATCTAGTAGCCAAAGCCTTTCTCGATTGAGGCTACACCAGATCCCTTGTTCACAAACAGATTCATCTTGATACAGATCACCGAACAAATATCGGCAACTCGAAACACCACTCACTAAAAACTTTTTCTCCAAACCACCCAAACTGGTCTTGAAATGATACACACACACCCTCCCCC
>NQII01002864.1:169796-254526 GCA_002778355.1 Clitarchus hookeri
AAATCAGTGAAACAAACTGATGCACCCCAAATTGCCACCCAATGCCACAGTCAGTAATATCACCACATCCAGGGGATCTCATCCTTGCAATAGCCCATGTTGTAGCTCTTGTGCTATGCACCAATTGACACGTGGCATCAGTTGGTTGACTGCGACATCATGGTCTGGCAAGTTTTGATGTGTCGGTCAGAGACAGGTTGATATCACCGGCTGACTATAATACTGGTTGACCGGGCCCGGCCGGTATACAGTACAAGGTGCATGGCCTGGCGACTCGGCACAAAGTCAAATGCAAGCTTAGCGGTCCGGCGAACTGGGTGGCACACAGCCACGGGTTTACCTTTACTGAAGGTGGCCTGGGGTGGCTGCTGACCCAGCTGCTGCGGCTGGCGGTGATGTGAAGAACCTGGTGGCACTGGAATCGGGGATTAGCAATCCCTAGTGGAACGTGCCTGTCTCTGCGGAAGTTAGTCACAATCGGGTGGGGTCGCCCGTCTGTCTTGATTAGGGACTTAAAGAGGGAGAGAGAGGGGGTTGGGAGGTGAGGCCTCTCCAGCTGGCGGCGGCTTGAGCTCATTCCTGGGGGGTTGTGCTGCAAAGTGCAGTTGGGGCTGGGTTCCAGCTCCCGTTGGCTTTGGAGGCCAAATCTGACTTCTTTTCTTGCCACTTAGTACCACTCCTCTGGCTGGATGTACGGCATAAAGGTAGGTATAAGTATCAGTCTCGTCAGGGGGAAGCAGGTGATGATGGTCCTTAGCTAGGTGTAGAAGCGAAGCCGAAGCCGAGCTAACCCAGAGCCATACCAGTTTACTCCAAACCGCGACAAGAGGCGAGGTGGTTCGAGAGATGGGTTTACTCTGAGCGTCCGACAACGACGTTGGGTGTGGGTCCAAAGGTGGGCAAACCCCCATAACCAGTCTAGCATTTCCTCTGGCAACAGTTCAGCGCGGTGGATGGAGTGAAGGCTGGGCTGGCTGACTAGCCGCCTTGTGGAATGTGTTGCTAGTGATTGTGGCTCTACCGTACTGTGCACTAGGTGCACAGTACGGGTGGCCATCGATTGGGTGTGTTTATGACGTACGTGCACCCGGTTAAGGGAGCCCGCAGTCCTACATTAAGTTCGGTAATGGGTTTGTCAAAGACGTGGTCTCCTGCTTTACCCTGTTGGACTGACGTCTACAGAGAGTAAAATCAGTCACCCTTAGAAACTAGTACACAGAGGTTTGAGAGGAAACGTATTTATTCCGTGAGGAATAAACACGGTGGCCCATACTACCTCCTAACTAACCAAGAGCTGACCGGAAGTAAAGTATGTAAACCTGGTGAAGAGGACCTGGGTCTGACCTGAACAAAGGAGATGCGGCCAGGTAGCTATTACAACAACTGTCTCTAACTATCTCAATTCCATTGTCCTAAGGGACATTGGGGCCACTACCAGAAGGGTCTTTGGCAGTTCAAGGGGTCCGAAGACTTCTTCGGGGGTAGCTGGTGATGATCTGGTAGAGTTTCTGGAAGGTTGTGAAGATGTTTGTATCAGCAGAGAGCCCCAGCACACGAGGTGGTGGAGCGAGCTGCTGGAGCTGGAGAACAACTGATATTCCTTGGCGGTGCAAGACCTTATATTCAGGCTGGCGGTAATGAACTCCACCTCTGGGTGGAGCTGCGCTCTCTAGCGCCATCCCTCGACTCATGGCTGAAGTAGGTCACTCTGTAATGTGGTCTCGGCCGCTGGGCCGGCTTCCTTCACTTGTAGGGGGGTTTGGTGTGACGTCTGACATCAGGGCAAAAAATCTTGGCTGACGGGTCCATGGGTGCCCCCGCAATAAGGGGCGTACTTGTGGGCACTCGTAGCATGTTGTTTCAGGGTTTAAACCCTGCATGGGGTGACGTGAAGGCATATCCATATGAGGTGAAGTCTTGTTTATTATAGTCAGAATAAGCGTCACGCGTCACAATCTTCCACTTCCTTTGAGCAGGCTCGTAAACAAAACTCCTACCCAGGGCAGCTACATCTGTGCAATGGAAAATCTCATCAACCAGCTGAAGTGCGTTGCAAATTACATTGGCGTTGTTACCAACAGGGCTGGGCAGTATTTCAAATACATAAATTTGAAAAACGTATTTGAAATACTTGCAGTATTTTGTATTTCATCTTAGTTTTTAAAGTATTTTAGTATTTTGTATTTTAAATACATTAGATATGAGTTCTGAAATAAAATACAAATGAGCACAAAACAAGTAATTCATCTGTTGCACTGCCACATAATTTGAGATGTGCTACACACATATTATATCTTTTGGCTACAACAGAATCCTAGGAAGCTGTCCTAGTATCTACAACAGGCAGAATTCATCATGCATCAATTGGAAATAGCACAGCCATTTGGAATCTTTCCAAGTTGCCATTAACATCTGAAATAATTCTACTGATATCTCTAATTGCAGCCAGATTTATCCATACTCCACAAGGAGGAATTCACTTTATGATTCCATAATACAGTTAATGAAACATAAATATAAGTTATGTACTTAAGTTATTAAAAAATTAGGGTTGGCCTGACAGTTAAAGGAATCCGAAACAGAATATTTGCAGGAGTTTTTTGAAATTATGAGACTAATTGTGCAAGCACTTGACTGTCTACAGTCCAAAAAGAACTGTTTCAATGGTCAGTTACTTCCAACATTACTATAATTGAAATATAAGCTTCAGTGTCTTGCAGAGAAAAACCTGCGTTACTGTGCACAAATCTTGCAAAGCTAATCAAAAGCACTGATTGTAAAATTTTATGATTTTTTATTGCTATCTCCAGTAGTAAATAAAACCATCTTAGTTTAATTTTTTTTATCCTGTGTTAAAAATGAGATGACTTTCTCAAGACTTAAACGACCAGGAAAAGATATAAGATTGCAGAACTTGTGCACATATGCTACTGAACAAGAATAGGTGGCATCCACTCAAATTGATAGAAATATTGCCTCGCAGAATGAAGATAATGATCCAGTGCAAAATTTATGTATCTTTTCCAGTCCAAATAATGAAGTTGAAAAGGATTCCAACACTGAGTTGGAAATAGTGACATGCCTTAATATGTCAATCTACATGATGAGTCTTTTTAATCATTATCAAATTGTAAAAAAGATTTTCATACTTTATAACACCGGCCTATGTTCTTCAGCACCTGTTGAAAGACTGTTCATTAGGTGGTTTCATCCTCATTCCTAATAGTGTCACTGTCAGATAATATTTTTGAACAATTGGTTTTCTCTATAGGTAATCAGAAATTTAAGCAGAAGTGTAAAAAATGAGCAATGCTTAGGTTTGTATTATTTGCAAAACTTCTTTTATACACTTTAAACGCTTTACAGTCCAGTGTGAAATATATAAGATTTTATCCAAGTAAAACATATTGTGAAAATGTAATATTTTACCAGAGAATGGTTGTAAAATTTGACGAGTACAGTAAACTCCTGATTTTCCGGGGTAGTGACTGGCTAAGGGTTCGCGGATAACCAATAGTCACGGTTAAAGCAAATGGGAGAGGAAAATGTGTACTTTAGGCCTACATACTGTACACATAGGTGATGTAAACAAATAATATAGTCATAAAGAATGAAATTTTTCGATAGCCAGTGTGTAGCAATGTAATAAATTATATTAACATCATCACATGCACAAAATCCTGTATCAGCTGATGCGTGAACGATTGCAGGAAAATTTCACGTTTGTTATTTTGACAGCCTACATTTGCATTACAGACATCGGAGAAACATGCGGGCAGGAAGGAGATGGTAGACAGAATGTCTATTTATTTTATTTTATATTGTTACAAAACAGCTGTTATTAGCGTAACCAATTAAACTTCGTTCTAGAATAATGTGTAGGTGTTTAAACAAAATGGAACACTGTATGCGATAGTTTAGCTTTGTTTGTCTCTTCTTCATAGGCCGTAGCTAGTGCTTGCTGCTAACGTCGCCACATGCATGCTTCATATTAATTGAAGGGGCCGCACATTTATTTCAGAGTATTTAAAAAATATTTCTACAGTAATTTGATGTCATATATTTCAAACCCGAATTGTTTTGAGCTTGCAAGAGATGAAAAATTTACTTTTAAAAGGACGTAATAAATATACTTTTGCGACACAGCAGTGAAATAGGCGACCGTGCTGCCATCTGTTGGCCAGTACGCACAGCTTGCTTTGGAAATCATGCCCCCATGAAATGACTCGTTTTTCATGTGTAAAATGCAAATATGAAAACAAATTCTCAGAGTTTTTAAATTTTCCGCGAGCTCTATAAATATTTTAACGTAACATATTTCCTTGTGAAGCGATTCTGCTTGCTAATAATTTGGATTCTGCCTGCAATCGCCAAGCCTTTCTGAGGCCGGCTCGCCATTTTTTTTTTTTTTTTTTTTTTTNTTTTTTTTTTTTTTTATTGTTCTGAAGAATTATTTTTGCAATAATATTTAAGTTAATGTGATATTTTGTCATCCAGTCGCACTCGGTGCCACTGTTAATTTATAAATAGCCTCAGTGTGTATGAACTACTGTAAACACATGATCTCACCTTTTTGACGAGCAGACTCAAGTTTTAATTGTGAAATACTATATTATTATGAATGAAAATGTGCTGTCTGACAATTTCCTCGAATTCCTAATATTTCCAAGTTTCACATATATTCACTGTTAAAAGTGTGTTTAAATATAGTACCCGAACACTTTTAATATTAAAATAAATCATTACCGCATCACTTGACTGCAACCTGGTAACAGCGTGCGCATGCGTTATTAATAGCAGCGGTGTGCAACTGGCGGCAGATGTTCAATATTTGTCTTTGAACTGGTGGCTCCATGGTTAAGCCACAACCCAATTAAGCTGCCCCCAGTAAATCAGGAGTTTACTGTATTTTGTATTTTTTATGTATTTGAAATACTATTTTATATTTCAAATATTGTTTCCAAAGCATTTTGTATTTTAAATACTCTTTGCTCATTATCTTGTTTTTCAGTTGCACTTTATTAGGTATTTTTCCCAGGCCTTATTACCAACACAATCTGATATAGAGTTAATGGCCCTAGAGTGGATGACAAGGGAGCCTTAGCTGGGGTAAATGTACATTTATAGAATAACTCAGTTGCAGCACCTGCAGCATCTCACAATCAGAACTTTGACTCCTATTACACAAGCAGAGTGGTGAGGACCCTACCACCTTCAAACAATAGTGCAGAACTTTGACGCTGGGAACTGGCCCACCGATAAATCACCAAATCCAGACAGCCACCTGGCTCAAACGTTAGATAACTCCTCCGCAACATTTCAAATTTTCCACCTCACCCTAGTTTGCTTCCTGGCCACTAGGTTAACTGTTCACTAACCTCCACAAAAAACTGCAGTGTAGCACCACTCCCTTTCTGAAGAAGCTGGCCCAGCCATGAAACATTTCAACCGCGTATCCACATAGAAAATGTATTTGTCCGACTTAAGTGTGTATATGTGTGTGCGAGGATGTGTGTGTGTATCCACGAGTACGATCACGTGAGTGCTTATGTTATCTTTCTCCTCTTTTTACAATGTGATTGTGTTGGAATAAGTTACATTTAAAATGAATTTTATCCACATTTTTGCACCAGTATTGTGGAAGATTTTTCTGGCAAATCAATTCAAGGAAAAGTTCAAAATTGACTATTTTTCTCTTTCATGACTTGTTCTATCATTACTTTTATGTTTATAAGAATATAAGAAATTTTTATTTTAAAGAAATGGGGGAGGTACAAATATGCATAGTAATATATTAGGGTTTATAAAAATGAATATTACGTCATGTTATAAAACCTTTCAGGGGCATGTCATTGGTAAATATGGTATTAAAGCAAATTCTGATTAACATTCAGCTTGTTCAAGAGCTTGCAAATCCTTTTGCTACAAAATAATAATACATAATGGTTTTTGATTTAGTATTTAGGAAATTAAAAATCTGTTGTAACACACCACAGTATTAAGAAACTATGTAAAGAAAGGTGTTCTTAAACAGTGAACAGACCAACATTACATTTCATTACAACATTTTAAAATGTTCAGTGTTGCCTTATAATAATGCTTGATTACTCTGAGTAAGGATGATCTACACTAGCATGTTGGCACTTCCATACGGCCAAGGCAAACAATCATTAGGAGATTTTAATTGTAATTTAAAAAATTAGCATTTCAGCTGATGGTCCAAAGCAGGATCAGAAAGCAGCAAAGTGGTTGGATATTTAAGCCAAATTACTTTACTATGAGAAAAACTGCTATATTGAAAAGGAACATGGTTGTGCGCACTTTTAGCAACAGAGGTTTTTAAGACTTGTCTGAACGCCATTGGAGGCCATATTTGGTTAACGTGTTTCATAAGGCGGGTTAGCAGGGATCTGCAACTTCTTGAGGTGTAGTATTTTTACTCTACCGAGAATACTACTGGGTACCAACAAACACTTGATTTCGAACTGTCCCTCAACATCTTTAACAACCATACATTGTCCCTATGCCTTATAACTAAGGGGGTTCTACTGCAAGGGAGACAATTTCGAAATTAAATTATACCTCACAAATGTATGTTGTACAACTCCCCTTCTCACAAAAAAAATTTTTAACATTGTGGTGCTGCGAAACTTAGCTAACACGAAGCCCATTTTCAATTGCTTCTCAAGGGAAAACCAGACTGAAATGGAATTCTTGCTTGCTGAAAATTACACAGCACTCTGTTTAAACTTAATTTTTGGCATGAGTGGTTTTACATAACTTTCTAGGGTATTATTTTATTATAACAATGTTTAAATATTAAAGTAAATTAATTTATTTACACCTCTATTTTTCCAGTGAGAAGTAATTGGAAAAGGACTTCATGGTTGCCTAAAAATATATGGTGCTTTGTTAAAACTTTAACAGCCAAGTCGCATCGGGCAGGTTGTGAATGCAACATACCAAATCTGTATGTTAGTATGTTAACAAAGCTAATTCCTCTATCGATAATGAAATGAAAAGTAGCTAAGTAAATTAATTCTATTTTTCTCATAGCAAATTTGCCAAGTTTGGAGTTTGTCAACGTCTCAGCTACGAGTGGTCACAACACACAATTAAAAACATACATTCCGAACAAAAAAACAAAGACAATTTTCTGGCGTGTTACAAATCATTTTAACCAAACCCATATTAAAAAACATTATGTTACATCTCTGTAAAATAGTTAAACATTTGGAGTCGAATTAAACATTTATCGTGCACTAGCTTATTTTTACATGAATGTTTAGGTTATGTATATCGAAACTCACGTCCCTCAATCAACCAGCAATTGATACTTGCAACTTATAGATGTCGCTCGTATATAAGACAAATTCAGTGCGCACGGTTCACCGTAACTTCATAATAGTGCAAATTTGCAACCAGTTTTAGTTAGTTTTCGCAATAAATACGTAGTGTTAACGTTACGTAATATATGATGTATAAAAATATTTTAGCTTATGTAATGATTTTTGAAATCTGCGAATAAGCGGAAAAATTGAAATTTTCTCGACAAGATTTGATTATCAAATCATAATCGCTTACGTAAAGAGTCGCTACAAAGCTTCTCGCACGAAACCAGACTTCTATTTTAGTTGGAACAACCTACAGACGTGAACATAAATTTTTCCCAAAAATATTGAGGAAAAAAATTATTTCCCGCCCAACGAGAAAATCGTTATGTATTACAAAAATATTTCCCGAAGTTCAGAATCCCGCACACCCCTACTGTTATCTAGACATTCTAGAAACATGTTATATAATTTCTTTTCATAAAATTTTTTTAAATAATTTTTTTTTATTGTTATGTCCAGTGTTAATATTCATAATTCATACAGAGTACATTACAATGCATGGGATAAACGATTAAAATTAATCGTTAAAAAGTGTGTAGTTTCTAACTAATTAGTTCATTTTAAAACTAATTATCTTTTAACCATTAAAATATCTGGTTAACGATTAAAAATAACGTTAGTTAACTTCGCAATCGTATGGAGGTCGAAGATGACAACAAATGATATGCAAATGTGAATATTATCTTGACAAACTTATTTTTGCACACCACGATATATAGATTGATACACTGACGTTATGTACTTATTCAAAGATCATTGTTAGTCACATGCAACTTGATTGTGAGGTAGGCGAGATGCCACGGTCGCAATCTATTTATACAATCTCTCACTATGTAAAAAATACAGTTGCACGATGGTCCTCGTGCAACATGCACATTTAGATTGTTTTTGTAGTCAATGCACTGGTCTGGTTTCATGCAAAGATGTGCTATAAGAGTTTATTTTAGAAGTGTTATTTCAAATGGTTTTGTAGAAAATTGTTAATTCATCATTTATATAAGTAGGCCTATCTGATTCGGCATCCAGCAACCAAGTTGTGGTAATTTTTTTCTGGGACTGTAAATTGTGATTTTTTTTTTATCTTTTAAATAAACATTGACGAAAAACTTTTTTGAGACTTTATTTTACTTGTAAATTTTTTGTTGTTCTTTAACTTTTCACTTTAATCAGTTAATTTGGTTGTAACTTAAACTTTAATTAGTTAATTTTTGTGGATTTTAACATCTAACTTTAATCAGTTAACTTTTTCTTACTCTAAATTAACTTTAATCAGTTGGATTATTTTGGTAACTTTCCCAAGTATGTGCATTACTAATTTGTATTTTTTGATGTTCTGGAACTGGGTACCTTATTCCAGCATTGACAAAATTTATTATTAGATAAAATAAAATACACATTTCAGATAATTTTCTGTTATAACTTCTAATTTTGATGAGGATTGAGATAAAATATACAAAGTAACAAAATTCCCCTCTCATTTTTCTTATTTTTGGTTGATTACACACCCCATAAAGCATAATTTTCAAATAAAAGTTGAAGCATAAAACTATGTTATCTGCTAAATTTGAGATGCCAAAAATGTGCACCATGGTTTGCACAACTAACACTATTTCTTGAAACTCAAAAATTTATATTTCATTTTGGCTGTGTTACTAGTAATAAACCTCTGCTTCAGGTACACTTTTATAGATGTAGGCTCTGTGAGTGAGTGTATGGATAAGTGGGTGGGTGAGTAGCGTGTGCATGAGAGCGTGAGTAATCACCTGCCAAAATTTGTCAGTAGAGTTCAGTTCCATCCTTTATCAGGTATACACTACATGATCAAAAGTACCCGCACACCCACCTGCAAAATGAAGTACAGCTTTGGGCCGCTCTCCATCGGGAACACTGGCAGTCAATGCGGTGTTGGCTCACCCCTAGCACTGATGACAGCCTGCACTCTCGCAGGCATACTGTCAATCAGGTGGCAGAATATTTCCTCAGGAATAGCAGCCCATTCTTGTGGAGCGCCAAATTGAGAAGAGATATCAATGTGGGTCGGTGTGGTCTAGCATGGAGTAGGCATTCCAAAATATCCCAAGAAATGTTCTATTGGATTCAAATCAGGACTCTGTGCAGGCCAGTCCATTAGTGGGACGTTGTTGTCGTCAAACCACTCCCTCACACAGGGACGTTGTTGTCGCCAAACCACTCCCTCACACAGAGGGACGTTGTTTTCGTCAAACCACTCCCTCACACACAGGGACGTTGTCATCAAACTATGCCCTCACACAGAAGGACATTGTTGTCAAAGCACTCCCTCACATAGGGACGTTGTTGTCAGTTGTACATTCATGAGTCAAAAATGATGAGGAAAGATGAAATATTGATCTAATTCATTATATAAGAGGATAATAATTGCTTTTCAGAGAAGTGCAATAAATTATTTTGGTAGCAAGAACCAGTATGTAAACTGACAACTTCAGACGAGTGAGAACTGTTATTCGTGATGCTATCTTCAGTTGATTTCTTCTCACCTAAATTACTTTTCCCATTAATATTTTATGTTTTAATATTCTTCTGTAACAAAAGTAATATTTATATGAATGTACAAGTTTACACGTGTAGTTGTTTTTTAGATTTTCCGTGGCCCAAAAAAAACACCCTAATTACAAACATAATGCTTATAAAACTTAGTCTAATTTTTTACACATCAGAATTTGTTTCAAATAGTTAATACAGAACTGCTGCAATTATATAATTAGTAGATACTAGCTTTCTAGTAGAACATGTTGAGATATCTGTGATATTTTTAACAAGACTTTGAGTCACGTTGTAATTTTAAATATAATTGCCCTTTTTGAAGCAATCATTAAAATAATTGTCTGTAAATATGGAACTGCTGTGTTGGTTTTCTTTACCTGCCAGTGCCTCTTGACACCAGTTATGCATGCATAATTTATTCATTTCCAGCAACAAGTGAACAGAGCAGCAGCAAATCTGCAACCATCGAAATGTATGCACCAAGCAGTTATAATGAGACTGTGACAGGAGAAACGCTCAGCTCTGTCTCCGAGAAAAGTGAGAGTTACTCCAATGGTGACAGCAATCAAGAGTACTTGGTAAGAGACAGGCCAGTTTTCTTCTGTCAATTACATACAAACTTAAAAATAGTATTAATCAGCCTAATAAATTAATTTCATTCTTCATTGTATTGTAAATGCAAATTTGTTACACAACTCCAGAATGAAACGCTGACTTGTACAAAGATCAGGGTAATTAGGGCATGTCAGATCAAAAGAATTACTCTAATAACAGCCGGTATCAAAATTTAATACTCTGTCTTAAGTAAATTGATTTATTTTGTATGATGGTAAGAAAACGTTAAGTACAGTCGACTCTTAATTCTATGACCTTTAACAGTTCGTGGGAATAGCCGTTATTTTGCAGGGGTCATTAATGTAATTTTGACCCACTTCTGAACCATGTATACAAAACATGTGTTAAAATTGTATTTAAAGCTATTTTTTAATTGTTATCACAGCAAAACATGTTACACAGTAGACCCCTGTTTGTATGATGCACCATGGTTCCCTAGAATGACTATCAGTATCGACCCAAAAATAATCCCAAATTGCATTTTGCGTTTTTTTTTCCGTAAAGTCATTGTTTCATCATTTCTAGCATAAAATCAACCCTATTTTTAAATGAAATATGAATTTTATTCAATAAGAAGACAATTTCAGAATAAAATTATACCACAGAAGTGTATACTTGGCCTTCTCTTCTCATCAAATATGTTTTAAACATTAGGAGGCGCAAGTAGTGTCCTACAACTCGCCGCCCGATGAGGCTGGCCGAGCCAGAAAAATGTCTCGCAAGCGCAACCATGTGAAAAATGTGGTGTTCATTTTTTGTGTGTGCACCTGTTGACAAGTACTAGACTGTGAGTACTTGAATTCCTGTCCTTTCATATATTTTTGGTAGCCTAGCGCCTTATTTTTAACCTTTCTTGACTAGATATTGTTTCACGTGGAGCCAGCATACAGGCAAGGAGTTCTACGGTGAAAACATCTCTGTTTTCCTCTAACTTTGGCACCAGGGAACAATGATAGTGAAGATATCCCATTTTCTTACCCATGTGAGGTTTTGAAAACACTATTCATTGCACAAAATGAGATAGACAGAGTTGCAGCTCACTTGTTTTACAGTAAAATGCTTTTAAAACTTTTTCTGTTAAGTAGTTTTGCTGCTAAATAAGCTTTGAGAAATTTGCACTACTACTATTACAAATTCATAATTCTACCCTTTTAATACGTTTTCCTGCTTAATAAGAACAGATTGCTTAATAAAAACAGATTTCTTAGAATTTTTTTTAAATATCTTAACAGGTGTCACTATTAAATTCCTTATTTTTTGCAGTGTTAGCCAAATTAACTGGGAATTTTAGCCAGTTTAACAAACTTAACTGCTGCATTATTCTTCCTTACTAGGTTTTTATTTTTAAATTGATTAATATTGGCTGAACTAAAGTATTTGATTTGTGGTTATTCTAAACAAAATTAATTAACTATTTTAAAAATATTAAAATTATTTTCGAATTAAAGTTATTGTTAAATTTTATATGTTAAAATTTACCTAACATTTTTGATGTAAAAATTTTTCAAGGAAAAATATGGTTTGTGAACTACTTTCAATGCATCCAGGCAAATAACACAAGGCACTGAAACTAATTCACTTTGTTGCCAACGTAGGTATAAGCACCTCCTTAGTTGGAGGATTCTATCAATATCATGATTATTACAACAAAGAAAGAGATCAGATATGTCACCTGGAAGCAGGAAAACTACAACATTGAGGCCTGTATGAAAATTTTTACTTAAGTGACACGTGACTTCGGGAAAATTCACGTCGACGTCACGGTCAGGCAAAGTTTTAATGTGCCGATCAGAGACACGGGCTATCTATTGGGTTTGACTTTACTGGCTGCCAACCGGACCCCGGCCGATATATAAACTGGGGCGCACGGCTTGGCGGCACTGCACAAAGTCTGGTGTGGGCTTAACTGTCCTCCACAACACTGGTTTACACACTAAATAAAACTATCTTGGTTGTCTCTCGTCTCGCCATTGCTGGCGAAGAGATGTGTAATGGTCAGACGACAGCCAATCAGAGGACAGGAGACAACATTAGTAAGGCAGAAGTAAAATAGAACTAATCTTTTCTGAAAATAATCCTCACCACCTCCAATGATGGACGTGAGTAGTATAGAAATAATGTTTTAATGATTTAATATCTAAAATAATTGCCACAATAAGTTTTGAAGGATGAATAAGTAATAATTGAATAATAGGAAATAGTAATTTTATTGTATTTCAGAAGAATTTAATTAATAACTGTACTAACTTTGTTGGAAGAAGAACTAACTTAATAAAAGATATTTCAGAAGATGAAATTGACGATGTATTAATTGATTTGAAATATTCAATTGGAATTTGTGATTTGTCTGATTATTACTGGTTACAATTTATTGCATGACATTGTCAAGTGAAACCATTTGCTTCAAAATACTACAGGGATGTGTAACTATTTTGAGCAACTGATAATCTTGATAAAATTTCTGGGATCTTGGAGTTGGTAGCAGATTACTGTCACATAGTTTGTGACTGCCTTGACCTTGGCTGCTGTATGGTGCATTTGACAGGATAACTGTGCATTGTTTAAATCATATAATTTTAGTATTAAACCTGCAATGGTACTGGTAAATTAATAATGCCCATTTGATTGGAACTGTATGTAATATCACCAGTCTTAATTCTAAACCGTGGGATGATTTTGGAGGATTCAAATTCGTAAAAAATGGTTGGCTTACAATACAGTAAATACTGTATTATATAAAAAATATACACCTTTCTTCACTGCCTGGTGGATCGCAGATGCTTCTGTGCCCGTGAGGGGAACACCCTGACCACTCCTCACAGTAGCCTTGGAATACACACGTCACAGTCTCTGTGAGGCTAATACAGCCAATACTGTAGGATGTCCACTTATTGCATGCACTTGAATTACCGCAAGCCACAGTACAGAACGTCTCAGCACACTCGCAGACACATTTGACTACAACTCTTTTTAACTACTACTCTCTCAACACCTCGATGTTAAGAGCCACCCAAACCTTTCCTTTTATTAACTACTCCTCTTCGACAGTGTAAAAGAGATGTACTTAAACATCCCGCTAATGCTTTACAGATAGTACCACATCTACATCACCAGTGCTAAGAAATTACCTAATTTGCCATCAAGACATTTCTCAAAAATGAAGGCAATCTCTAACTTTGTTGAAGGTGTTATATAACAATGTCACCAGTTGTGACTGCGAGAAGTCAGTCAAACAGGTGCATGCCAACATCATCACATCCTCCACAATGCTACATCCTGTGATTAAATAGTTTGGTTTCCAGATGTGAGTCACTTGTGCTTCTGTGCTTGTGGTGAGGAGTAGAATGGGGGAAGGGGTACAGGACTGAAGGCCCACAACTCTACTGTGTACAGGTGTGGTTCGATAGGACTCCTATGGCAGTTGTGGGCGGTGGTTTGGTGCACGTTTTAGAGAAGCAACTGTGTAAATAACATAACGGTTTTTCTTTAAATTATACGCTTCACCACTTTGATACCTGTACCTAAATAAACTTCACTGTGATGAGGACTTATAAAATCATTGGGAGGTTTTTGTTAGTACTTCCCAAAAACGTTATTTTGGTGTGAATGCAGTAGTATCACAGCTGCTACAACAATCACCACCACAGACACCACCACAACTACATAGACTGGCACTTAATGCCTCGTGCTGCAGTAAGCACAATACTCATTTTACAGTGTTGGCTACTTTTGAACAACCATGTTAAAGTGTTCATTTATACGGCTATCACTTTTATTACTACATGCAATGTAGATGTAACCTGCGTGCTCATAGTCTATTAATATGAATACAAAGATAATGTATACATTTAATAATTTGAACACATTTGTCCCTTCTTTCCTGCATCTGTACGTATATGACAAAAAGTGAGTGTCAATAGTAAAACAAACCATGACTGAGTATGACGTATGGTCATTGTGACTCTTCTCTCATAGCTGGTGACATTAAACAGGCAAGGAATAATACTATAGGCTATTCACGGTAAAGTGAACACTTTTGAAATCCCTCTAATTTGAAACAATAGTCAATAAACATTTTTTATTTTAGCAGTTGATGTTAAATTCCGAGTGCGGTGGAATATACACACTGTAAATATTACGTGCATGGCAATATTTATTTTAAAAGGTCGTTAAAGAATAAAAAATTGGCTGAAAGGTAAAAGTAACTAGGGCCTCAGAAGTGCTCACTTTACCATGAACAGCTTGTATTTGCCTTGTATTTGCAGTTGCATGATCAACAGGAATAAATTCTTTGTGTTGATGGTTGTGAGATGTGAAGCAGGTGGTTTGTGTTAATACGTTTTTTTCCCCTTCAATCAACTGTTGCCACACATTTCAATTTACATTTGGTAGCATAGCTAACATTTATGTTTTTGATTATAAAACAAGAATATATGCAGATGTGTTCTACTCTTCATCTAGATAAACTGCACAAAGTTACATATATAGGCAAAGGAATAGACAGAATTTTGTATGCATGCATCCATGCAATGTTTTTGTGTATAGAATTTCCATGTATACAAACAAATGAATGATGATTTACAAAATAGTGTGAAAATCTACAAAATCATATGTATGAAAGTATAATCTCCAGTACGTCGTAGACTGTTTCCTGCAAATAGGTGTCAGCACTGTGTTATATGTCTGTTCTGTTGTCTGTCGCAGGAGGACGGAACCAAGCCCGCAGCCAGTACGTACCTGATAGATCAAACTGAATACTCATACCAGTATCCCACATATGAGCTGCAGCACCAGCCAAAACACCATGAAGAAGTAGACAACCTCAATAGGAGTGTTTACAACCATGCCATCGAGGGTAAGTTAATTAGCTTCTTCTTTCACAATTGTAAACAAATTAACTAAGGCATTTAAAAACACAATGTATATGTTATTGTTACAAAACTATAAACTAGCATGCAAAATTGATACACTGAAAGCCAAACAGAGTGTATGGAACCTTCAGAAAAATGGGCAACTTATAGATTATACAAGTATTTATCTATTGGCACATTTAACAATTAAATGAATAGTATTTACAAAAAAAAGTCAGAAATAGTATAAATGAACAAGGCTCTTGTACATGGTGATATTTTTGTCACTCTACTGCCCTGCCATTACGCTCTCGGCCTCTCGCTCACTTGCCTTCTCACTTTGATTATGTTATTACAAGTTATGACTTTGACTGATTTTTGATTACTGTTTTTTGACGACTTATTACACTTAGTTTCTTCGGATATGCCATCAGCCGTGTGGAAGACTACAAATGCTCTCACAAATACAGCTGTGGACAGCAGCAGCTTTTATAACATGCGGTGGTACAACCACGGCAAGTCTTCCTCCCCTTGTGGCCTCCCCCTCTCCGCCAGTCCATCCCACATGACGAGAGCCAGATACGTTCTCGCTTTCTCACTTTCAGTCTTCTCCTTCCTCCCAAACACCACTCTTTTACTGGGTTCATCAGACCTGTGCTGCTTAAAACAAATTATGCCAACAAAGATAGTGTATGGGACAAAATACTGTATGTAAAACATTGGGTGCAAAATTATTTTATAGTACTTTTCTTTATTTGCACTCTACATTAGTTCAGAACAGTTATCTGAACTGTAAATGGTACTTCAAATTGTCTCGTTCTGCTGTAGTGTCCATACTGGTGTGTCTGGCTCACAATATGCTGGCAGATGATCACGTTCTCAGCACTTATACAATTAAAACAACTGTGTTTTTTACATTTTTAGTATGATTTGGCTTGTGCTGTGTGGACGTATATACAGTATGCACTGTCCTGTTTATGTTTTTCTTTTGTGGCATCAATAGGAGGTAGCAGATACTCTTCGGTGGTATCACTTTATTCTGAAGACGCGTCTATTATTATAAATTAATGTTTTGTTGAAATATCCTTAGATTTTTGCACGAGAGGCCACCAAACATTGAATTTGCGTTCGGAAAAAAGGAAGCAGTGTAAAATTTTAGTTTTTGTAATTGTTCGGCAACAAGGGAGGTTGCAGATCCCATTCTGTGGTATAATTTTAATCGGAAGATGCCTGACTATTGTCAGGGTGTCCACCCATAGGGAAAAGTCAGGGAATTTTCACCTGGGTCAGAGAAAATGTAAATAATATCCTCTCTGCAAAATTTTTAGTTGTGTGAATACAGGGTAATGTAATTATGAGCATATGAATTTTAAAATTTCAATTTTTGTGTTTGTGAACTGGCAATAATACATCTCTGCGAAGTTACATAGGGCCTTTACGTACAAAATAAAGTATTTGTGTGTTTGTAATGGGCACTCATGTAAAGTCAATAGCATGTATCGTGAGAAATATTGATGAGCTGAATAAAATGGTGGCCCACTTGCTTGGTCTGTTGCAGTGAAATGTAATTCAACTTCATTGATAGCATATTTGTTCAGTCAGCGGTGGAAAAATATGGTATTGGAAGGTTTCTGTCTTGAAAATAGGTCGGGGAAAATTTAGCCTGGAAAACAGGGAAAAGTCAGGGAATTCCAAAATTGAATTTCAGTGGACACCCTGATTGAATTAAATATATATTTTGAGCAAATATCATGTTGATTTTACACCAAAGAAGATTGAATATTGACTTATGCTTGGTATATATTCATGCCGCTCAATGTTTTTAATATTTTGGGTAATAAGGGGAGGCTAAGTTTACGCCTCTCTGGTATCATATTTTACAGAAGACTTCTGCCTATAAAAATAAATTTATACTCAATTTAAAAACATGTAATTTTCATGCTAGAGATGATTAAACACACACCTCATGCAAACATTTGCACATTTTGGCATATAGGGTTTGGGGATGGGTCAAAATCGGTCCACAATTTCCTGAAATATTTATAGCAACCTTCTCTTCATAACCACCTATTTTCTGGAAACCAATAGAGATAGTTTTAGAAAATTTCTACTGAACAACACTTTAAATTGCAATTAGACCCCCAATTTTATGACTTGTCATGGTTCCGAGAACGATTTTGTAAAATCACAGTGGCCAATTTCAACCCCTAAAAAAAATCCAAAAATTGTGTTTGAATGAATTTTATCCCTTAAGTCCATGTTTATTCATCCAATTACCATTTGCAAGGAACCAGAGAATTTCTTATTGATATACAGTTGACCCTTGATAATCCGACAGGTATGGGACCGAGAGGGTGTTGAATTACTGAAAGTGTCTGGATTACCAAAAGTGGTTTTTTAAAACTCTATGAGTAGCAGTAAGTTACAGGAATTACATTTATTTTTGTATGTTGAACCATTTAGGACAATATGCTATGAAAACAATTAATTTTACAAAGTGAGAACAAAGAAGTTGAGAAAGCATTTACGTACGTGTATTAAAAACATGAATTACATATTATACAGTACAAAAAAAATTTTTTTTAATGAAAGGCATACATACGATAATGTATTTACACTTTGAAGAAATCTGGGATAGTCTTCTGTTTCTTCTTACATAAACTGTCAGTCAATGCTTGTTCTTGGATGTCTTTTAACATTAATATTTGCTCGTAGTCAGATCCTCTCTCCTCACACCATCGTAACAAAGTGTTTGCAGCTGATGAAGCTTCATCACAGTTGACAGTGAATCTTGTTTCCGAGGCCTCCTGGATTGTGTTGTCAACAGGTTCTGTGATTTCCTTGATAATTTCTTCGTCTGTGAGATCAGCGTCAAGGCTATCATCTAAAACCCATGTAAGTCTTCCACTGTATCTTGTGGAATTTAAAATTCATTGAAAATTGCAAGTGCAGCCTCCAAAATTGGTTCAGAGCCGTTATTGTTGTCTTGAGATTTGTTGTCATCTTTCTTTGGAAGAAGTGGATTTTCTGGCCAAATATTTTTCCAAGATTTTATTAACGTAAGAGATTTTACTTGACGCCAAGCAAATGCTGCATTGACAATGGCATCCTTGATGTTGAATTGTCTCAAGAGGGATGTGATGTCTGCGTTAGGTTGACTTACGATATCCGTAAGTAGGCGCTTCTTGTAATGTGCCTTGAGAGTCTTGATAACATTTTGGTCCATCGGCTGAATAAGAGCGGTTGTATTTTTTGGCAAGTACAAAGCCTCTATATAGCCATCAGCTGTTTTAACTCTCAATTCTTCCTTGTCAGGATGTCCTGGTGCATTGTCCAATAAGATAATGGCCTTCACTGGCAACTTTTTCTCGTTCAAGTGTTGTTTTACTTGTGGGACAAAACTGTTAGTGTACCAACTGTTAGTGTACCAATCATGAAAAACTTCTTTAGTGACCCACGCTCGACTTTGACTCATGTACGTAACTGGCAGAGATTCAACCTTAATGTTTTTAAATGCATGGGAAGATTTTGATTTCCTTACAACCAATAGTTTTAACATATGACTTCCTGAAGCATCAGCACATACCATCAGAGTGATCCATTCTTTTCGAAGTTTTCTTCCAGAAACATGTTTTTCTTCTTGAGTGACAAACGTCTTACATAGAAGTTGCCGCCAATTTAAGCCCGTCTCATTGGCGTTATAAACTTGTTCAGGTGTTAGGCCTAGTTCAGTGATTTTTACGTTCAGTTTCCGGATGAATTCAGAAATCTCAGACTCGTCAGTAGACAATTTCTCTCCGCTCATCTGTAGGAATCGAATACCATGGCACTTTTTGAAATTTTCAAACCAACCATCACTTGCACGGAAGTCGGTTTATTTTGTAGTTTCATTATTAATAAATTGGGCTTTTTGTTTTAAAATGTCTCCTGAAATGGGTGCATGTCTGCTTCTTTGTTGTTTGAACCAGGTGTAAAGAGCATCCTCAACTTGAGGAAACTCACTCATTTTAAGGGTTTTTCTTTTAATGGGCTTTTCATCAACAGACTTCATATAGTTTTCAATTTTTTCTCTATTTTTCAAGATATCATAAACTGTAGCTCGCCCTATGTCATACGAAGTACATATTGATGTTGGAGTTTCACCACGGTCATATCTCTTAACAATTTCCCATTTATCAGATAGATTTAATGTTTTATGCTTATGTTTTTAACTTGTGCTCGCCATCACAACACTACACTATACAGTATAACTGAACAACTCACAACACTATAATATCACTCTTTAAACAAAAATGCATACGTACTGTAACAATGCACTAACACATCTGCAACGAAACTGAATTCGGACGTCTAAACAAGCAATTTAGTAGGCATGCGGAGGGTGTTTCCTGTCGCGACAGGAACGGCAAACAGTATGGTAAACAAAGCGCTCAAAATGAAGCTCAGGTGACNACAGGAGGGTGTTTCCTGTCGCGACAGGAACGGCAAACAGTATGGTAAACAAAGCGCTCAAAATGAAGCTCAGGTGACTCAACTAACAGGTGCGTCGGACTACAGAGCGTGTCAGATCGTTAAGTGTCTGACTATCGAGAGTCAATTGTATTGATTTATTTAGTCCACATCCAACATATGTCCACATACATGGACAATTTGAAAAATGTAATTTTAGTATACAAGTTACGGAGGTTTAAACAAAAACTGCAATATTAAGAGTAGCAGAGAGTGGAACTTACATACGTAGTTCTGAGTTGTAAAGTTGCAAGGGAACATCTCATATTATACCAGCACATGTTTATATTTCAGAAAATAATATTAATTATATTTAAATGTTTTGTGTGAGTGAAAGCAAGAGGCAGTGGCAAATTCTCTGTTGCATCATATATTGTGGCAGCAGTAAACTATGTTCAGAAACACAAAGTTTTGCACTTAGGTGAACAAAATACTTTAAAAATTCTGCTGCAAAGATACAAAACTATAAAAACATGCTTTAAATGTAGAAAAGGGGTGAGAGACAGAAATAATGGTTTATGTTTGTGCATTTGAAAGGCAAGAAAGCCCACTGCAGGCTGCCTAGCTGAAGCATTTATAGAAGCAGTCATGGTTATTTGGGGTTATTGAACTCTTTAAGTTGGTAAATAACTGGTGTGTGATGTGTGTTGCAGGACAAAAAATGCACTACGGAGCACTGGCTCCACCACACACGGTCGACACGCCGTACTACAACATCTCTCCCGACGCTCGCTACATCCCGTACCCACCCCCGCAGATGGAGTACAACCACCTGCCGCAGCAGGCACCCTCCACCGGCTCGCTACGCCGTCCACAGCACAGGGGCACGGTTCCTCCCGACGTCACCGTCTCCCACAACCCGCCCCTTCAAAACGGCCCCCCTGCGCCGCTGCTGTCCACCTTCAACCCTAGCCTTAGCTACCCCACCGCAATAGAGACGGAGGGACACCTCGTGTGATCGCGCACCGTTCTGCCCTCCCTCTGAGCGGACGCCAACTGAATCCGATGCCAAAGTGTAAAAATCAACGCCAACAATGTAAGATAAAGGCTTCCATGTTAGCAGCTCTTCCAATGTACTAGTTGGACGTTTACCACTTAGTGTTGTGTTGTTATGATGAAGCCAAGCCGATTCCAACTGTGTGATGGTTATTGACTGTAATGTTTGTTTGATGCTTCATTTTGTGAAACATATATACACGTACCCCATCGGTATCTAGATCCCCCCCCCCTCTCCCTCTGTATTCACGTGTTATGAACGAGTGAACTGTTGAACGTGTTTTGTTAGCATTATGAAGTTTGGGAAAAGGCTAGAGGAGCAAACTAGTTCAGTTAGATGATTGACATTTTACAAGTGAAAATATTTATGATGCTTTTTTATTACTACCTATGTCTGCTTGACAAGGAATGTGCATGAGGGTAAAACGTGTGAGAAAGTTACTAAACATATTTGTATGGTATGTGGTTATACAGGTTGTTAATTTTGCGTGTGTGAGGTATGAGACAAAAATGTATCCAGTCAGACTTGCAGCTTTATATTCATAATTATGTTAAATCAACAAGTGTGATAAATATTTGGGTGTGATTGTGCAGAAACCAGGTGAATTACATTGTGTTTAATTAATTTTCTTCTAAAAAAAACTGTGCTTGAGGAGTAGATAAAACTGACAAAAATAACATGAAATTTGAGGAAAGTTCAGTCTATAGATGTGAACACATTTTTCAGTGTTTATGCTGGTTGACGTCTTTTGATCTCAATTTTCTTATTTGTACTTTAAAAAAAAGAGAGTGATATGATGTAAAAAAGAAGAGACTTAGCAGCATGCTGGTTTTGGTTGAGACACATTTGTTGCAATGAGGTGACACCAAAAACTCTTCAACTCCGTCTATATGTTAGCAAATGTAGATGACTCCTTTCATCATGTTCCCCTCATTGCATACAAACACTGTTGTGCATTATGAGTAATTTATAAATAGCTCTAACTATTATAGTTTTTAATCATATGATTTTTATAGTGTTACGTACTGTAGGTTAATAGAACTTGGAAATGCTGTTAATTTATGTTACTTTAATTATTCATCATCCTACCAAAGATTATTATTAAAATGACATATTACTTTGTCAAAGATTAGCTAAAAGATTGTATGATGAAAAAGTGATATATTTAGAAAAATGTACCTCCGGGAACAGGGCTTTTACTATATCCTATAATATCTTGTATAGGTTTTTTTTCCCCAAAATAACACTATGTAACTATACAAACATTTTTTAGATTCGCCATATAAAAGTTGTTTTGAAATGTAGACAAACACTGTATTCATTGTCAAGATGCTTTCCAGAGAGTAATATTTTCAGTATATTTCTTATCAATTTAATTTCAAAACATTTTGAAATAGAAGAAATTTATGTTTCAGCATTATGATATGCTTCATCAAACTTGTGTAAAGCATTAACTTCTACATGTACCAATTGTAATGGAATCTGAAAGAACTTACTTGAAATGTTTATGAACAAATGACATATATAGCTTATTAAAAGTATTACATATACATCACTAGTTACTGTAATTATCTGGCAACTGTAACAAAAACATCAGTACACATTTGGATATTGACTCATAATATGTCTGCATAAAACACTAGCTCCTATGCCTATCTCGTTGGCTTTGGCATCCAAATACGGTATATACATACCGCAGAGCCTAAGTATGGAGAGAGACTTGCAGTTGTGAGAAACTGAAACCATTACTGTTACAGTGTATCCTGTCTGCCATTGTAGTGTGTATTGGCAGGAAACTGTGATAAACTCGAGGTTATAAAAAAAAAACAGACATGTCGATGGCTTACCCGATTCATGCCAGTCCATAACATTTCAGGGAACATTTTGCTAGAAGGAAGTTATATTGATCTAATCTGAACAGCAAGTGATAGTCTTCTGTGGGGAAAACAAAGAAATAAATTAAATGGAGAAAAATACTTCTGAATAGTAAATACTGTAGCTAAACGATGCATATTCATAAGTAAAGCTGTAAAAGTATGTTNGGAGAAAAATACTTCTGAATAGTAAATACTGTAGCTAAACGATGCATATTCATAAGTAAAGCTGTAAAAGTATGTCATTTGGTTTTCATTATTTCATTTCCACATTAAAAGCTAAAGGAAATATTGAGCTATGTTGAAAACAATGTACTGAATTTTTTCCAGTATAAATAGTTTTTGAAGTTTAACCATCAAAAAAATTTTTACTGTGTAAAAGCTGAACTGAATAGTAACATTAGCAAATGAAATATAGAATTTTGCCAGTACTTTTTTTTAACATTGTAAAAATTGTTATAACAATTATATATTTAAGGATGTTTCATATCTTTTTTGGGGTTGTGGATGGTAAAGACTGCTACACATGCAGCCCCTCCCTCAGGCATTACTCATTATTAATGATCACAGAGTTTCGAGTCTACTTTGCCCAACACATAAACATACAGTAAAGACCCCAATTCTAAGATATTTCAAGGTTCCCAGGAAAGCAGTTATTGGAAAAACCTTTTCAATTTAAAATTTTTCCCATGGTTCCCCAAAAAAGGGTTATTTCGAGAGGGTCACTCTTCCAGGGGCCTTGGATCAAGAGTTGACTATAATACCTACCCCAAAAGCAATATTTTTATATACCCATCAGAAACTGAACTGGAAAGCATCTTGCATTACAGCCATGCTCTGTAAATAAACATGTATTACTTTTATTTACGTGAATGATTTAGAAAACATACTGAGCACTACATTCAAGTGGCCTATGAGATATGTTGCGCTATATTGTAAAACTACTTTTGTATCCACAGTTGGAAGCAGCTTTTTATCTTAAACAAATGCAACATCTTTAAATGTAATACGTTAAACCAATGCTACCAAGTATAAAATGTTCAGTCATTAAATTCTTACATAGTGTGTGTAGTCCATGCATTTCACTTTTATTTAATGTTTTAGATTTTAAAAAAATTTACAAAATTCATTGCGTTTTCTCACAGTATAATGACTTGAGTGTTACAAATTAAATAAATGTTATTTTTAAGTGAATTCATAATTTTTCTCTGAATAATATAAAATACTTGTATTTACATTACATAAGGTTCTCTGTCAGTAACAATTAAGCAAAAAGAAAATTTTTTGTACTTGAATTAAAATTGTAATAATATGATTAATGATACAGAGAGGCGAGTCTGAGACATGCATCTTTGTTGATTTCCCTCACCTGGTGTTGACTGCAGTTATGTCGCAGAACTTTCTGTAGCAGCTATTGCAACACCGATGCCAAACCAAATGGAGTGCCTTGTATTTATTGGCTTCTGAGTAAACCCATGGTAATGCTCAACCACAAGAACACGTGTGCGCTTGTGGCCAAGCTGTGTGGATGAAACAACTTGTCAGAAGACAGCAACACTTATGTATAAATCCTGGAAATACGCAGACTTTCTCAAAGTTAACTTTGTGTGTGTCAAAATTAATTTTCTCGTAGTAACAAAAACTTTTTAAAATTTCTTNCAGACTTTCTCAAAGTTAACTTTGTGTGTGTCAAAATTAATTTTCTCGTAGTAACAAAAACTTTTTAAAATTTCTTTGAAAATTAAATCTTGTAATAATAAGCATGTTAGTGACAATACTGAACAATTATTTTTTTATAAAGTGTTTTAAAAAATGACTTTAAATTTGACTAAATTTTGTTCCATCAGAACGTTATAATTGCACTGGCAGTGTTGCTGCCTTTCAGACATCATTTAGCCGAACATTTGCCTGTTGAACTTTACTGTGTAAGGCCTATGAGCATGTAAATTTGTACATATGAACGTGAATAATGAATGTGCATTTGTGTGTGTGGGTGTTTATGATCCGTGCAACATTGGGACAAAGGCGCTGTTTTATCTACAAGAACTTAAAAGTAATTTGTTTGTTAAAGAAATTGTGTTACAAGATCATGTGTCATTTAAAATTGGTGTGAGAGAAAAAGTGCTCATGGCGAGTTGTTTGTACAGTAATGACTGTTTTGAAAACTGTACAGAATCTCGGTTTGAATGCGTATGTATTTTGAAAATTTGCATAACTGTTGGAAAGGAAGTTTTTAATTGCTTCTTTGTCAAAGATAAATGTCTCCTGTCCAGTGGAAAACAAAACTGGACTTAAGTGTGGGTATTGCATATGGACCTCCCATTTTTAAGCTTAAAATTGTATATAATAAATACATGTGTAAATATATAAATATATATGATGCAGTATCCACACAGGTCCTGTCTGTGTTGAAAGGGAATAAAATTATTCAAATTTCGCCCTAAACGTTGACATTTCTCATTCTTTTTTTGCATCAGTTGCTACATAAATGAAGTTCCATTGTTTTGTCGGCCTACTCGTCTATGTTCTTTCATAGAAAAATGTCTCTGAAGTGAAATGAATAATTATGTTTCTTAAAATGTCAAAGTAAAAAGTGTTTTCTTTCTTTCCTAAGTCACAGGTATGTTAACATATACAGTTTTAATAGTATACGTTGTTTAATTGCAAAAAATTTATCTAAATGCATTTTTAATTTAAACAATACATACATTAAATATATTTCCCCAAAATGTATTAAAGTGGTTCAAATACCATACCACATTTCCCAGTTGATACCATTACACATACTGTAACACTCATGAACATTCCTATTCCTGTGCACAATGCACATATACAGGTTTTCTTTCTTTAGTGAAGTCAATTCGTGTGTTATTTCTTTATNTTCCTATTCCTGTGCACAATGCACATATACAGGTTTTCTTTCTTTAGTGAAGTCAATTCGTGTGTTATTTCTTTATGAACAATTTTTAGGCTAACTTTGATTTGGCAATTCAGTTTGAATGTAAGATTTGCCTATGCCGTATTGTGCATTTACAGCCTTATCTGTGGTACATGATTCTGGGACTTCCCGTAGATGAGCAAAAACCACAGATGTTGGGGACACCTACATTAATGATGTTGCCATTACCACCATTTTTGGCAATAGAATGATTTTCTGCAGTGGCGATGTGAGAGGCCATGCTTGAGTCTTGAACANGCCATTACCACCATTTTTGGCAATAGAATGATTTTCTGCAGTGGCGATGTGAGAGGCCATGCTTGAGTCTTGAACACTGACAAAATTTTCACAAATTTTAACAAATATATTATTTAAAAGTTTCAAATTTGTTGCTATTTTTCGTTAATAGTGCAATACTATAAAATTAGAGCTCGGTTTTGTTGCCACAGATAATTATTTGCAGGTTTGTAGTCTTGTGTACATCTGCTCAGTGCTCTAATGTCGTTGTGCACGGCTTCCGATCTTCCAGCCAATCCTTTGCACTGGCTATGAAATGAATACGAAACACCAAAGTTTATTTATATGCCCCTTTTAAAGCATTACAACTCGTGGTATTCTTGTGACAGTTTATTGGACTTTGAAAATATACCAGGTGTAATCGAACAAATGATGATAAACACCAGAGTGGGGTAGAAGAGCACAAGTGGAGCATATTTCATCAAAGAACAAATTGTCTATCGTCCATAGTTAACCCGCAGTGGTAATTTGCAGGGGCTGATATGCAACCACAATATTTAGGCAACAGGCAGTGCAATTAAATTACAATTTATTCACACATTTGGACTGAAGGTATGGGGCTCAAAGTGGCTGTTCAAATTATCGGCCACACAGACAGTGCAGCGCGGAAGCATGTTGCAAACGCGCATTTCAAAGGTAACCGGCGTGGCATTGATGGTGTCAAACCGCTCTCCGTGTCCGCATCATGAGCTCATTCCTCGTGTCAAAAGGTGTTGCATACACCATTGATTTGATAGGCCTCACAGCCAGAAGTGGTGCGACATCAGGTGAGTGCGGTGGCCATGCTGTGGGGCCTCCCCTACATATGTATCTACTGGTTCAGGGAGTGTATGAGGAGGTGCCTGCGAACAGCAATGGCGACGTGAGGTGGGGCCCCATCCTGCTGCAACCACATCACCTCACGTGCACCTAAAGGAACATCCTCCAAGTATTCTAGTAACAAGTTCTCAGGAACTGAAGATACATAGCAGCACTGAGACTGAGACCACGTGGTACTGGGCAGTGTTATCAGGGGCGCAGAACTGCACACAGGCTGATTACAATGCCAAGTACACAAAGTGTCATACGCGCCCCTAAACATTACATTGCCACTGCTATTAGCAGGTTAACTATGAAAGTTAGACAATTTGTTCCAGGATGAAATATGCTCCACTTGTACGCATCTACCCCACTCTGGTGTTTATTACATTTGTTCGAGTACACCCAGGATAGAACAGTACAGTTACGAACTTTCTAATTGTAGTTTTCTTCATTACACTTCTCTAATAGGGATTTTTACTGGAAAATTGATTACACCTTTACTGATACCATTAAAATAATTACAGTATTATAATATTACCAGGCAAAGTGTTATTCCCGTTTACACTTTATTTTTCAAATTATCAGCTCCTAAAATGTAACATTTTTGAACTCCTTTTAATCTATCATAATGGTTTCATATTGGTTAACATGTGTGGGACATAGTTGTACTTGTTTTGGTTTTGCCATCTTAGCACCAGTATACGAACGTATTGTTGGCCGGCTGCCCTGGATTACAGAAAAACTTTGAAATACGGATGAAATTTGTTTTTGGAAACGCAGGTTTCTTGCAAAATGTTGCTTCAACTGTCACCACTTTCACTGATTTTTTTAATGATGGCATTTCTAAACACCATTTTCGTAGAACATTACGCGATGAATTTAATTTTGTAGGTAAATATTTTATTGCAGACTTTTACCCTCACGAATAATCACTTTCCTTTTAGAATCATGTTGTTATACCTAGTTTAAGAATTTTGCTGCAAACACATACCTTTCAACTCTCAAAAACGTCAAGCTTTTTCTATGCTCATTTGACAAACTTTATATTTCCGTACAGATATTACTTAAACACATAAAATTAAGCCAGTATAGATTAAATTAGCACAATTAAAACCCTACGAAAAAACCAAATATAATACAAATTCCAAATGCACATGTTAATCTGCATGTAAACAACAGAGAACAACATGTACAGTGATGTCGCAGGCCTACCAACATTGCAGTGTCCGTTTTTTCTGCGCAAAATCATAGCCTACTTTAAAATGTGTTATTCTCGAGTTATACACACACAAATAAAGAAGTAACCACAGTGAGAGTCTTAATAATTAATATAGTACTATCATGTGGTACGCAGAAAAAAGTAGGGAAAATCCCTATTTTGTATCTGTACACAGTTAAAATAATGCTGCTAAAAAGTTTACTCTGCAGCACACATTAACATTAAATGCTAGAATCACAATTAAGACTAGTATTTTTTTGCTATGGCAATTTCAAATGACATTTGCCTCACCCATTCAAATTCGAAATGTAGTTTGGGTAAGTCATATACTGGTATTTATCTCCACTCTGATTTTCACAGCTGCATTCAATAATAAAATACTATAGTTTATTATCTATGAATCCCATGTAAATCGAAAATATTGCAATGAACAAGAAACACATTACTGAATTTTACCATCAACCGAAAACTAAACAGTTACCTTAGGATGCTTGAATTCCCAGAACCCTGGAATAATAGGAAATGAGCCTGACTTGTCCTGATCGCTCTGCCAGGTGCATTTGTGGTTTACATGCTGTCTTCTGTTTACCACTATCAATGATTTAATTCTTGCAGTCTTTTTAGCATGGTGAAGTCTCTTGTTCATTTTGCCACCAAAAAGCNTACCACTATCAATGATTTAATTCTTGCAGTCTTTTTAGCATGGTGAAGTCTCTTGTTCATTTTGCCACCAAAAAGCCTTGATTCTTGATTGGACGCAGGTACATTGCTATAAATATGCATTAAATTGGTTTCATTGAGTTACAGCAGTTTTCAGGTCTTCGTTATACCTGTTCTAGAGTGCACTGATGCTTAATGAAACTTAAGTTGTGCAGTGAATATATCACAAATAAAAACACTCTCAAGACAATATTTTTTCTGCACATCAAGTTTGCTTAACCCCCGAGTAGTGTTTGACGTTAACACCTGTCCGCCCGCCCAAGACAGGTAATAAAAATGGAAAGAAAATTGGGCACNACCACTATCAATGATTTAATTCTTGCAGTCTTTTTAGCATGGTGAAGTCTCTTGTTCATTTTGCCACCAAAAAGCTTTGTTTGGACGCAGGTACATTGCTATAAATATGCATTAAATTGGTTTCATTGAGTTACAGCAGTTTTCAGGGCTTCGTTATACCTGTTCTAGAGTGCACTGATGCTTAATGAAACTTAAGTTGTGCAGTGAATATATCACAAATAAAAACACTCTCAAGACAATATTTTTTCTGCACATCAAGTTTGCTTAAACCCCGAGTAGTGTTTGACGTTAACACCTGTCCGCCCGCCCAAGACAGGTAATAAAAATGGAAAGAAAATTGGGCACNCCCCGAGTAGTGTTTGACGTTAACACCTGTCCGCCCGCCCAAGACAGGTAATAAAAATGGAAAGAAAATTGGGCACCTATTTATTTTTGAATACCAAGCAAATTTAATCTGGTTTGTGGTGCATCTCTACTGGGCGATCATCGCTCATCTTTCAGGTAGTTTACATTCTTTTCTCACAGTAAAAATGTCTTATTTCACTTCCTGTTGTCCTTGTGATTTTATGTTGGCAGTGTGCTAATAAGAACCGAGTCTAGCCTACTTCCAAAGCTACAATACATGTAGGCTGTGTTGTACGGCAGTGCTTAGACTGTTAAACTGTTAGTTTGTGACACAGACATTGTCACCCACCAAGTAATGATTTTTTCCCCTCCATCAAGTGTTTCACAGATTGTAAATCTTGGCTTACGTTCAAGTACATTTCCAGTGTCAATTTCTGGTATATTAATTTACAGTGTAAAAACAATATAAAATTTTTTCTTCCCAATTTTGTTGTATTTGCAGGTTGTATGTGTTATGGGCAGGCATTACGAAATAGGAACCTGTCCAACTGAAAACTACTAAAATTCCTTAAAATTGATACGTGACGGCCCGGAAGCTTGGCGCGTCACCTAGTCACTTACCCTTAGTGGGATTTGCTGTTGGAGGATAAGGCTGAGGTACTTCCCCTCCCCGGACAACGGTGAAGCCATGGTCGTCGCTTGAACGGGGATTTTCCTTGTGCCCGAGTTGTTGGCTTTGGCCATGTCAATAATTGTACATTGAGCGATGGGCGAGTAGGTGCCGTGGTTGGAATGTAAGCTGGTGTGACTTTAAGGGCTCTGTGACTACTCTGGTAATCGTTAGCTGGCCAGACGAAGGTAGGTGTCTTCTTCGGCGGCGTAGGTGGCAGCGGAGATACTGCGCGTGGTACGTGCCAGAGGAGCTTAGAAGTGGAGCTTGCTGAGCTGGTGGTTGACCCTCTTTGACATGCAGCCTACTCTTTCTTCCCGGAGTATACCTGGCTGTCAACTGGGCCACTTTCCCTTCGTACCCTGGCCTGAGCTAACCCTAGCTTGGCAGCTTTGCCCCGCCCAGCTCTATAATGATGCAAGATGGTGGGGGTAACCAATTAGGTTGATAGTGGGTGGCTGGTAAGGGGTAGACAGCCTGATGGAATGAGGGATGTAGTCAGATAAGGTTGAAGGGGAGGGGGGGTGCTGTACTACTGGTCTTCAATTCAGACACTTTACATGCGGAATGTCATAATCTGACCCAGGTGTCACGAAGAGCAGGACTCCAGTTGGGAGTTGGGCTATCGTTTTCAAGCAAGAAACCTGGAGCGCGGAACGTCGCGGTCTGACCCAGGCACTTGCTGGAAGGTCGGTAGTCCAAGAGACAACTGCTCTAATAAGACCCAGGAAGGCAAGCTTTCTGAGCTGCACTTCGAGACAGCTATCAATAGGAGAGAAAAAGGGCAAGACATTGGCTCGTGGCTAACCCTAGAAAAGTCTTATTAGGACAGGTGATGAACCGAAAAGAGAAAGGACAAGGTGTAGGAATACAGAGTGCTGGAGAGACAACTCGACCAAGTCCGATTTATGCCTGTTTTANAATGGTCGTACGCGAACATCCAAATGTTATCACTACCTCGGAGATGCTATGTCCCATCTCTCGTGCACTGACTATTACACCACGTTCAAACGCACTTAAATCTTGATAACCTGCCATTGTAGCAGCAGTAACTGATCTAGCTGCCAACCGCATCGCGTTACTCTGATTGGTTCCATACCTCTGTTATTTGCATACGCACGCCTATACCAGTTTTTTTTGGCTCTTCAGTGTAGTTACCTATGACTTGGAAGACGCGGGGGCGAGGGCAACCAGAAGACTGCGGTACTCGCACTCGTGATAGCTGAGAGTAAGCTACAAGGTAGCTAGAAGCACAGGGGCTTTGGTATGCTGACGGGCAGCGAGGCAATGTCGTATAGAGCAGAGCTCTCGACTGAACACCGTAAGACTGATGCGACTTGAAAAAGTCTGTAGTTCTTCAGGCAGCATGACGTTCTGCGAAGGTGAGACGTGAAGTCTGGTGGCTCTCGGGCAGAGTAACACCGGGCAAGTGGACTGGCGCTGGACAGCCTGTATGGCGTAACGGCTCTTCTTAGGAGGGGACCGCGGCTGTGGTGAGGGTAGATGAGAGAATGAAGTCGCTTGTAGCACGTCACCCCCTTCCCTTTCTTCTCTCTGTTAGCCGGAGCCACAGGTGCGGAGGACGAACATCCTCTCGAAGGCATCTGGACTCTCGACGGCGAACTGGAATGGTGGTTCTTTCTCTCACTCTTGAAGTCAGGTTATCCCCCACACGCTTAACCTGTTTAACCCGTGTGACTGGTGTAAGCAAGGGGTGTAGGAACGAAAATGGTCAGCAGGACCAAACAGCGTATACTTAATGGGTGCGGATCTGAAGGATCCTAATCCCTACCCTCGGGTATGGGACTGTGGTACAGAATAGGCTGAAGGTCTGGTTACGTACAATTATTCCATTTCATTAGGTTGAAAGCTCTAAAATGGAATAAGCGGTTGACAAATTAATTCACAGCTAGTGAAAAGTGAAAATATAATATTAGAATTACATCGAATCCTAGCCTTAAGGGAGTAACTATGTTCACTGCGGAAACTAACAAAATTCTCTCGGTGCGCATAGATAAGAGAAGTTAACAGATGTAAATCTCAAACTAGTGAGAAAATTCTCATCGCTTGGCAACTGCTAGTTACATTGAAAATAGAAGCTGCTACAGGATACGAAATTCGGCTGGTTACACTTCAAAATACGCAAAATAACAGTTAGGACACACCCATTCGATTGTTTATCTTAAGGTAAATGTCCATGTATTGTTTATCTTGCTTTGCATTACTGACTCAGGTTAATTACATGCAAAAATTATACAAGTTACATGTGACAAGTCACTGGTGGTAAAAGATTATACAAAACGTGAATTGCGTGAGATTGGCAATAAACAAATTGATGTGGGAACAGGTAAGTTTCACAAAGAATAAGAAGAATAGGTACAACGTGAATATAGGTAAACAATAGTAGCATTGTGCACATGAGGTAATCTAACAAGAAAAGATTACGTGAAAAATGCAGTTTAAGACATGTGAAAATCTTAAAAGAGAGGTTGTACAAAACATGTGAACAAAATTGTAGTTTGGAATGGTCTAGCCATTCAAGTGTGAGGCACATTAGTAATGAAAAGAATTAAAAGAGTGAGCTAAATTTTAGCGTGAGGCACTATGCTATACAACAGCAAAGTACAAAGAGCGGTATGATAGTGGTGCAAATGTGGTGGGTGTACAAATAGTACAAAAATGAGGTACACAGAAGTACACAAAATAGTTGGCACAGAAATACTAGCTTGGCTTCCAGGCATGCTTTCATCTAGGGTAAAATACCTCCTTGGCTGGTTTACAACGTTACGTATGCTTTAACTTCTGGCTCATGGCCTCAACTCTCATGTGGCAGCCAGGTTGCATAGCAAATTAGTTGCAAACTTTAATCAAAATGCAAAAGCAAAACAAGTGAACAGAAAGCAGAAACAATATATAGTACTTACATCCTTCATGATCCAGTGCACGTTGTGGAAGCATAGCTAGTATCTTGGTCTACAGCATCAATATATAAATCGGCTGAACAGACAGAATGTTGTTGCAGTACGAGAGACAGCAGAAGTCAATGGTGCAGCAAACAAGTATGTGGATAAATTTCCAACTGTATTTCAAGACACAGATAGGTTGGGTCACAAATACCACATCACACTTGAAAAACAGGCCTATGCAGTGGCAGCCCCTAGGTGGGTGGCCCTGTCTGTTACAAAGAACAGCTAAATAGGATACTGGAAGAAGAGGNCAGATAGGTTGGGTCACAAATACCACATCACACTTGAAAAACAGGCCTATGCAGTGGCAGCCCCTAGGTGGGTGGCACTGTCTGTTACAAAGAACAGCTAAATAGGATACTGGAAGAAGAGGTTATCACCCCAATACGTTCTCCAACTCAGTGGTGTGCAGCAACAGTTTTAATACAGAAGAAAAATGGGTCTATTAGATTCTGTGTTGACTACACAGAGCTTTAATACATCAAAAGAGAGAGGCTACAGTGGAAGAGTCTCTGGTCCAGTTGCAGAACGCTAGGCGGTTCACAATATTAGATACTTCTAGGGGATTCTGGAAATTTCCACTCACCCGCAAGAGTGCACCCCTTATTACGTTTATTATAGCTTTTGGCTGCTATAATTTTAACAGGCTATCATTTGAAATAAGTTCAGGACCACAACATTACCAGCAGCAGATGCAAGAGATTGTCGGGAAAATGACAGGTGATGTAAACCATGCAGATTACATACTGGTATGTGGTAGCACAATCGGTGACTGGAGGCAGTGCTTGAGAAGTTGAAGCTAAATGGGAAGTGGAGATTCAAAGAGTAAACTGTGAAGTTCCTGGGTTACATCGCAAGCGAGGGCACAATACAACCACACCCTGAGAAAACTAGTACAATAACCAATGTGACTGATCCCACAAACACAACAGAACTCTTGACAATTCTGCGACATTGTGAATTATCTAATGAAATTGATCCAGCAGTTGGCAGAGAAGCACAACCATTGAGGATGCCGCTACACCATGGCATAGAGTGGACGTGGGATGCATCTCAACAAGAAGCTGTGAGAAGGATGACGGAGGAAATTACACAAAAACCTATGCTGGCACTTTACTCCTAAACACCTGGAACACAAACATCAGCAGATGCTTATCACATGGGTTTGAAAGTGTTCTGGAGCAATGCCACAAAAGGAATATAGAAGCCAGTGGCATATGCTTCCAAAAGTTTGAGTGATTTAGAGCAGCATTATGTACTCTCTATTTCATAACCTGACAAGATCTTGACAGTCAGCGAGAGGTGCTTGATATTCATTCCAAAAACCTGCGGAAATATTGCAGGGTATTGTTGAATTATTTTTTCAAGTCATTTGACGAAATCCATTTAAAACTTATGTCGTTTCAAAAAGCCAGTAATAGGAGAAAAATGAACCTTTAAAAAGATGGACTCAAGAGGCAAGCCGATGTGGTGCTACCTGTTGATGAACACGCTCGGCTCACAAAACACCCTGCCACACCATCTGTTAGCAGGCTCCCGAAACACTACCAGCCAGAAAGATAGCTTTCTTGTGCAAAATAAATTTACGAATGGATACCAATGGTTTTATTCTTCTGCGAGTTCTGTATAATTTTTAACCCATTCAGACCCAGTGTACAAAATTGTGTACATTATGCACGTATAGGTAATTTTTGGTCTGAACCAAACACTGCAAAGCTCAATGACCAATTATCTTACCTGTAGATAAATGATTCGCAAGCCGTCTTACTGGTCTAGGTCATAATTGGTTCAAGTTACTGTAGCCAAACAAATAGCTTGCAGCTCATTGGCTGTGACAATGAAACAAGTGTTGTGTCGACTTAAGTACAGTAGGCATCATAAACTTTTTTGTTTGCAACACCAGAAACCATAAATTAAAGTGGGTCTGTAAGGGTTAAAGTAACATCTGTATTTCCGTGTACAGCGATTTTGATTATTAGTCATTTCTATTGGGTCTGTAATTGTTATGCCTAAGACCATTACACAGCATGTTGTTCTCTTCCCGCAAACCCATCTCCTTGTTGTTTTTGTGTTGTTACTATACTGTATTAATAAAACAAAGAAAGTTGGACGCACGTGGGTAGTTTTTAAATAAATCTTACGTAATTCCATGCCAGATATTTCTAACTCTAGCTGTTTAGTATCAGTAATAGCAGAATAACTGCTTTGCAAAAGTCATTCAGTTTGTTGGCAAATAAAAGTGTGTTGTAAAGCAAGTTCCTCAAATTACTTTTATGTCCAAAGTGTGATAAGAACTACAATTACCATCTTGCAAATGTTAACGTAAATTCTTTGTCTCATATATAAAAAAAGAGTACAAATATTAAATTTTTGGGAAGATTTTCTATTTTCACTTTTATAACCTATGAATTTTTAGACTGATGTCAATATATAAATAGCATTACAATGGCAAGTGGATTAGCTAACAGCGTGTTAGTAAAATATACAGCCACCAACTGACGCACCAGCTCATAGCGAAAGGATACATAAACGAAAAGTAAACATTGGTGCTACTTTCATCGAACTGTCAAAATCTTGGCAAGTTACGTGAAACAGAGTACAAATTGAGAAAGATGCTTAAAATTTGCACTACCTACATGCAGTCCAAGGCTGTCTTCGAAAAACAACTTTTTGAAAAACTTTTTCTAGTGTACACACAATACACTTTTGTGACCAATGAATTTTAAGCTTAAATTCAACTTTTAGGATGGCCTGGTACGTATATCTAAAATGAACATTAGATCAGATTAAATTGTGGATAAAGTGTAGGTGTTTCAGTAAGACACACACATGTATGTACACATTCACAAATATCACCCTAAGTTTCCATCTTGTGGAACTTGGGTACCTAAGATATACGAGTATGAATTATGACTGGAAGGAATGTTTTAGCTTGCTGAACACGATGCTAAAATTATCTGCCAAAACAATTACTGTAATATGGTTTGGTTTCCAGCATACGTTATACCTTACACACAACCTTCAGAAAGCTGGACTATCTGATACTTATGTCTCCCATGGCTGCCAATGTTAACAGCTGGACCCTTGTGGGTTAACCACAGCTGCCTGCGTTTCACTTGAGGCAGTGTAGTTGTGGCATACCTGCACAACAAAACTGATTTATACATGTAAGAAAGAACTATTACCATATCTGTTTGGAATAGAAATATGTAAACTATTTATTTAGTTGCTAATTTAATGACAACAGCTTCAAAAAGCAGTAGGTTAATATTTCGGAAACTTATTTTGTTGCGAGGTTAATCTTAAATATCTATAATATATTATTGTTTATAGAGGTAATTTTTGGTTATATTAATGGTTTTTGCATTCTTGTCAACTGCTAAGGGAATGTTTTAGTTCCATTTCAGTTTAATATTGTTTTTTACAATATGTCACAATGTTATATCACTAACTGTAGTAAAGCTATATTTAATTAATCTTGCGTTAATAAGCCAGATGAGTTGTGGAGATTTTGCTATCCAAAAAATTTTTTTTTGTTATGTTCATTCCCAATTTTTTTTTTTGCAGAAATTTAACTTTGGTGACTCCATTCTCAAGAATTTAGTGAATAAATGCAGTCAGTTATGTAGCTAACAAATGAAATAACATTTAGCATTCCATTGTCTCACTTAGAATTTATGAACATTTGTCGTTGTAATTTGCAACATCTAATGCTGTGCCCAGTGTTATGATTCAGTTACAACTAATTGTTCACTTACTTTGCTTCAAGTAATAATATTTATACTTGAATTATTTTTTAAATATGGCATAGTAACATGATTAAGCGACTATTATATTACATTTGGCAAAACAACACGCCTTAATACTACGAGACGACAACTGCATTTAAATTGCGCATGTTGAGCCATGTAAATTTGAATTTCACGGGTATTCGTCAGTTAATGCCGCTAGGAGCGCTGTTGTAGCATGTCTCGCACGTTGGCAATGGTAAAATGCTCAAGTTTCCCATATTGTCCTCCTACCATATTTTATGTTAATGTGACTAGGTGATATAATATAACACACCACATGTGTAATGCAGTTTATAACAAGAAGTTACTGATATAACTAATGAACCCACTGTACTCAACATGGGTGCAATTCATTTTTAAATAATTTCTCAAAAGCTGATTTGGTAGGTAGGAATTGTCATCTCATTTAAAGCAATATCATTAGAGATGAAACCAGGAACATATGCAACAGCAGTGAGACAATTACAAATACACACACATATTACTCGGGACTCGAACCGAGAAAACCTCGTACCATAAGCGAGTGTGCAATCAACTACATTACGGAGGTCATATTTGAGTATCACTTCGAATTTAACCAGTCTGTTTCGAATTATAGGATTTACTAACCTAAAATATTTACAGGGCCGTCATTATGAAAATAGGTAACTGAGCCACTTAAAACATGTAAGTTTACATGGCCTACCATAGCACTACTTCTGTGAAGGATTTGGTGAGAATCGGTTGATTGGTCCCTGAGATGTGGCATAAAACATCCATATTTTTCGTGTGACGATCTCCATAAATGGAGGACAAAATAGTAATGTATTAGCACATTCTATAATTGTATACGTTATGCTAATATCGGTTGAATAGTTTCATAGATATAGCACACTAATATAAAAAATTTATAGTCACCATTCAGAAAATAAGTGTCTGACCTACTTAAAACATAGCAGTTTACACCACCTGTTGCAGTGCAAATTGTTTGCCAAATCTGGTAGGGATCGGTCAATTCTTCCCCCACAATATGATATAAAAACTTTATTATTCATATGGCGCTATCTTACACAATGTTGGATAAAATATGTTTTGTGTAGATATAGTTGATAATTATAATATCTACTACCAGCATATAAAGATAAGTTGGAATTGATTACATTGTCTCGGCGATATAGCATTTTAAGCTAAGATAACTATATGTCCGCCATTTTGAAAATAAATGCCTGACGAACTAAAACATGCATTTATACATCAGCTGCCGTACTACTACTTGATTGTCAAATTTGATAGGGTCGGTCAGTTGCTTCCAAAGATTTGACATAAAACTTTATTTATTCGTGTGGTGTTATCTTACAAAATGTCGGACAAAAGTGCTTCATTTATACACAGTTCATAGTTGCAATATCTTCTGCCAGCATACAAAGTTAAGTTGGAATTGATTATATGGTTACAACGATATAGCATTCTAAGCTGCCTATGTAGCTGCCATTTTGAAAATAAGTATGCCATAACCATATTATTTAACATCACCTGCCACAGTAATACTTGTTTGCAAAATTTGATAGGAATAGATTCATTGTTTACCAAGATGTGACACAGGACTTTATTTATTTCATGGTTGTAATATATACTTTCAGAATACAAAATCTGGTCGGAATTAGATAAATGGTATAGTAGGTATACCAATGTAACCTAAAATATTTTTATGGCCATCATTTTGAAAATAAGAACCTAATAAAGTTTAATTACTTATGTTCACCTGGCCTGTCATAGTGTTATTTGCATGCCAAATTGGGTGAAAATTGCTATGACAGTTTTAGAGATAGAATGCAAAGCCTTTATTTTTTAGGTTGGTTCTATTTTCCAAAATGGCAGACTAACAACAATATCTCTTTCAAAATTTAATACTTACACGATGCTCTGCCAGCATACAAAATTTGGCTTAAATCGATTGAATGGTTCCCAAGATATGACAACCCACAATATTAAAATTGCCGCTATTTTGAAAGTAAGTTCTTGGTGTGGTCAAAACCCATACAAGTTAGGTGTCCTTACTAAGTAATATATATGTACCAAGTTTGGTGAAATTAGGTCTATGCATTCAAAAATTAAAAGGGGGACACACAGGAAAGTGATATCTTTCTTTCCTTAGGAAAGTAGGCTAAAAACAGGCAACATTTAATACGTTTTATATCATGCTGTAATAGTGTTTATGATTTAAGCCTTCCGTCCTTCATCAGATATGAGCAAGCATGAAACATATTATTGAAGTTTTGCCAACATGTTTTTTTATCAGCAGTTGTGATCAATCTGATAAACCTTGTAAATACTTTAAACAAAAGGAACATAGGAAATTGCAAATTCTAGACAGCATTAGTCTAGAGATCAAACATACTGTTGCTAGTTTACAATGAACAATGTTGTTAGTCACCCTTTCACGAGTGGCAGAACACTTAACATTTTTAGCTCATTTTTTTGTGTGTTAAAACTTGTTTTATAATATTTTTATGAAACAAATCTATTTTTAACAGTTTTTACAGTTGTATATCTTTACTTGTCACATTCACAGAAGCTGTGCAAAAAAAATTTTTTGTACTAAAATTGCTTCTGCTTTTCCTTTTAGGAGCTATTATGCTACTTTTACATCTGCAGGCCGTAGAATCGCATATTTGAAAGTTACTGCACGACATACACAAAGTGAACACAGCAGCTGATATCGCTAGAGTAAGGATTAGCTGCACAAACTCTGATATGGTGCACCTGGCAACAAAGTGGCAAGTGGTGCAAAGCATGCAGGAATTAAAAAATACTTAAGGCTCCCGCCTACGTACAGAATTTTTCCACATTTGAGACAGAGAAGAACGTGAGTGAAAAGGGCGAGACTGCCACGAGCATCAAGTGCCCCATCACGGCTAAGTGCAAGACGAACTGGCATGTAGTGATCTCGTAGCACTGCATGTACTTACGGGACTTTACGCAGTGACCTTATTTTATTAATGGAAAGTCTGTAGGAAGGTTCAATGCAGGGTCCTTGAGTAATTTTGTATGAATTTGAAACATATTTTTTTGATATAGCACTTTGAAAAAGCAGATTTTAGCCATTTTGGAGTGCTATGAAATGGCGTTTCCAATGTGCGTAACATCTTGAAAGCAAGCAACAGCTCTTGTCTGATGTGCGTGTTCTTTTTGTAGATCAGTACATTGGATGTACGTTTAATAATTTAATTAAAAATCGTATATTTCAAACATTTGCAACACAGTTCACGCGTCAGGTAGACGAAAACCTAAGTATTTCAAACATTATTTTGTAAGTTTTTTTTTACAGTTGGTTGAAACCATTGATGCCAAGTTCGCAAATACGGCAGGCCGACTGTAAATCACATAAGCTATACTACAGCACTTCCCCAGTAGGTGGGACTTCTCCCTTACATTGCAGTATTAAGTACATTGAGAACAAAATTGGTTAGCTCATAATTCAGAAAGCACAATGTTACAATCTGGGGAATATCACACCCCAGATTGTACAATGAGATTAACGAATTAAGTTCTCTCTGAGGTAGCGAGGGATAATTACAAAGAATGACTACTGATACGATACTCTTTAATTTCTCAACCTTAAAACACAGACTTATCCAACGTTTGCTTCGTTACTAAAATATCTGTACTATAAATTTATTACAAATATCACTCTGAGGGGGACATATTTACTGAACGTGTCTACAACCCGAGGCTAAAATGTCTGACATAGCTTACCACTATTGCTCTCACGGAAACACCGCCAAAATAGTGTAATTCGGGGCCTGGCTCGTACAGGCCAAAGTGGCCCCACTTGTGTGGCTGCACTCTGGAGCTGCCTTGATGTAGATTGCCTCCAAGTCTCCTGCCTTTCGCAGGTGACCCCACAGGACAGTGGTCCTCAGCAATCAACGAGTGCTGGCAAAGGAAGAACGATGCTTAGCCACTTCGCGTTTGCACATACATAACTTTGAGTTGCCCTCATTCTTCAGCCAGGTGGTTTGACTGCTGCCATAACAGGGGCCCATGCTGTTTTGCATAGCTTGCTGGCTCGCCTTCCTGGTTCCCTGGCTTACTTTTGTTCGGGATGGTTTATTTTATACATGGCTCTCAGATTTTATTCAATTTCTGAGCCACAAAAATAACAAACTATAAAATTGCACCATACCTACATAGACATAACTGCAAAAATACAAAACATTATGAGACAAAAGTACACCACACTAGAAAGGAAAACGAAAACATTAGCTTTGTGCATTTTATATCATTGGTATATATTTTGAAAAAATACTGTACACTAGATCAATGATATGACTTGCATAGATTACATTGGATTAATCTTGAATAATTCTCAAATTTTGGAAATACCATTATAAATATTTATACAAAATTCCTAATGCAATATTCCCTCGGAACCCCTGAAAATACCAACAAATATGTACCACAGAGGTTATTATCCTTCAGGGAAAATGTGAACTTTCCTTAATACTTGCTCAATCTGAACAACTAGGAAGTGTTAGCGAGGCAGGCACTCGTGTGAAGGGCGAGGCTGTCATAGCCCGTTGAACATGCTACTATTGACCACCAATGTAAGTAAGAATTGCATAATGTACTACTAGAAGACACTAACAACATATTACAACATAAATCCCTATCCTACAAATAATTAAATGCCATACTATCATGTGCAAGCCAAAGGGCATGCAAACTTTCTATAAAATACATTTGTCTCATGACTAAGATACCAAAGCAGGTTTGTTACAACTTATTACATTTATTCATTACATCAATCCAAATCTCAAAAACGGTACAACATTTGTACCAACAAATGCAATAAATGTACCTACCAAAAATACTAAATTTCACTATCTGGTAAGACATGAACATGGGTGATCAAAAGCACTATAAAGGAAATTCAGAAGATGTCTCCATCCAATGTCCATGCTTGATACAAGTCAAGAAATACTTTCAAGAAAAATTCAAAAACAAACCGTACCCAACACAAGTGGTGAAGCGGTGGAGGGCACACTAACCACACAATTAGACCAAAACAGAATTTCTAAGGCGACACCAAAAAACAATTTATCACACTTAGATGATAACTTACTGCAACCTGGCCATACTCATCGCCTTCACAAGCGAGTACGAGGGAGAAGAACCTTCCCAATGCAAGTGTCTTAAACACTATTGCTATAGTTCATTTCATATAAGAAGGCCACTTTCTGACAGTCAGTGAGTGGCAACTTAATATATTGAAAACAAATAACCTGCCATTTACAAAATCCTGTATCAGCTGATGCACGAACGAACAAAAGTTAATATTACGTTGGCTATTCTGAGAGCAGTGCCGAAGCACATCACACAAGCAGAAGATACGCGGATAAGAAAGAGTTCGTAGATTAATTAATACATTTTATTTTACGTGGTCATAAAACAGCAGTTTTTAGTTTTAGAAACGAAACTTCGTGATAAAATAGTAATGTATAGGTGTTCAAAATGAGATGCACAATAAAACGATACGTATCCAAATGTGACGAAAAAATCCAAAGTTTCCAGACTCTCAAACCAGGTGCTGCCATCTTGTGAGTTAAAAGCACACCATCATTTGCAATTGGCTCTTCCGTGCCATCTGTCATCCATATCCCGAACTACACCCAGAAACATATAATAGTTTTGTTGTTTAAAATAACGTATTCACGCGCATATACAAATAATTTTATTTTCCCGCGAGCTCTGTATAATTTTTAAAGTAACATATATTTCGTGTACCGCGTTTACGAACGACCCTACACACGTCCACCAAGTTCCGTTTACGAATGCAGCGCCACCCAAGCAGTTCACCAATTGCCACACGGAGCAGCACCTCCTGGACGCGCTGACTCGCCACATCAAAGCCTATTCTTGACACGCCTGTTGATGGCGAATGTATACATAAACGAAAAGACACGGCGATTGTCAACTGTCAAAAATGTGGCCTTCTTATATGGTACACAGTATAACCATCTACTGACCTTTTTCCTGCAGACGTGCAGGGGGAAATAAAGAGTAGATTCACTTACACAATCCCGCGCAGCCCTGGCCTGCAGCCAAGATGGATTGACGTATGCGCGAGGAAGACGGAAGGAGAATGCACAGAGAAGGGGACCAAGACAAACAAGAAGTGTAAAAGTTTATCGATTCATAAACCTATACCCGCACCAACATGTAACATCAGGCACACACCACAGGTCCTTTAACGCTGTGTGCGAATAGCTCAAAATTTTTATTTTTGTATGGAAAGATGGTACACACTGAACATGTTTGAGAGTGTGCGGCTAGAAAATGTACCAGCGTGTCTACCAAACCATTGTAACAAATATCTGTGACTTTTTTGTAACTTCCAACAAGAGCAAAGTCTATTTTTACACATACATACATACTTCTAGGTTCAAACCTAGAACCTCACACACCATAAGCTGATGTTGATGGAACACAGCAGGGCAGTGCTGTACTTGAAAATGTTACACTGGACGCAGGCAAGGTTTGGGTCAAAACATTCCAAATTATCTGTTTCTACTTTTCCCTATTTGTCCTAGAATAGTAAATGCTCTAGGGAAAAAAAAAAAAATTTTGGTTGTAAATATCTTTTCTGAAATTACGGAAATTATATTTTGAAAAATGTATGACCAGTGGAAAATTACTTTTCAAAATTAATAAAGGGAACTGTTGAAATTTAAAATTTGTATTTTTTTAGTGCAAATCTTAAAAATTGAACAAAATGAATACCATTAGGTATTAGCTGTAAATAATTGCTGTCATGAAGTCACTGTCTTATGAAGAATATTTTCTTGGAACTTAGCCATAAAATTTGTCCGTATTTCAATTTTAACATTTAAAATAAAATTTAATGTCAAAATCGCCAAAAAGTGAGAGTTCAAAGAAATTGTTTTATGTCACTCATATGTCTTTCAATCAACACTTCAATCACCTCACTTCACCCTCATCAGCTCTCAAGACCTCAATGTTAAGAGCCACCTAAATCTCTCCACTCCATTCCATTCCATTCCAAAATTAGTGTACAATAACTTTTTGAAATTTATACAAATCAACACTTTAAGTTAAAACTCTTACACTGTATTTACATTTAAAAACATTAGAAAAATTTTTTTGTTTCAAATTATTTGGTATTTTTATTAAGTTGTCATCAAGTCAAAATATTATCAAAATCTTGAGCTTTTAAAACTGGACTGAATTATTTTTGTGAAGTCTGACATATCTAGGAAAATTAAATGTAGTTTCGGAGTTCAATGTCATTTTCTCAAAATATATACTTTTAGTTAGTTTTCCATACAATTGTTTAACATGTTGATGATCTGAACTTACAATTTTAAGCAAACCATGATTCTCTTCCAGAACAAACACAATAATTTTGATATTCAGGTACATCTCAATAATTTCTAGGGCTGCTTAGTAAAAAATAACTTCATAATTTTCTCCTCAGTTAAGTTGGTGTTGCACAGGTCTCTATAGCTTCATTTTAGCTGCTTCTATTTTTTTTCCTAGTCCAGTTTTCAAGAACTTATAATTACATAAGCACTAAGAAAACTTTTAAAAATTATAAATATTTTTTCATTGAGCTTATTTAATATGGCATTTTCATGCCCTACAAAAAAAATTATCTGTAAATTATGTTTAAATTAAATTTTAATAACCTGCTTGATAATTTGAAAAAAAATCCTTACACAATGCTCCTTTGAAGGGACTGTGTATACTATAATACATGGAGCATGTTTTTTAAATTATTGTAGCTTATTTTATATCACCAATTTGGAAGACTGATACCACTGCAGTTTTTAAAATAGTCGCAACCTTCTTTCTGAAACAGGGATTTATCTACTGTTTGCCAACATTCTGGAATATCCCAAATTTTCCTGCACAGACTTATCAGTTTGTGGAGTCTAGTATGCTGTTATTAGATGCAAACATATAATGTTCTACACTGATGGTGTTTTCAGGGTATTATAAATTTCTTAGGAATCTTATTGCTCTCTCCAGTTTTATACCAGTCAATGAATCAAACTGTTCTTCTAAAATTACCAAGTATTTTTAGCATGTGTTTAGCAATTGCTTGTTCATTTGCATAACTACAGTCAACTCTCAATTTTATAACCCAGGGAATAACGACCTTCTTGAAGTTAACAACCCTTTGTCACCCGACCTCATTCCTCAGCCGGCGTAAGTCCGTCATGGGTCATGCGCGCACGAGGCGCAGGTTATGTTTGTGTGTGCCTCGTGTGTTTGGTGCGTCAGCATCTGGTGTAAAGTGCAGCAGGGCTAGGCTCGACGGCCAATGACAACAGTAAAAAGGGTTTTGTTAATTTTAAGTATTCTTGTATATGTTTTTTTTGCATTGTAATCCTGTGCACATTGTTGTAATTTGAAGGACTGGTAAATTTAAGTATTGTTTTGTATGATTATTTTGCAGTGCACTCCCACACACGTTATAGTGATTTAGTGTGTTAGTATTGTTCCATACCATTTCCATCCAAGCTCTATTACATCTTTGCTTTTGTGGCCGGCTCGGGGCAGCCACTACCAGCGCAGGCTAGCACCCTCGCTTCCGACCGCCATTCATAAATCGTGTCTCGGAACTAGAGCCGGTCGGCTGCGTGCTGCGCGACCTGCGGGGGTCCTCAACTTTGCCTTCGCCGATCATAGTAATTCTGTTTTTTAATTTGTCCTAAACCTTTTTATTTCATCCCTGCAGCTGGTTTCTTTTTACGAGATGTGAACTTGTAATATTGTAATATTCCCGCGGGCTAGTTAAGCGATATTTAAAATATTATTTCTGCCTTACAGTTGGGCGCCATGTCGTTACGTTAAGGCATATTTAGAATATTATAGCCTCAACGGTGGGCGCCATCTTGTAACGTTCGGCACTTGTTACACTCGTTATTTATAATAATGCAGCCTCAAAGGTGGATNAATGCAGCCTCACAGGTGGGCGCCATCTTGTAACGTTCGGCACTTGTTACACTGCTGAATGTTTACGTTGCCACGGCTTGCCCTCGACTAGATCAGAAGGTAGAAACACAAGAATCAGTAAATTGAACGCTAGTTACTTAAGAAAGAAGTTCAAGATTAGTTTGATATATATATATATATATATATATTTATTTAACTAAGTTTCACAGTTCACAGACAGAGTTTCAGTATGCAGAGTACGAACCTTTACCATTAAATATACTATTGCAGAAAACAGGCTACAGTCGTTTACTTAATGATGTTTTTAAGAAACTGACCCAAAGAAACTTAAAATGCGGCTACCTCCCACACCGGCTGAGAAATGATATAATAAAGTCTAGTTGCCGATGTGGGGGTTCTAGTCCTGCCCGAACGCGGTCTAGGCTAGCATTGCATGATGCTTCTCGACTGCGCTGACCTGCCCTCACGGGCAACGTGAAGTGACTCTCCCTGACGACTGACTTGAATAAGACTGCTTGAAGGGCGACAGACAGACGCCTCTTTTGTGCTGCCTATCACCCCCCTCTCCTGAGATAAGCGCCTGGCAACGCACGCTCTCTCTCGTTATCGAACTGCTCCGCACTAACTACTCCTGCGCCGTCAACATAAACTTCACCGGAGGAACTAAAACTTGTTGACGTCGCCTGATCCACAGAAACAAACTAATCTAATTAATGCTGACGCTTCCCAAAAAACCAAAGTTCGAAACGAAACTGTAACCGGACTACTGATAAAACGTAACAAGCAGCCCATTAACCTACAAGCCCATTAACCTACAAACGCACACGTCTGCCTGATAAACAAACACGGGAAACGAGCCACCATGGCTTTAAACTTCAGCCCGATAAAATAATTACGACGCTTTCCAAAGCTTCATACACACGAAAGAATTTTACACCAGAGTCCCGAAAAATTAAGAATATTGCATCATTACAATATGTACCCGAGCTGAAGCAGACAGAACTTCATCTTAATTTGAGTGCGGCCGCCTGGCTTATTTTACAGTGTAACTTTTTTGTATGTATTTCTCGTATCACCTCAAGTGATAACAAGTATAACTTTTTTGTTAATTACATGCCGGATGGCATCCGATTCTAACAAGCACATGATCGACTCCATTTGTGCAGTCTAGCACCTTCCCAGTCGCATTACAGTGTGAGGCGTGTTCTGGGGCCAACAGTAGAACAAAAAAGTAAGGGTGTGTGTTCCGGAATCAGACAAGTGGCCACGTGGTGACGTCACGCCCTGTTATAGTCTCTGCCTACTGCGTGGTCATGTGCGTATTCACGGCCTGCCAGGGTATTTAACGTTCAAACATTCTCACTTATTACCAGTTGACACCGGTAACACCTTGTTCAGGGAACTGTAAAAAAATTGATTATAAACTGTGAAAACTTGAAGTAAATAGGCTGAAATATAAGTTTGTTGCATTTATTTTGGTTGCCCACATTGTAATTTTTTTCGCAAACGCTTACGAGTTAGATCTAAAAATAGACTCCATTACAGCACACTTTTGACCCTGTCCGTCTCCTCCCCCAAGACCTTGAAGTTTTCCCACCTGCAACTATCATAGTCTTGCAAGCACTTTTATTTCCTAGAACAGCAGCCTTTATTTTTTATCATTTGAAACATAAACAATGTTGATGGCTGAGGAAGACTTTAAGGGAAAATATATGTACGTATCTCTTTTCAATAAAACCATTGGTGACATACCAGTAAGGTGGACAAACTAGTAGTGTGTGGGACATACCAGGAAAATAAAATTTCTGCCTTGCATTTTTTTTCTCATGCATACTGCATAACATTTATGATATAAATTTATGATGTTATGCCCATATATTATAAACGTAAAAGACACAATTTTATTATTTCTCCCAACTAATTACTTTAGCTAGAAATTGTGTGTGACTTCAAAATACTCACTTTTATGAGAAAAATCCTTACTTTCGTGAGAATCACCCGTTTGCAAGTCTAATGTTCCTTCTCCTACCAAGAGACAGTATGTGCCAACATTGCTACCTTCTGTTAATGTCGCATAATATGTTTGCAGAAGACGAGGTAACTATGGTCAATACATGCAACTTTGGGTATGCCACAGTCAGTTCGTATGAAATATAAACTTACTATACTGACACGTGAACTGGATGAGGTTCAAAAAATAATGTAGCACCAGTATCTGCGAAGACGAATACCGCCAACGATGCTTCAACTCTCAAGAAAAGGAAACTCAGTGCTGAAAAAGAGAAAGGTGAAGACGATAATGAAGATATTTTTCGTAATGAAGGTGATGGCATTTTTTCTGATGTACTAACACATCTCTCCAACAAATCATCTGCCACACGTGAACTGAAGAAGATAGAATATGACAAGAATGCTTGCTATGCATTTCCCAAAGACCCGAATTAACTTGTTTATACTCTTGACATTTTATTGACCAGCATGTTTTTTTAGGTGTGGTTTTTGAGGTATGAAGTTGGAGGTATAATTTTTGTGGTATGTTTCATGACGTATATTTTTTTAAGTATGTTTTTGAGGTATGGTTCTTAAGGTATGTTAGTTGAGGTATATTATTTAAGGTACAAATTTTGAGGTGTGCATATTTTGAGGTATGATTTTGGAGAGATTAAATTTGAGGTTTGATTTTTCAGGTATGACATTTGAGGTTTGTTTTTTTGAGGTAAGTTATTTGAGTCACGATTTTGGAGGTGTTATTTCGAGGTATGAATTTTTCGGTATGTTTTTTGAGGTATGACTGCCATCTGGTTGGTTGGTCTGGGTGTTTGGAACCATTGGTTGGCCAGCTTGTATGCTTGTTTGGAGATATTGATTGAAAGATTGATGGAATGGTAGATTGATGGTTGAGAAGAGCACAGAAGATAAGACTGTCTACCACCAGAGTTGGGCTCACACATTCCAAGTTCCAAGGGTCTTACCCTAACAGTTTGTGAATAGCATCAATGACAACATAGGCAGTCCAACTAGAGTCACTGATGATACCACCAAAGACGAAGTCGGAATGTTGATCATAATAGGCATACTATTAAACTAACACTTTATCTTTATATCTACACTCCAATAGCTCGCTCGTCCAAACTGGTGTTCAAAATTTCAGTCAGAGTTTTTACTTTTGCAAGGAAATGTATGTGTGATTGCGAGCACATTTGATAATACCTTGCAGAATTTGATGGAAGAGATGAACTTAAAAAAATAACCTGCCAGACTGAATACTGAAAACGCCAGGGAAGAAACTGCGATCTGTCACCTTTCGCAACAGATGAAGAACTGTGAAGTGGCACACATTTGGCTACATTAATTATCTGCAGAGAACGAGATATCATGTGACCAACAACCAATCACGAGTGAGCATTGTGATGCCGTCGTGAAATCACCAGCACAGTCTAGTGGTAGTTGTGGGGGTTGAGCTGTAGTGTGTAAATGGTGGAAGGGTGAAAAGGGGGCTGGGATTCTAGCAGATGTGAATAATAAGGGTGGTTGACGTAGGCCCTTGATTTGTTTAAGGGGATGGTTGGGTGTGGGGGATTGACTAGATAGTCAATTGATTATAGTGGTTGAGTGTAGGGGTAACAGAATAATTACCCAATGGAAAAAAGGCTAAATTGATTGGGGAGAGGGGAGGGGCTCGCCTTGAGGAGGTCTGGGGAAAGTGAAGCATGTGTGTAGCAAAGGTGGGTGGGAGCAAATGTTGAGAGAGGAGTGAGGGAAAATGGTTGTGGGTGATGTAAAATAAATAAAATGTCTGATGGGTGGAGGGGAGAAATGGGGAAATGAACTGCTAATAAAAACTGTCAGTCATTGGAGTGCGGGAGGGGGTCTAGAAGGGGCAATAGAATTTAGGGGCGTGTGATGTAAATCCAATGAGATTTTAGAGGGATGACAACAAAAATGTGTGGTGGGGATGGAGTGGTTATATGGGACACAACTAATCAGCTGAGCAATGGGTTGGAGGAGGGGGGTAACGTACTAATCGATGAAAAATAGTGGTGGGGTCAGTCATCTATCTACTTGTGTTCATGCCAGGAGGATGTGAGCTCCATCATCTTTGTTTCGAACCCCAGACCACCTGCATGTAAGTCTTTAAATTGTTGAGAAATTTTTTGTAGAATATTTAAAAATATTTTTTGAGGTTTTTAAAAACCTTTTTTTGAACTTTAGCAATTTTTTTTAGTTTAAGGTCACACACAGGGGCAAGGTCACGTCACAACATGGGGACTGGCCAGCACTGGCATCCCCTTGCACCTGAAGGAACTTTCTCATACTACTACAGTGATCTCAAAACACTTCCGTAATATAGACTGTTAATATAATATATAAAACAATGCAAACCAGTAACATGAACTGGTGTCTACAAACTAAATCTGTTCTTAAGTTTCACTAGCAGAATTTAAATTAAAAAATTAAAAAGCAAAATGAGCATTGAATTGGTATGGACCATACCCACTCAAGCCACAACACTTAACAAGCAGAAGGATCTATCTAATAATCCTTTCATTTCAGAATTATAGCAGTTTAAGGTCGATTTATAAAAAAAAAAAAATTGTACCAAAAATTATTTGACTGGAATTAACATATAGCACTAATCAAACAAAAACGATACAATGAATTAAGTCACTTGTTTATTTGTTTTCTGTATAGTTTAATGGCATACTCCAATTACTACACAGGGCTGCACTCTGCACACTTGCTGAGTGCCTCGTGTTGCAGCCCCACTGCACTTGCATCGGCAGCTCATACTTTCAATAAAAAAATAAAAAAAACACTGAGAAAAATACTAACTAAAATTACACAGCACAACATGGATAAATAAGAGTATAGGTGTACATTTGTTATAATAAAAATACCATAATTACCCTAAAATTAATTTTGCTGTTGTCAAAAATTAAAAAAAAAAATTGCACAAATAAGCACTTTTGTTTTTTCCCCTGTGCTTAGTAACAATTTAAATTTCCCTGTCTTCCAGTTTGTTGGGTGCCCAGATAATCCATCCACACAGTTTAATTCCTAAATTATGGCTGTCAGATTGTAGAATTACCTAAACAGTTAGGGGAGAGTGTTGTACCTATAAACCATTTTCTGTGGTGAAAAAGAAAAAAATCTTACCGGTTTTGTACAATAATTTAATTCTGATTAAAATAAAATTTTTGTTGGTTTTCACTGGTTGGAATGCATTTTTTCCAAAAGTTATTTCTTAAACCTTAAGTTTTTTTTCAAAGGCAAACAAAAAAAAAATATGTACACTATGTCCAAAGGGGTACAATATGTACATGTACCTTTCGACGGCGGTATTGTACCTATGGACATAGGGTNTTTTTTCAAAGGCAAACAAAAAAAAAATATGTACACTATGTCCAAAGGGGTACAATATGTACATGTACCTTTCGACTGCGGTATTGTACCTATGGACACCTGTATTGTACCTATGGACATAGGATTTTCAATAAGTAGGCCCTAAATTACAACTTTAAATGAATACTTGTTATATTGGTATTAACAAGTAATTGAAAAAGTAAGGAATTTTTACAATGATCACATGTTATTGGTAATCTGCATTAAGTGAACTAAAATCCCCACTGAATGACAAGAGTGAAATTTTCCTACCAGAACCTCTAACCCCAATAGGATGAGGGAGTTTTTGCTCTAAATCATCCTCAATAATATCAAAAGTTTCTTTACTCTCTCTCTTCAACTTATTAGTATTTTCTTCCCTTTTCAGATATTTTACTTGATATTCTGATTTGCTTACGNCTAACCCCAATAGGATGAGGGAGTTTTTGCTCTAAATCATCCTCAATAATATCAAAAGTTTCTTTACTCTCTCTCTCTTCAACTTATTAGTATTTTCTTCCCTTTTCAGATATTTTACTTGATATTCTGATTTGCTAATGACATTACTTATTTCAACCACGTAATAGAAAATCTTTTTCTTTCCCTTTACTTTAAGACAAAGTCTCCTGCTTTCANGACATTACTTATTTCAACCACGTAATAGAAAATCTTTTTCTTTCCCTTTACTTTAAGACAAAGTCTCCTGCTTTCAGTATGATCTCTTTTAATGACCTTTCTTCTACTTCTCTTGCTACATCCCGCAGTATGCTTTCAAATGTTTCATTTTCTGAATCTGTAACTTCTTCAGTTAAGCCCACGTCTTCTTCTGAACTCGAATAAGCAAATTTTCTTTTCACTTTCTTTTTCTTAGGTATGCCTTCTGCCTTCTTTTCTTGTTTTTTTGTCTTATTCTTGCTCTTTGTTTTGGACTTTTCTTCTTCAACTGCCAGTTTTCCTGGTGTCTCTGTCATAATCATAGATTTTCCGTCCTTTTTTCATGCGCAGCAAAGTCTTTGGAAATGGTCTGACCACATATGGAGATCTTGATTGTCCAGCTTCCAGAACTTGATTGTCGCTAGCTGATGTTGAAGGTCCTGGATCTTCAGTGTTTTCATGTAGCCTATCAGTAACATTAGAGGGTAAATACTCTTCATCTCCAAAAATTTTTTCATTCAATGGGTATATACCAGTAACTTCAAAGACGCTAATAATGCTTCTTGCAGAAAATGCTTGCAAGTAGGCCTTGCCACACATCTGGACTACCTCATAGATGGTTGAGCGTTATCCCAGGATTGGAGAGCATCCATTCATTCACAGCAACGTTAACATTTGAATGGTCGAAATACAGTTCTGTCCAGAGGTTGCAAGTTAGGCTATGAATGTAGTGGGCAGGTCAACATTACAACTGTAGACTCTTTGGCTTTATTAATGCATACAACAGAAATATGCATCTCATGATTGTCTAGTATGAGCAGTACAGGATCCTCTTTGGGTAGTTTTACATACAGAATGAAGTGATTCAAATACTGCACAAACAGCTATTCTGTTGACCACCCAAACTGATTTGCACACCGATCGACCCTGGAGGAGCTCCGTTTGACATGTGCTGCTTAAAGTGGTAGTAAATGGCTACTGCCCTTTCATACTCGCTTTGCTTGCGCTCCTCCAGNCTTTCATACTCGCTTTGCTTGCGCTCCTCCAGGAAGCACAGTGGTGAGGACTGTGTCTAATCTGTTTTCTATAACTATTAAAATGTAACTGTAACAGTTAAAAATCGCTGGCTCCAGAAAACTGATTAGATGCAAATTGATGTAATCTCTAGGTGATTGTTTACTTTCGTGACTTATTAAATACTGGTAAAACAATATAAAAAAATTGTCATTTTTTAGGATTAACAGAAGTTACTGATTCATTTCCACGTGGGCATATTTCACTATTCTGCCTAATAAATTTCAATTGAATTTTTGGTTGATTTGTAATAGGTAATGCCTAACATTGCTTATACACCACATGATGTAGGTGATGACGTAGTGGTAGGCGCGGTGGTAACAGTGGTGAACAATATATATATATATATATATATNAGTGGTAGGCGCGGTGGTAACAGTGGTGAACAAAAAATATATATATATATATATATATATATATGGTAGAGGTTGTAGCATTCATTTGTGGTGCCTTTTAAACTCAACTGTACGGATACCTGTGAAACACAAATGGAGGCTGCAAATCTGTGTGGTCTGGAGATTGTGGATCTGCAACGTGGTTACAAATATTTTTTTATAAAAATGTTTGCAAACATTTTTGTTGTCAGTAGTCTNAGATTGTGGATCTGCAACGTGGTTACAAATATTTTTTTATAAAAATGTTTGCAAACATTTTTGTTGTCAGTAGTCTGTTATAGAACATGTCAGAAATAAGTATTACTAGTGATTCACTCACTGTCAAGTAATTACCTACTGTGCATAGTTTGAAATTGAGTTTGTGGGCTTTTTGTGTCTACCATTTTCAATGTACTAGCAGAAAATTTTGCTATGCTNGCATAGTTTGAAATTGAGTTTGTGGGCTTTTTGTGTCTACCATTTTCAATGTACTAGCAGAAAATTTTGCTATGCTAAGTATTATGCACATTTATTTATGAAGCTTTACAAAAGTATCAAGCCTGGTCTACAATGGTGGTTGAAAGTTGTAGTTGTAACAGGCGTTGCAGGGATGTTCGCAAAGTTGTAGAGAGGTAGTCTTACAACTTGGATAAAACTATTGACTGCTACGACTAACCAGTCAGCATCAACAAGACCGTAGATAAGGAACGACGGTAACAAAACTCACAAAAATATTTGTTAATTTATGAAAATACATTAAAATATATGGGACAGCCTTGCTTTATCATGACTCAAATTGATTGTGTTGTGAGGCGTAGCTACAGATTTCTGCGCAATGAAATGTGCATATGAAATTATAAACGTAAACAATTGGCATAGAATAAATACAGCCATAAAATACACTGTATTGCCAAACTGTGCTACTAGGAATGCTACCATAGCTTGCTGCAAGCACTTTACGAGGTACAACATAATTTATTAAATTAAAATGGTTTGGTTTATTCAGGTAAAATCTTCCCATCAAATCAAATACTAGAAATAAAACTTTTGCAAAGAATAAATTCTGTAGTGAACAAAAAAGGAGAATTTTTGNCCCATCAAATCAAATACTAGAAATAAAACTTTTGCAAAGAATAAATTCTGTAGTGAACAAAAAAGGAGAATTTTTGTGGTTGAATTGGAAAACAAGCTGGTCACAAGCATTTACAATAAAAGTTTGCATTTACATGCTGACGCAAAAATTGGCGCTATTAAAAATAAAATTTACCAAGCCAAAAAGGTATACAAAGTTTCAAAACATTTAACTGTAAGAAAATAAACATGAGCACAGCAGCAAATAAAAAACTATACTTTACCAAAATGTATCGCCCATCTCCTGACCACGGTTGCCAAATATGGCGAACAGTGTTTGCAAACAGCAGAGTAACCACGAGCGATAAACCACCCAGATTGCTAGCAATTCAACCATGAAAATGACAATAGTCGTCTACTTACGTACTGGTTTTGTTTACGAGTACGAGCACTGAACTGAAAGCTCTATCCTGTCTCCCTCATGACTAGCACACCCGAGCGAGCGATTGAAACAAGAACCACACATATGCTTTGGCACAAATATCAAGGCGCACCTCAACATTAAAAAAAAAATTTTTTTTGGCAAGTTCATGACACTTTATTCTAATGTGCTATAAACACATTATAAGTAAAGTGTCTACATCATAATTACAATATTTTCATTGCGCAATATCCCGTAACGTCTGAATTACAGGCCTAAGAATGACTTTGCAGCACAAATATCGAGGTGCTCCTTAACATAAAAAAATTTTTTTTGTCAAGATTGTGACACCTTATTGTAATGTGTGTGTCACTGGGTAGATGGGATAGAGCCAACTTCAGTCCAGTTAATTTTACTATTAATTTGAAACTCTTCATGCAACACATTCTTTGGTGGTTTGTAATTGGTTCTTACNCAGTCCAGTTAATTTTACTATTAATTTGAAACTCTTCATGCAACACATTCTTTGGTGGTTTGTAATTGGTTCTTACTGGTTATGATCGAGCTATAGATAGCTTTTCGTACTGCACTGTGAATACATCTGTGAGTTTTACAACTGTCAGGAACAACAAATTCATTGTAAACCAGGCTTCACCGTAACACTGGACCTCGGTTCTTAACCACATTACTTTACATACTGCCTTACGTGTATGTAACTTTACCACTTGTTGGACACTATATTCAGAAAANTTCTTAACCACATTACTTTACATACTGCCTTACGTGTATGTAACTTTACCACTTGTTGGACACTATATTCAGAAACCTTTATGTACAATGACTGAATTGAATGGTTGAATATAATAAACGGGAAATGTAAAGAATAACTTTTTAGAAGGAGACATAGCAGACCGACAAAAGTTATATAAATGGCTTTAGCACACCTTACCTGTTTCATATTTAGGACAGCATAGTGATGAAATAAGCAGAACGTTGAAAATAAAATTGATAATATACGAGGAGTTTGCCTGCTTTGTTTACGTCGGACGCCATGATGTTTAGTCCTGTAATGCTGTAGCAATGTAAAAAATTTCTAATCGGCCGTCAACTTATTGGCTGTGGATGTGTAGACATTAGCGTATGTTAGTTGCAGTTTAGATGCAAGACAGTGCGGTTCGTAGCGAGTGGTGTGTGTTGTTGCACCCGTGAGTTGTGACGTCCGAATCCGACAGTGCGAAGGCTTGTGATTTAAGAATGGAGGGTATTACTTAGACATTTTAGTAGATCATGGTGTTTTGTCGAGTGAGGTAAGGTGCAAGTCATGCACAACGGTAGTTGAATTGGCAGAGGACAGTAGAATTGTACCGGCCGCCTACCTAGGTGAGTTAATTCATATTCTTCCGGTATGTTTTACTGTTACTTTAAAACCCTAAAATCCTAGATTAGAATAAAATTGTATGTTAGATTAAAACCCTACAATCCTAGGTTAGATTAAAAATGTAATAGTGATTCACTAATAGTTAGGTGTGCACATATTACGAAATTGGATGGACAAATGTTAAATTGAGGTGTTTTTGTATTTTTTGGGTGCATTTTTAGTGATTTGGTAATTATTAAGTTTAGGGGCTTTTCTGAAGGAAAAAAAANAAAAAAAAACCTCCAGAAAGTGGTATATTTTGATTCTACTAATCACGTAGAACACGAATATACTAGGGGCATTGCTACAAAATAAGTACAACATATTTTTAAAAATTGAACAAGTTTGCGAGATAACGGTTTCTGACAGTTTGTTTACGTTTGTGAACGAAACGTCCTAGACCAACAAAAGTTGCATTAACGGGTTCTGCACAGCTTACCTTGTTCATATTCAAGACGGCGTAATGTTAAAATAAGTATAACATATTTAAATAAATCGCGAAATTTGATGTTTACATCTATTAACGTCTGCCACCATTAATAATGGCTGCGCATTGCATATTCACGCAATCTAGCGGGCGCATAAATCATCACGGGTCTTACGTTAGTATGCTTACAGGTACTGGTCATGGTGAGTTAGGTGGTGCTCTGTTCGTGATTTAAAACTAAGAAAACAAGCAAGACTACGTTTCTGCGTGATATTAGCCTATTAACGAGTGCTTCTGTGTATATTTTTGGCTATAAAAGAGTGTTACAGTGAAGTTATATGCGTGTATGTGGTGCTTTGTGGAAAATTGTGATTTCATCGAGTGATCCAAGGTTGAATGGGCCGTTGACAGAGTATGTACAACCCGCCTACATTGGTGAGTGCATTTATATTATTTTGGTGTGTTTTACGCTCCTTTAAATCCCTAAAATCCTAAATTCGTAGGTTAGTGTAAAACCCACAAATCCTACCCGGCAGCTTAACGTGCAAATGTTGTTATATAACGTAATTCAAACAAGGCTTTTTCCGGACGTTTTTACAGCACAATTCCACATTCTTTCTATACTAGCCTTGGATTATTCGTAGGTAACGCAGAAAATGGCTATAGTAGCGCCGTTAACATATGACTAATTGTATAATATGTGCCCACCTAACCGAACAGAACCTAACCCAACGATAGGTGAATCACTATTTTACATTTTTAAACTAACCTAGGATTGTAACGATTTTAACTAACCTAGGATTGCAGTTATTTTAACTAACGTAGGATTATAGGGTTCCCATCTAGTCTGTGATTGTAGGGTGTTGATAGATTTTATTAATATTGTATAATCTTATATTACTGTGCAACCTTACAATCCTAGGTTAGTTTAAAAACGTAAAATAGTGATTCACCCATTGTAGAGTTAGGTTCTGTTCGGTTAGGTGGGTACATGTTAGGAAATTCTTCGCACGTTAATGCCCCTAGTATATTCGTGTTGTACGTGATTAGTAGAGTCGAAATATACCACTTTCTGGAGTTTTTCTTTCTTTCAGAAAAGCCCCTATTCTATATAATTATCTTTTTGTATTCAGCCTATATCCTAAAAAACTTTAGTAGAGAGGCTTACAAAGATCAGGGAAAAGTTAGAGTTTACTTTCACATTTTTACTCTAAACTTTTCCTTGATCTTTGTAAGCCTCTATACTAGTTTTTTTAGGATACAGGCTGAATACAAAAATATGAGCCCACAAAATCAGCAACTCATGTGGAACCTAAAAATAAAACAATCATCTTCAAATGTATACCCCATTTTTTTTGGAAATCGCCAATACTATTACTAACAAATGGAAAAAACACTTTTTTCCTTATATTCACCATTTTATTGATGTGAAAATAGCTATATCTCTGCATTAACGAGTAAGGAATGCACTGGTCAGCACCACAAACACACACAAATAATATTAAATACATAGTTTATATCTGCTTGTACCTTTAAACAGTTCATGTCAATTACAAAATTTCCAGAGTTAATATTTCTTTAACTTAATCTGAACAATGCAATTACTATAATTGATATTCCTATACACTATTATACTTAATATGNTTAATATTTCTTTAACTTAATCTGAACAATGCAATTACTATAATTGATATTCCTATACACTATTATACTTAATATGGAGCAGTAGTGACAGAACAAAACAAATATCTTACCTCTGTGAAAAATTAATACCACAGCATTCTGTTTCGCAATTCCCATTAGTTCAAGCTACACTAAATTATACACTTATGATATAATACAACAGGAAACTGCAAAACACTTGAGAATAACATAACCAAATACAAGATTGATCCTTAATACATCACAATATTTCACTCTATTGGAAAAAATTACATACAGGTCAACATTCTATTGTATGTGCAATAAAATAAGAATAAAAAATTAACTTACATGACTACACATGTTAATCATTTACAACACTTTGGCTTGAAAACAAACTAAACAGACTTTAGTAAAAAATATCGGAAGGCTTCAAATGTGCATCTATGCNACAACACTTTGGCTTGAAAACAAACTAAACAGACTTTAGTAAAAAATATCGGAAGGCTTCAAATGTGCATCTATGTAGACCTACTTTACAATCAGGTGTTACAATAAGCTCTAACTCTTCCAGAATAGAAAGTTCAAAAGTATCAAGATGCACACGTTTTCATGTCCAACAATCTCTGAAATTTTACTACTAAATCGCGTTTGCNACAACACTTTGGCTTGAAAACAAACTAAACAGACTTTAGTAAAAAATATCGGAAGGCTTCAAATGTGCATCTATGCAGACCTACTTTACAATCAGGTGTTACAATAAGCTTAACTCTTCCAGAATACAAAGTTCAAAAGTATCAAGATGCACACGTTTTCATGTCCAACAATCTCTGAAATTTTACTACTAAATCGCGTTTGCACATTTCTAGTTACTTTAATTTTAAAGCTAACCAAATCCTTAAACTATTTCCATTTGTCCGATTCCGAAACAAATAAAATGTGGCTAGATTTCCTAGAGGTAGAATCTGGTGTAGTTTCGGGTATTTTGTTGCAAATTTCTTTTAACAGAAAGCAGACAGTGCGTGGTGAAACATCTTCACGCAGTAGAAACATCAATGCTTTTTGAATTTCTGGTTTTATCTTCAAACCAGCCAACGCTGTTAATTCTAACAATGCTTCTTCTTCGCTCTTGCAAATGATATTCTTCTTTAAGCATGCCATTGTGTACCTGCAATTAAATCCAATTCAAAACACAATACAATCACTCGCTTGTTTATTTTTATTATACATTTTCCCGGTTTAAACCCATTCCATAGAGAAAGTAATAGCATCACCCAAAAGACAGCTTGGCCTATGACGTCATAGTCAGTTAGCATGCTGGGAGGATCAGCTGTTATTTTTATAATTATTAAATTTTGAACTTTTCCGTAAACAAAAAACCCCAAACAGTGTTATATTTCCCTGTGGTTCACTCGCCCAGTTCGGGCACATTTTGTGCCAGTGGTATTGTTCGCCCTTCCCACTATTGACGTCCCGGATTTTGGGATTGTCCCTTATGTCACTCTGCCATTCGGACATTCGGGTGTCCACAGTCTAGCTCCACATGACTGCTGCACGAATTAAAATTTGCCACCCTGCGCTTTTCCGTGTCTTGTGCTACATTCCTCGGTTGTTCTTAGATATGTTGTGTTCCGTTTAATATGTAAGGCCGGTCGGTATTCGTGTCTCACCATTTCCAAGATCGTTTCGAGCCAATCTTCCTCCGGGAGATGTGGATAATGTCTGTCGGCTAGTCTTTACTTTTGGCTTACGAATATGTCCAGGTCTTCGATGGTGCATTGTTCCTCGGTAAACAGGGTGACGTGTTGTTTAAACGTGGTATATGCTTTCGCATATCTGGCCGTAAATTTGGGATCAATTTGTCCCCAGGACATGTCGTATTCTGTGGCGGACCCCAACCATGATTTCGCTTCCCCAAGTAGTTGGTTCCCAATTACACTTATCTACTCCTTCTCGCTATATCTGTACCGTTGTAATTGGGTAGTGCATTATTTAAGGAACGCTAGTGCATCCTCACCTGTCTGGCCGGAAAAGTTTGAGTGTATCTGAAATTTGGCGGATGTCATGTAATTCCACCTGGTTTGGCTTTTCCTGTACTTGGGGGCTGAAGGCCCCAGTGTTTGAAACTGTGTCCCGCCGGCTCCTATCATTCCCTGCCATGCGGGCATGGGTGGTACTGGTTCCATTCGTTGGGTATGTTGGTTATGTAATCTCAGCACACGTTGGGTGAACATGTTAATTTCCCTTTTTATTTGCGTGAGTTCTGGTATGGTCCTGTATCGGTCTGCGTACTCTTGTTGACACGGTTTAAACTTAAACATTCCCTTGCGGACCACCTGCTCATTCCCCCCGCAGACTCACACGAGGGGCGAAAACTCGCATTACTTTCTTTGCAGTTTATGCACTTCTTTTCGGGGATCACGCAATATGCTGTCCGACACCTTGAACCCTGATTGTTGTTTCGATACTCACCGGTTGCTGGCTGAAACTCGNGGTTTAAACTTAAACATTTCCTTGCGGACCACCTGCTCATTCCCCCCGCAGACTCACACGAGGGGCGAAAACTCGCATTACTTTCTTTGCAGTTTATGCACTTATTTTCGGGGTTCACGCAATATGCTGTCCGACACCTTGAACCCTGATTGTTGTTTCGATACTCACCGGTTGCTGGCTGAAACTCGTGCTCTGGGAGTTCTGGCTGGCATCTTGTCCACTGTTCTGTGCATTGCTAGCACTGTAACTGATGGTGTCGCAGGGTGATCTATTGTGTGGTGTAAGCAATTCGTATGTCTTACGTGTTGGCATGTAGCACAGTGCACAGAGTCTGTGACAACCTCCACACACGTGGATCGCGCACAGTGGTAGTGGATCGCGCACAGTGGTAGGCGACCGCTGTGGATGTGGCGCGTGGCCAGAATTACGCCACAAAATTGTGGCACGGACCATGTTCTTCCTGGTCAAGCAGCACAAATGGAGAATTTTAAGTTCGACTGTCCTTTCTTCTCCGGATTTGCACACATTTATTTGTTACGCTTTATTTTTGCCACACCTTGTTGGCAAGCCATTTAACGTCACCTGAGCGGTCTCGAGTACTAATGCGANAGCAAGCCATTTAACATCACCTGAGTGGTCTCGAGTACTAATGCGAACATCTTCCGGCGACTGCGTTAAGAAAAGTCAGAATATTACACAATATTCCTAATTCGAATAGGATGGGTGTCAGCTCACTAGGTGAGCATAAAGTCGCAGTTCTCAGGATCGTGGGCCGAACGACCACGTGGCTGTATTCCCTGACACACACAGTAAAATTTACAGGAAAACCTAATATATTGCCGGGGTATTCAGGTTCCCTAGCACACTATAATATTACAGTTTACTGCATAAATGAAGGATGCCCCCTTGTGGCGTCGATGACTTCCTGGATAGGGACAGAGCCCGAAATGCAACACAAAAATGAGAACTCAAAAGATTCGGTTAACTCAAATAAATTGTATTGCCAAATAGGGTACACAGTTACACGTATGCTGTGCAAATTAAAGCGGACCTGACTCACAATACCTGCCAGCAGCCGTTACTGTACAAAAAAGCCAAGAATGGCGCAAAAACTTACAAAAGTAATTAAACCTCCGAGGTCAGTAAATTGAGCTGACAGAGGGGTGCTGCGAAAGCGGAGAAGACGGTTGGTAAATTAAATAAAACTTCCAGTAAATTATGTTAACCTATTGTAGTTAAGTGTTCAGAACAAAGTATGATTGTCCCCCACGATGCGACGCACATGCAGCACCTAAGAACCGTGGAATCAGACTGATGGAGATAGCGAGTGGCTTCCTTGCCGAGATCTCGCTCCACTCCGCGAGGTAAATAAATTAACTGACCTTATTAACATAGAACTTGGAACATATACACATAAAAAAAAATAATGTTTTGAGTGAGTTTTCTTAATCCTGTAGAGAGTTAAGAGTTCTNGTGTTCAGAACAAAGTATGATTGTCCCCCAAGATGCGACGCACATGCAGCACCTAAGAACCGTGGAATCAGACTGATGGAGATAGCGAGTGGCTTCCTTGCCGAGATCTCGCTCCACTCCGCGAGGTAAATAAATTAACTGACCTTATTAACATAGAACTTGGAACATATACACATAAAAAAATATAATGTTTTGAGTGAGTTTTCTTAATCCTGTAGAGAGTTAAGAGTTCTTAATTGAGCACTAATTTACATACAAATATAATTATGTAGTGCCTTGCAGAGCACATTGCAAATTAATGTTTGTTAAGTTTTGGGGCACTGTACGGCCGGAACAGTTAGGTTGAAAGAAAGACCAATTATTTACCACATCACTAATTGGCTTGATTAGACACAGAATTGCTCTCGGAAAATTATATANTATAATGATGTAGTGCCTTGCAGAGCACATAGCAAATTAATGTTTGTTAAGTTTTGGGGCACTGTACGGCCGGAACGGTTAGGTTGAAAGAAAGACCAATTATTTACCACATCACTAATTGGCTTGATTAGACACAGAATTGCTCTCGGAAAATTATATAGAATACTTCAAATACCCTAGCCTTGCTACTGTACACCTCCTTAAATATGCACATGGCGTGCTTTTATTCTGTGATTATTTCGCAATTCCCTAATGGTGAATTTCACGAAAATTTGCCAGTGGGCGATAAGTTCTAAGGCTATTTACTACACATTTTAACACTTGATTGCTATCCTAATTCCACAGATATCTCTAGAGACACCACAGGCACTGGGTTGGATCACTCGGTGAACGATGCGGTCATGCATTGGGATGTGCGATGTGTGTGTTATGCAGGCCACACTGGTGCAGTGACTTTGGGCTGATGACGTGATAACAGTGGCCGTTCTAGACCATGCAGTAGTGGTCCACGTCAAATGCCCTCCCCTTCCGAGAGGTCACTGTCATGGCAGGCAGGGGCAGCTCAAGGCCACGTGGTGCAGCATGTGATTGACGGGGTGATGCACCAGGGCAGTGCTACAGCAGGAACACCACTGCCAACAGAGAGGTCACTACCAAGTGATCCGACTCAACTCATTCAATACCAGACCAGGTCGCTACCAGTCGCAATCGGTTCGGTGGAGCAGGAGCAACAGCAGCAGCAGTGACAGTGGCAGCAAGAGCAGCGAGACACTCAGTTCGCCTCCCCTTGTCTCTCTTGCTGGAGACATCAACCAGCACAGGTGTGCATGACCTGCAGTGATGCCATCACATCCCACACTGCAGTAGGCCAACCACGTCAACACCAGCAGCAGCCACAATAGCACAGCTCAATACACCCAAGGCACCATACACCCTATGGCCCCGACTTCGTGGGACCACAGCCTCCCCCTGCGGCAGCTGATGATGTGCGGCCAGCAAACTGTCTCAACAGGAGGGTGGCGTTTGATGCAGAATAGTGTCGTGCCTTCCAGACATTTTTCCATGCCAAGCATCAAATGCATCAACTGGTACCAGTGTCCTCAGTGCATAGTGCAGTGCCTTGTGCAGTGTAGTGTGAGAGCAGGAATGTATAGAGTATTGCCGTGCAACTTCATACCACCTCTCCTCACTTCCAGCCGGCGATGGTACATTTTGATGGACTCGNCCACGTCAACACCAGCAGCAGCCGCAATAGCACAGCTCAATACACCCAAGGCACCATACACCCTATGGCCCCGACATCGTGGGACCACAGCCTCCCCCTGCGGCAGCTGATGATGTGCGGCCAGCAAACTGTCTCAACAGGAGGGTGGCGTTTGATGCAGAACAGTGTCGTGCCTTCCAGACATTTTCCCATGCCAAGCATCAAATGCATCAACTGGCACCAGTGTCCTCAGTGCATAGTGCAGTGCCTTGTGCAGTGTAGTGGGAGAGCAGGAAAGTATAGAGTATTGCCGTGCAACTTCATACCACCTCTCCTCACTTCCAGCCGGCGATGGTACATTTTGATGGACTCGNGTATAGAGTATTGCCGTGCAACTTCATACCACCTCTCCTCACTTCCAGCCGGCGATGGTACATTTTGATGGACTCGGTACACATTATTTATAGGGCAATTTTAGACAAAATAATTAAAGGTAAATGAAAAATATACCCGGCATGTGGACAGTCAAAGATGACCCTTTAAACGTTTCAGTGGTTTAATTATGTTTATTTGAAAATACGTGAAGTATTTATCCCCTCAGTTTTCTCACCCTCATTTTATGCGATTCACATTTAAATTGTATTTGTTCTTGGGCAATGTAATATTTTTATTTATTTATTCAATTTTAATTATTCATTTTTTATTATACTTTTGTTATGTAATGGTTTATGTCTATATAGTTGTGCAAGTGTTTTACTTCAACAGAAAGTAGTACGATGCGATATGTTTGCTGCCATATTCCGCGCCTCGAGAGCTCACCAGATTTATTCGCTGTCAAGTGTCTCAAGGGGTCGGCATTCACTGCATCGCGCTCTGGGTGCTTTCACATTTTGCGCAAATTATCTTTAGGTGCAATAATCTGATATAATATACTGGAACCTGTTATTTTCGTATCCGGAGACGCCACCTCTTCTTTCCCAGAGAATCTTAACACACCAGTAAATCATTGTTGTGCCCACCTGTGTACTTTCGCATTCTTTGCTATCTGGCAGACCACAGGCCAGAGCCCGTTTAAAGTTTTCACCTAGAGTAATGTGACATTTTGTGCAAGAGAAATTACACGAAAGTTTTCGGACTTTGTGTTTTTAATTTCAAGCATTGCCTTCGGGCGTTTCGGTGTCCGGATACCCTACAACCCACTTTCACTGTAATTTACCTTAATAACTGGCATACTCAAGACCGAACTTTTATCATTAAAATTTGTGTGGATCAGCCTGAATAGGCCCACTTAATTCCGACGTTAGTATCAAGTGTAGGGTATTCCTGATTTTCCTGTCCAGAGGGGCTCATCAAACTATTTCACCGAAGAGCTGCATAAATACAGGCGAATGGCCCACTGTACCCTGAGATCATCATCAGCAGCAATCGACACCACCTGGCTAACGGTGTTTGGCGCCTAGTCGGGTATCNCCACTGTACCCTGAGATCATCATCAGCAGCAATCGACACCACCTGGCTAACGGTGTTTGGCGCCTAGTCGGGTATCCAAACACATGTAACAATGTTTTTCACTGCCCCTCAAAACTTCTATTAACCCAACACCACCCAACCAACTCTCATTATCTTTATAAAGTTTTTTAAGTTTTTGAAANCCCTCAAAACTTCTATTAACCCAACACCACCCAACCAACTCTCATTATCTTTATAAAGTTTTTTAAGTTTTTGAAAATTATGTATTGTTCTTTGCATTAATCTTTATTGGTGTTTTACAACTGAAATAATATTACATTTCCACCACCATGTGTCAGCCACTTTGTTCGATACACGATTTAGAGTTGTTTGTTACAAAAATTTTGATACCTAGTTGGTAATGCAGTAATTTCTTGTGAAAGATTGAATACTTTCCCTGCAGTCGAAAATACAGTAAAATAATATTATATAAAAACACATGTGTTCGTGATTACATCTACATACACAACAATGCAGCGTTTTAAACATATGCTAGCGAGTTTGATTATTAGTAATTTTTTTTAATGAATTCAGAGGTTTTTTTTTTGGGNCAGCGTTTTAAACATATGCTAGCGAGTTTGATTATTAGTAATTTTTTTTAATGAATTCAGAGGTTTTTTTTTTGGTGGCATTACTCTCTGCTCTTTAGAGCACGACGATATCCTGCTATGTGCAAGAAATGAGCATGAAACGCAGTTACTCTCAGCGATGACCACCCGTCAGCAGAGAGCAAACATTTAGTGAGTTGTTTTTAATATGGCACGTAGGGAAGAGCTTGGGAAAGTTACAAGCTGTTATTGCTCAAAATTGTTTGCCTGGAATACTATTAAAGATGTTAATTTCCNGGAAAGTTACAAGCTGTTATTGCTCAAAATTGTTTGCCTGGAATACTATTAAAGATGTTAATTTCCCCGGCCGGCCTAGGGTTGTTGTGGTGTGCGAGGGTGGTGTAATTTGCATTGTGTAACTTTAATGAGAATTATAGTCAATTAGACTAACTGAAATATTTTATCACTGTAATCGACTTACTTCCAAAGACCTGCAGAGGATTTAGTTCTAAATAATGCATGGTGAAATCTAAATCGCACTTTTTGGACCTTAAATAATATGATGGTTTACTATCCAAGGTAAATGTGATTTCGTTGTTTTCATTAGACATAATGTGTATTTCAGCACTTCTTAGAGGAAGTAGAAACATTTTCACACCACGATTCTTCATCAGAATTAATTTTTATTTACGGAACTTCCACCCCACTCGTATTTTTTTACATCATCTTTCTCAACGTAGCACCTTCAACAACAAGCAAACCGTTCACATCAACGAGCAGGTGAAGATAAACATATTTATATTTCGAAGTTTTGGCGGTTACGTCCTTGCTCTCGCCCTGCACCTTCTGCACCGCCTTTTTACGCAAAAGCAGAATGAGCTGCTCTTTGAGAGCTGAAAGCGCTTCTCTTGGAGTGCAGAAAGTACGATGCTTATCCCACCCGAATACCACACAAAAAAGTGCTTCTGGTATCGCGAACGTTTGAGTGCATGAAGTGATAATTAAAAGAGCAGAAAGAGCGTAACACACGAACATACCTATTGTGTTCGTAGGTGTTATTAGCCCATATAATTTTACTATCTGTCAAATGTATGATATGTATTGTAACCTAAATTATAAAAATTATAGAAAAAAAAAATCTTTTTCTAAATCATTATATTTATTATTCCGAGTCTTTCCGAAGTAGAGGCGTATTGGTTATTTAAGTTTTATTTGATTTTCTAATTCGTTTGAAATACAGTTAATTTAATTATAGCTCAAAATCCCCAAANAACATACCTATTGTGTTCGTAGGTGTTATTAGCCCATATAATTTTACTATCTGTCAAATGTATGATATGTATTGTCACCTAAATTATAAAAATTATAGAAAAAAAATTCTTTTTCTAAATCATTATATTTATTATTCCGAGTCTTTCCGAAGTAGAGGCGTAATGGTTATTTAAGTTTTATTTGATTTTCTAATTCGTTTGAAATACAGTTAATTTAATTATAGCTCAAAATCCCCAAANTGGTTATTTAAGTTTTATTTGATTTTCTAATTCGTTTGAAATACAGTTAATTTAATTATAGCTCAAAATCCCCAAAAATTATGTTAATGTCACTTTAAGAAAACAATTAAACGTTTTGTATTGTTTATTTACGGTTTTGTTTTTGTCCGCCATTGTAGCATTAGAATTTAGAACCTAGCAGGCTGCCATTCTTATCATAATTATGATACAAAATTATTTATCTTGATATTTGTAAAAATATGTTGATGAATATAAAAAATCACCTGAAAAGATACCACAGTGATGCACACAGTAAAAATCATGTAGACTGGACTACGTTTTATCAGAACAATCTCCCAGACATGCGCGGTTACGCTGAATAGAAGACTGGAAAAGCAAAGCATCTTCATAAAGACCACTTCCTGTCTTGCTAGTAGTGGCTGATGTATTTTATATGGTTCAAAAATGGTGGAATTAAGTACGAAATGGGGCATAAATAGGATTGTCAGCTTTTTGAATCATGACCGAGGCATATGAGGAGTAAGTACAAAGTCACGTTATTGTGTGTTTAGCTGTATGATTTTAAAATGTAGGGAATTGTGAAATGGGGCTAGGTCATGGAAGGCTATGTTCCTCTTGCCTCCATTTTCTTGTTATTATGATTTGATGTTATATTTAAGAGTTGGCCGCGTTAAACTATGTTCTAACTGCTGCGCCAGTTGTTTCATTTGCTCTGGGAGCGAGTGCCGCCTGTAAAGATATGCTGTCGAAAATGTGATTCCCGCCTGTGTCAGGAGGGCTTGGCTGTATTTATCGTTCTATAACACGGGCGTCCTATGAATGAGGCGTAGGCGTCATTCATAAGTGCATCGCGATGTTCATTGATAGCAACTGTTGGCACTAACACCGTGCTCATTCATGTCCATATCTGACGTGAGCGGATGTACAATTGACGTCGACCGTGCCCTATCGGATCGACATGCTTTTTCTGTAAGGAATTTTCTGTAATGTTGTTNGGATGTACAATTGACGTCGACCGTGCCCTATCGGATCGACATGCTTTTTCTGTAAGGAATTTTCTGTAATGTTGTTTGTTGCAACCGACCTTAATCCTGCAAATTATACTTACCAAAAACTGTGATTTATGTAGTATTAAGGTAAATGTGAGCTGTGCTTGTTTTCTAAACCATAAGTGGTTTGTAATTNGGATGTACAATTGACGTCGACCGTGCCCTATCGGATCGACATGCTTTTTCTGTAAGGAATTTTCTGTAATGTTGTCTGTTGCAACGGACCTTAATCCTGCAAATTATACTTATCAAAAACTGTGATTTATGTAGTATTAAGGTAAATGTGAGCTGTGCTTGTTTTCTAAACCATAAGTGGTTTGTAATTGTCATGATACATTATGTTTATACATAGTTCAACATGTTAGTAGACTTATGTGGCTACCAATTTATTATGATTGGACTGTGTCCATTGCCGACCATGAGACTAAATAAACATACACAGACTCAGCAAGATAAAAACTAAAAAACCTTATACAACACAGACAGAAAATGAGGTAAAGCTGTTTCTTTGTCAATATAATATTAAAATGACAAAAAGATGGACGAACAACTTATTATAAAACGGACAGAACAAAAGTAAACCAAAATAAAAGCCAACACAATGATGAAAACAAAACACCACAAAAGTGGTAACAATAGGAAGGGGGGGGGGGGAACCAATACCAGTGTTCACTGCTGAACGATAAAAATTCAAAACAAACACGAAAATTAAACTGAAACACAAGTCAGGAAAAGTATTCCTTATCAGATTATAAAACCAAATAAACCAACACTACAAACAACACAGGAACTGCAAAAAAAAAACCTGAAAGATAAACCAACTGAGTACACAAAACCACAAAAAAATAATTATAAATCTTCACAATGTTTTGCTGTCTAGAATCTGTCCACTTCTTCAGGTGAGGTACTGGAAGAACAATCGCAGTAGACTGAGCTGAGCCACTGCCGTTTTTCATCATTGCCGAAGCTCAGAGCTGCGGTAGTCCAGACCCTGCGAGGGGCCCTTTACCACCCAAACGGGGTTTCATATAGCCATTGGGGAGATTAGGAAGAAGCAAGATTAGCCCCTTCCCAACTCCCTGCACCATCCCAATTTGTAGTTNCGGGGAAATTAGGAAGAAGCAAGATTAGCCCCTTCCCAACTCCCTGCACCATCCCAATTTGTAGTTGCGGAGGTTGCCCTCTGCAACTGACCGAGTTGAGAAACTTTTTTTTTTTTTAACTAACTACTCTAATACTAAGTGTTATATGAGCCCGCGGTAGGAACGGGAGTTAAGTGCGTACAGGGCTAAGCCCCATACGCCTACAAGGAAGGGATTTCATGCAAGGAGACATGCATCACGGCAAAGAGGGATTGGGCTGCCATGGCCGACTTTTGGCCATGACAACCTCCCTAAATGTGCTTATAGTTAAACTATATTTAGTAGAGAAAGGGAAAAACCTGCATAGTCACAGTAAAAACCATTTCGACAGGAAAGAATTAAAAATTGTTCATGCATTATCATATTTAACAGAAAAACGATGTCCTCTGTCTCCTATGGAATCATGCTCTTTATTATGATAGGAAAAGTGCTAGTAGAGAGGGGGCGGGTATATGAGTTGAGAAATGTAAAGCAAGGAGTTTATATTCGATTATGGCACACTACCGAGCACACCAATNGGGGCGGGTATATGAGTTGAGAAATGTAAAGCAAGGAGTTTATATTCGATTATGGCACACTACCGAGCACACCAATAGAATGGTCGGTAGTCTCTGATTGGTGGTGCTTGAAAGAGTGCTTGCTGATTGGGCCGAGAGGCAGCCTATGCAGTGGAATTATTCATTTTTGGACAACAAAACCTTATTTTTAATTATTTATTGAAATCTATTGCGCTGAGATTGGACTCAATGTCCAGTTGGAGAGCAGATATTTAATTGTTCATACTTTTTTGTTTTGTGAGTGATTATAAGAAATTATCTCTTTCAGTAAGGTGTGACTAGTTGATAGAACAATTTTTTCTGCATGTTTGCTTTTTGCAGGTGATTTTATAGATAGGCCTTTAGGCAGGACGTAATTTTCCAGGCATTTACATAAGAAAATGAAGTGGTTACAGCATCTTTTTCTCCACACACAGAACACAAATTTAATAGGGGCATTAACATTTTATGATTACAAACCACAAAAACAATAGTAGGGAGTGCTATGAAGATCAGGGAAATTGTGGGGTAAAGTCACTAAAAATACACCCACAGAAAATATGAAAACACCTCAATTTAACATTTGTCCACCCAATTTCTTAATATGTGCCCATATAACCTAACCCCATAATGAGTGAATCACTATTTTTACATTTTAAATCTAACCTAGGATTGTAGGGTTTTAATTTAACCTAGGATTTAACTGTTTTAATCAAACTTAGGATTTAACTGTTATCAAACCTAGGATTTAACTATTTTAATCTAACCTAGGACTAACTGTTTTAATCTAACCTAGGATTTAATTGTTTTAATCTAACCTAGGCTTTTAGGGTTTTAAAGTAACAATAAAATATACTGGAAGAATGTGAATTTACTCGCCTATGTAGGCCAAAACAACGTTAATTCAACAAACTGGCAAACGTCCAGGTAACACTCGCCACATAGATGAATGTCACGCACAGAAGCACTTGTACTTGCACCCTCCATTCTTAAATCACAAACCTTCGCACGGACGGATTCGTACGTCACTACCCACGCGCGCAACAACATTCCACTCGCCACAAACCGCTCTGTATTGCATCTAAACTGCAACTAACCTACGGTAACGTCTACACATCCACAGCAATCAGGTGACTGCCGATTCCCATTTGTTTACTTTACTACAGCATTACAGTACTATACAACATGACGTCAGACGTAAACAAAGCGGCCNTTACTACAGCATTACAGTACTATACAACATGACGTCAGACGTAAACAAAGCGGCCGAACTCCTCGTTATTATCTATTTTATTTTCGACATTCTGCTTATTTTATCATTACACCCTACTTAATATAAAACGGGTAAGGTGTGCTAAAGCCATTTATGTAACTTTTGTGGGTCCACTATGTCTCATTCAAAAAAGCTGCTGCCACTTGTATATTTCAGCTACCTGAAGTTTGTGTTGGTGTAAGTGAATGTTTAAATTTTTTTGTCTTGATTTATATTATTTATCTTTAATATGCTGTGGTAATTTTGTGTCTCCGGAACTACAGCACTCGGATGTACTAACATTACATTTTGTCTTATTTAATTGTTTCGTTATTGTTAGTGGCTGGATTTTGTTAGCTTATTCAAACATGTTGTGCTTTCATGACCATTTTATTGAGAGTATGACTTGCTTAGCATGTTTAGTTACTTGAACCATGTCTGCCTTGATTCTGAGCTACAGAAAACAAGTGTTTTTATTTAGTGTATATTTCAAAGAGCATAGTATGCTCGCATACAGAAACTGTACATCTTATGGTTATTTAAAGGTGGGATATTTTGGTTTGGCCGGTGGGAGGGGGAATTTTTGTTCTGGTCATTGATTTGTGGAATGGTTGGGGTGAGTAGGGCATATAGGTTGCGAATGTTGATATGTTTTCAAAAGAAGATAAATAATGTAGGTACATCTAGAATACAAACAATAAGAAAGACATTCTGTGTATCTCGAAAATCATACTGATTTACGAGAACTAACTACGATAGGTAGTCATATTAAATACTAAATAGTTAAATTTCACATAATGCAGACTATACAGAGTAATTTAAGAGAGAAATACAGACCATGTAGGTATTTGAAGACCCAATAACATAATGAGTTTATTTATTTATAATATTGCATTCTGTAGACCCAAAAATTAGCATGAATTGCTTTAGGCTGTAGAACATGTCAGAATTACAAATTAGTTATTAAACATTGTTGGTTGTCAGGTTTCTAGTTTTTTAAAGTTGAGTTTTACTTTACATTCCAAGCTGAACAAAGGAAGCTTTTGCTCTGAAGGCATGTAACGCATAGCAGCAATTGGCTATCAATTGCACATTTAGCTCGTAGAAATTTAGAACAAATTACATTAACATTTTATGCAGAGGGGTGTACCCATGAAGCAGTGATGTACAGCACTAAAATTCATTAAAACACAAGTCCCAGTGATGAATTTTAAGGTTTTTCTTAAAGTTATACATATTTTTCATAGACTGGATATCCTGCGGTAATGTGTTATATTTTTGGAATGCACTGAATGCAAAGCATAATGTAATTACCTCCAGTAGCGTAACAAGCAAAAATTTCAATCTTTAACTGGTGTGTGTAGTAATTGTAAAATGTTGGTGGTATACAAATACACGATCAATTTTTAAAGGTAAATTATTATTCTCTCAGTTTAAGAAATTGTTTTCAATCTTTTAATTTGTTCTTTCACACTTTTTGTAGTAATCCAAAGCGTGTGTGTTATATTATTCTAAGTTGATATTTTTAAGTAGTGTATTTTAGGGATTGCGGTTGAAGAAAGATCAGACAGTGGTATTTTTAGAGTGTAAATTGTTGTTTTAAATCTACTTAAAATTCTGAAATTCAAAATCCTTCACACAAAATGAATTGAGTGTGCACAACACAACAAAGAGAAGAAGCCAATTAAGTGTGCAGCACATGTTGGAGCCAGATCATGATTGCTGAAAATAAGTCACTCAATTGTAAACCAAACATAATATTTATGCTCCTTTTTACATTTTCTATTCAACACAATGTTCTGGCCATCAGGCATTTTATTTTAATTAACTCATTGTAAAGGCCCATGCAAAATGGACATTAGGAACAAATGAGAACCAGATTTCACAAACACAGAAGGTGACAACAGATGAAATAGCGTTGAAACTTGCATCTAACGTTGTTATACAAATTTATTGTTTTATATACGAATTAACAAAATGTTAGAGAAGGATGCACTACTGCAATAAAAATTCTCAGAAAATGTTTAATCTCATCAATTTTCCAATAGTCTGTTATCTGAAATGTGGTTTAATGACATTTGATAATTCACATTATTGTATTTCCCATCTAATTTTACAATTGATAAAGTAAACAGAATTTTAACCAATTAAATAAGTGGTGGGGAGAATTTTTATTGTAGGTAGCAAAAATATTACATCTTCCATAAAAGTAAGAGAATCTAGCCTAATTGTATTAAAATCAAAATTGAACATGAATNCGAACTCCTCGTTATTATCTATTTTATTTTCGACATTCTGCTTATTTTATCATTACACCCTACTTAATATAAAACAGGTAAGGTGTGCTAAAGCCATTTATGTAACTTTTGTGGGTCCACTATGTCTCATTCAAAAAAGCTGCTGCCACTTGTATATTTCAGCTACCTGAAGTTTGTGTTGGTGTAAGTGAATGTTTAAATTTTTTTTTGTCTTGATTTATATTATTTATCTTTAATATGCTGTGGTAATTTTGTGTCTCCGGAACTACAGCACTCGGATGTACTAACATTACATTTTGTCTTACTTAATTGTTTCGTTATTGTTAGTGGCTGGATTTTGTTAGCTTATTCAAACATGTTGTGCTTTCATGACCATTTTATTGAGAGTATGACTTGCTTAGCATGTTTAGTTACTTGAACCATGTCTGCCTTTATTCTGAGCTACAGAAAACAAGTGTTTTTATTTATTGTATATTTCAAAGAGCATAGTATGCTCGCATACAGAAACTGTACATCTTATGGTTATTTAAAGGTGGGATATTTTGGTTTGGCCGGTGGGAGGGGGAATTTTTGTTCTGGTCATTGATTTGTGGAATGGTTGGGGTGAGTAGGGCATATAGGTTGCGAATGTTGATATGTTTTCAAAAGAAGATAAATAATGTAGGTACATCTAGAATACAAACAATAAGAAAGACATTCTGTGTATCTCGAAAATCATACTGATTTACGAGAACTAACTACGATAGGTAGTCATATTAAATACTAAATAGTTAAATTTCACATAATGCAGACTATACAGAGTAATTTAAGAGAGAAATACAGACCATGTAGGTATTTGAAGACCCAATAACATAATGAGTTTATTTATTTATAATATTGCATTCTGTAGACCCAAAAATTAGCATGAATTGCTTTAGGCTGTAGAACATGTCAGAATTACAAATTAGTTATTAAACATTGTTGGTTGTCAGGTTTCTAGTTTTTTAAAGTTGAGTTTTACTTTACATTCCAAGCTGAACAAAGGAAGCTTTTGCTCTGAAGGCATGTAACGCATAGCAGCAATTGGCTATCAATTGCACATTAAGCTCATAGAAATTTAGAACAAATAACATTAACATTTTATGCAGAGGGGTGTACCCATGAAGCAGTGATGTACAGCACTAAAATTCATTAAAACACAAGTCCCAGTGATGAATTTTAAGGTTTTTCTTAAAGTTATACATATTTTTCATAGACTGGATATCCTGCGGTAATGTGTTATATTTTTTGGAATGCACTGAATGCAAAGGATAATGTAATTACCTCCAGTAGCGTAACAAGCAAAAATTTCAATCTTTAACTGGTGTGTGTAGTAATTGTAAAATGTTGGTGGTATACAAATACACGATCAATTTTTAAAGGTAAATTATTATTCTCTCAGTTTAAGAAATTGTTTTCAATCTTTTAATTTGTTCTTTCACACTTTTTGTAGTAATCCAAAGCGTGTGTGTTATATTATTCTAAGTTGATATTTTTAAGTAGTGTATTTTAGGGATTGCGGTTGAAGAAAGATCAGACAGTGGTATTTTTAGAGTGTAAATTGTTGTTTTAAATCTACTTAAAATTCTGAAATTCAAAATCCTTCACACAAAATGAATTGAGTGTGCACAACACAACAAAGAGAAGAAGCCAATTAAGTGTGCAGCACATGTTGGAGTCAGAGCATGATTGCTGAAAATAAGTCACTCAATTGTAAACCAAACATAATATTTATGCTCCTTTTTACATTTTCTATTTAACACAATTTTCTGGCCATCAGGCATTTTATTTTAATTAACTCATTGTAAGGGCCAATGCAAAATGGACATTAGGAACAAATGAGAACCAGATTCCACAAACACAGAAGGTGACAACAGATGAAATAGCGTTGAAACTTGCATCTAACGTTGTTATACAAATTTATTGTTTTATATACGAATTAACAAAATGTTAGAGAAGGATGCACTACTGCAATAAAAATTCTCAGAAAATGTTTAATCTCATCAATTTTCCAATAGTCTGTTGTCTGAAATGTGGTTTAATGACAATTGATAATTCACATTACTGTATTTCCCATCTAATTTTACAATTGATAAAGTAAACAGAATTTTAACCAATTAATTAAGTTGTGGGGAGAATTTTTATTGTAGTTAGCAAAAATATTACATCTTCCATAAAAGTAAGAGAATCTAGCCTAATTGTATTAAAATCAAAATTGAACATGAATTAAATCTATTTAGAAATATGTGTACCTACGTTCCTCCTGATTACCCTCAAGTAGAATATAATCCTTATTTCAGTCTACTTGAAAATAAATAGTTTCAATACAGGATCTCTTTATTTATAACGGGTTATTTTAATGCACCAGGAATTGACTGGTCCTTGAAACATGCTTGAGACATCTCAGGCTGTAATATTAAATTCAAGGTGGAAGTTGAACGGCTTCCAATGGATCACTGCACTCACTGTACAGCATACAGAACTCTGCACTCAACTGTACAGCATACAGAACTCTGCACTCGACTGTACAGCATACAGAACTCTGCACTCGACTGTACAGCATACAGAACTCTGCACTCGACTGTACAGCATACAGAACTCTGCACTCGACTGTACAGCATACAGAACTCTGCACTCGACTGTACAGCATACAGAACTCTGCACTCGACTGTACAGCATACAGAACTCTGCACTCGACTGTACAGCATACAGAACTCTGCACTCGACTGTACAGCATACAGAACTCTGCACTCGACTGTACAGCATACAGAACTCTGCACTCGACTGTACAGCATACAGAACTCTGCACTCGACTGTACAGCATACAGAACTCTGCACTCGACTGTACAGCATACAGAACTCTGCACTCGACTGTACAGCATACAGAACTCTGCACTCGACTGTACAGCATACAGAACTCTGCACTCGACTGTACAGTATACAGAACTTATTAAAAAGTAGCACACACACACAAGCAAAATTGTCATAAAGTATGACTTAACGATAAAAACTCTTCATGGTAAAGTGAGCACTTCGAAAAGCACTGCTAAAGATTTACTTTGCTCCTCATTTTGTATCCTTCCACCATATGAAAAATTTACATTATCGTGGGCCTAATAACTTTAATTCATGCATCAGTCAGTTGAAAATGTTAAATTGTTAGGTGCGTAAATGTGTTACTAATATGCCAATTCGTACTCTAATTTGCATAATGCAAAAATCCACCAATTCTGTTTGCTGCAAGTGTAAAGATTATACTCACAATACTTCAAGACTTGGAACAATTTTTTTTAATTCGCTGCCAACTTAACTGGAGCGTGCATGTCAGCAGCTGCGCTAGCATACATGCTGTTAATGGACAGTGATNTTAATTCGCTGCCAACTTAACTGGAGCGTGCATGTCAGCAGCTGCGCTAGCATACATGCTGTTAATGGACAGTGATATTTTCCGAAGGTTCATATCTCTTAAGTGCTCACTTGACAGTGAACAGCCTTTACATACGAAAGAAGAATGCATACATTTTGTTAGAATTTACTTAAATTGTTAAAAAATATCAATTCATAAGCATATTTTTAATTAAAATTGAAAAATTATGCCTGCCTGCAATTATTTTGTGCTTTTGTTGCCTCAAAATATATGAGCAATAAGACAGATTAAGCGGTGACCCTCTGTTTTTATGGCACACTCACATAGATAGTCTATTCTTGGTTTATTCACTTCTTTTGAATCAAACCTTTGAAAAATCACTATGTATGATGTGTTTTGTTGTTCCCTAAATATGTTGCATATTACAATCATTTTATACTTGTGTTAACATAAAAGTTCCTTATTTTTGGTTAAATTGAAGTTATACTTATATTCTGTGTATAAGTTATGTTAGTTTGTTTATAATTAATTAGAATAAAAAGAGGGAGAAAATAGGTGTGTGGGTAATGCTTAGTAATAAATAGTTCTTATGCTAAATATTATTACACTTAGTGCATACAAATGCTGTTTGTTGTCCATTTGGTGTAATTACTGATTCTAAAAACAATTTTTTTTAACCATTTTTATGCTTAAAAAAATTACCCGTGGAGTTGAAATGAGAATTTGAAACTTGTGTTTGGGCACAATATGTTTCTTAAATGTTTTTTGTGAGAAGAGAATACAGTACTACAAAATATCCAACCAGTAATGAATCACACATTTTCTATTAAACCTCTGCAACACGCTTCATGTGCTATCCAGGCAAGAGCCCTTTAACATATTTTCATTCTGGATGCTTCAAAAGAATATTAAGCAACTTNGCTTCATGTGCTATCCAGGCAAGAGCCCTTTAACATATTTTCATTCTGGATGCTTCAAAAGAATATTAAGCAACTTAGCAAGGCCAGTATAGTGACTTTGGTTGTATGCAAAAGTTAATAATAATGCTCACAAATATTTGTAATAGATGATTTTATGTATGTTGGTTACAGTTAACTTATTTGGGTGAAATGGATATGCATAAAATCATTTGTTAAAAATATTTGTGAACATTATTGTAAATTTTTTATTACATACAAACTAAGTTATTATTATAATAGTTTTGCTTAATAATTTTTTTTCTTGTAAAATGTGTTTTTTTAAGCACTCAGAATGGAAATATGATTAAATTTTGATGAAAAATTAACACTTGTAACTGATTTTTAAAAACAACATTTAATTCTCTACTTAGTACTGTATCTTGTCAGATACAGAGGATATGTGCAAATTTGAACTTACAAATTAAAAATCTTTATTCCCAGGCATCACTGTAGCAGAATGATTAGAGACATTGGTATCAATCTGAAAAGTTTATACCGTGATGCCGATGAGGTTCGGGTTCGATTCCGGGTCATTCTCTATAGGATTTCTAACAAAAATCATATAACCTGTATTTGTGCTGTGCTCTGGGTAGACGAACCTAGAACTAAAAAAATATTGGAGCAATGGCAGTGCTCCGGGTAGATTATTTCAATACCAAACTGTACCACTAGCACAGCTTTCAAGTTTGCCCAAGCTATGAAATTCTGTGGGGAGTGGTTGGGGGGAGGGGGGTAGTTTCACCAAACAAATCTAAAAAACGCTGGATAAATGTGTTTGTCTGGCGGAGTGGAGACTTTTCTACGCAAGGTCGAAACTTTCAACTCTTACAGCTCATCTATGAGTAGTAAAGGGTTGAGTTGAGAGATTTGAGCAGCTCTTAACAATGAGGTCTAGAGAGCAGATGAGGGTGAAATGAGGTGATAATGGAGCAGCACTGGAATGCAAGGGCAGGGAAAATGGGAGATCCCAGAGAAAACCCATGACCAGCAACATTGTCTGGCACAATTCGAGAAGTAAAAGGTTAAATAAGTAAAGTTTACAAAAATTTTTTTTTTTACAGTGTTACAAATTATATGCCCTCTTTCATATGCAACATAAATTATACTTTCTGCCAATTATGGTAGTGTGTGTAGGCATATTTCTTTATAATCAGCTCCTGCATGCACAGTTTGGTGTAGAGGTTTATTGGAAACTACTCTACTTCAACTTGAAGGTGATGTATTATTAGAGTTTGCTGGTATTGTCCATTCACTGTTACTTCCGACTTTTTTGAAGCCCTGTTAAAGTTCTGCTTTCGGGATGTTCCTCCGCCACATGTAAACGAAGCTTAACTGAGTCTAGAAAATTACACCAAATGGACAACGCACCACATTCATGTGCACTCAGTTTAATAATATTTTGCAGAATAACTATTTCTTACAAGGCATTGCCAACATGCCTATTTTCTCCCTGTTTTTATTTATATTAATTTGAAATGAAATATTATAAGTTGTAAATAAAGTACTATAAGTAAAAGTTCAATTTGACCAAAAATAGGGAGGGTACTTTTATGTTATCACAAGTATAAAATTCTTATGATAAGTGGCATATTTAGGAATAAAACACTTCATACATGGGGTGATTTTTCAAAGGTTTGATACAAAAAGTGCGCAGAAACATCAAATAGACTATAATTAAATACTTTACAAACAAAATCCAAATTACTTGAATTTCATTTTACAAACCTTGAGAATCTAAATACTACTAACTCCCTTAATAAACTTGTTTATGAAGATCTCATCCTGCACTTAATATAGAACTAGAATTAANCAAAGGTTTGATACAAAAAGTGCGCAGAAACATCAAATAGACTATAATTAAATACTTTACAAACAAAATCCAAATGACTTGAATTTCATTTTACAAACCTTGAGACTCTAAATACTACTAACTCCCTTAATAAACTTGTTTATGAAGATCTCATCCTGCACTTAATATAGAACTAGAATTAANTCTAAATACTACTAACTCCCTTAATAAACTTGTTTATGAAGATCTCATCCTGCACTTAATATAGAACTAGAATTAAAATTAAATTATAACAAACAAAACAGCGTGGGTACCAAACTTAACTGTAAAAAGGCCATTAACTTAGCACTGTATTACTGCTTACAAGAGCATAATTGTATGTATTCAAACATACTAATAGGAAAGTAGAATATTTAACCAAAACAATAAACTATTATTTATCAAAAACTATACCTTTGCAACCTAAGTAAAAATTTTAATATGTCCTTGGTTCTTTACACAGCTAATAAAATTCTTGCAAAGGAAAATACATAAGCGTAAAAGTACCAAAAACAGTTGGAGGTTGGTCCGTCCACTATCAATTTTGTGTATGTAAGACACATCTGCATAGAATGTTTACATAAATTTGTGATTCGTAATGAATGTACTCATCATATGTTCAACCAATAGCACAACTAGAAATTAAATTTATTTTAGTGAAATATTAATTTTTTTAATAGCAAGTAACGTTTTATTTTATTTGCATCCTTATTCTGTCAGTACTTATTGTGCAGGATTTGTCAATAATTTAACACAAAACATGATGTTACAATACAAAATTAAAATAAAAGTGTAAGTTTTCTTTTAGAATTAAAATCTTTTATTAAATCCAATAAACTCCTTTTTATTCTTTTTTTCTCCTTCAGTTCTATTGGTTGAAGGCCTTAACGTACACGATGTGAAATGAAATAGGTAATTATTAAGTTTAGGGGCTTTTCTGTAAAAATAAAAATAATTAATGGAAAATGGTATATTTCCACTCTACTAATGATGCAGAATATGAATATACTAGGGGCATTAACGTCTTACTAATTTCATAATATGTGCCCACCTAACCCCACGATGGGTGAATCACTATTTTACATTTTTAAACTAACCTAGGATTGTAGGGTTTTACACTAACCTAGGATAGTAGGGTTTTACACTAACCTAGGGTGTTTGGGTTTTACACTAACCTACGAATGTAGGATTGTAGGGATTTAAAGGAACTGTAAAACACACCAAAAGAATGTAAATTGACTTACCTAGGTAGGGGGCTGGTATAATTCCTCTGACGTTAATATACTTAAACAAACATATTTTGCAAGTTTTTTAAATATGTTCTACTTATTTTAACATTACGCCCTCTTGAATATGAACAAGGTAAGCTGTGCAGAACCCATTAATGCAACTTTAGTTGGCCTAGGACGTTTCGTTCAGAAACGTAATTAAACTGGCTATACTGCTAATTTTGCAATTTTGTTCAATTTTTTAAAATATGTTGTACTTATTTTAAAGCTATGCCCCTAGTATATTCGTGTTCTACGTGATTAGTAGAATGGAAATATATCATAATTTTTAATTGTTTTTGTGTTTTTCAGAAAAGTCCCTAAACTTAATAATTACCAAAACCTTCTTTCATTCTATACATACACATTTATTACGTACACATTTTTTTGTGTAAACCAACCGTTAGAAAACTAGTAAATGCCAAACCCAAAATAGATAAATCTAAGGCTTCAAGAATCAAGTGANTTTAACATTACGCCCTCTTGAATATGAACAAGGTAAGCTGTGCAGAACCCATTAATGCAACTTTAGTTGGCCTAGAACGTTTCGTTCAGAAACGTAATTAAACTGGCTATACTGCTAATTTTGCAATTTTGTTCAATTTTTTAAAATATGTTGTATTTATTTTAAAGCTATGCCTCTAGTATATTCGTGTTCTACGTGATTAGTAGAATGGAAATATATCATAATTTTTAATTGTTTTTGTTTTTTTCAGAAAAGTCCCTAAACTTAATAATTACCAAAACCTTTCATTCTATACATACACATTTTTTAGTGTAAACCAACCGTTAGAAAACTAGTAAATGCCAAACCCAAAATAGATAAATCTAAGGCTTCAAGAATCAAGTGANGTGTAAACCAACCGTTAGAAAACTAGTAAATGCCAAACCCAAAATAGATAAATCTAAGGCTTCAAGAATCAAGTGATCTGTGTAAATATAATCCAACAAAATTGTGTCACTGTGTCAGGACAATGAGAGACTTATACAACCATGAAATAGCTACAATTTTTTGCAGAACAGTTTGCCTTTCTATACGCAAAATCATCCAGTTTGCGCACTTATTAATTGCATAAATACACACCCTNATCATCCAGTTTGCGCACTTATTAATTGCATAAATACACACCCTTGGAATATGTCAAGTCCTTCAGTCACTATGAGTCTAGTAATGTGGACTATTAAACTTTCAAAACATTTTTTTTTCACNCTTGGAATATGTCAAGTCCTTCAGTCACTATGAGTCTAGTAATGTGGACTATTAAACTTTCAAAACATTTTTTTTTTTCACTCAGGATTTGATAATATGCCATATTTCATTGCTTAAGGCTGCTTATTAATACTAGCTCCTCTTGTACAGAGTATATATGAAAATAGTATGAAAACGGGATATTATCCTACTCCTTTGAAAACAGTAACAGTAATTATATACCATTTTAAAAAAGGAAGTCAACTGCTAAATACAAATTAAAGGCATATTTTTTAATTATATACATTTTCTAAAGTTTTTGAAGAAAAAAAATATATATATACAGTAGACTCCCGATTATCCCAGGTAATTGGGACCGAGATCACCTTGGATACGGTAAAACTAGGATAATACGGAGGTTAGGTGTTACTGTGGTGAAAACATGTGAAGAATGTAAAAACTGGTTTATTGTAATTGAAAACGTAAAACAAACATGTAGTTACAGACCTGTAAGTTTGTGGAAACATGANGGAAAAATGAGATTACATATTACTTAAAGTCTTTGATTGTTTTCTGAGTTGACCTCTGTCCTCTCTTGGATGATGCGATGTTACGCCAACGCTGAAAAGTCAGTATGTCATGTGGCCTACACTCTTCTTGTTGCTCTATGTAAGCAAGAGCAGCATTGATCGATTTCAACCCATCGGAATGTGATATTTTTGGAGTTATCTCGTCCGTGTCGTCGTCTTCTTCACTGTGTTTAGGATTGTTAACCATATTGATCATTTTCTCATTGGTAATCTCCATTTGGACATCTGCACTGCACCAATCACGAATGTCGTCGTTGTTGATTTGATTTTCAACAGGTAGCTCATTGGCCAGTTGAACTAGTTCATTCACATTCTCCTGTTCTGGGACTTGTTTGGGTTGTACATCTGAGACAAATATATTTTTCCATGACTTTTGAATGGTGGCAGGTTTTACCTCATCCCACGCTGAAGCAATCCAGTACGCTACATCTTTCATTGTGACTTGCATTAAGGCTTCCTTGACAGTCATTCAGTCATCCGCCTTCAACGGTAAATTCTCTTCATCATTTCTAGAACTCATTGGTCTAAAGGTAGAATGAGCGACGTCACATTAGTGGGTAGATATACAGCTTTAATATCACCACTGCACAGTTCTTGGACATCTGGGTGAGATGGCGCATTGTCTAATAATAAAATAACTTTCCTGGAAAGCTGCTTTTTTATTATTTTTTTTTTTCCAAAAAATATTTCAGTGACAGGAGCAAATTCATTTAAAAAACCAGTCACTAAAAATCGTGCTTTCCATCCATGCATTTCTTTGGTTGCGGTACATTGTTGGCGGACAGTTGACTTTTATATTTTTTAAGGCATTTGGGTTCTTAGACTTTCCAATAGGCAGAGGCTTTAGTTTCAAAGAATCTGAAGCATTGCAGGTAGCCAGAATTATTTCTCTCTCTTTACTCTTTTTAAATCCGGGAGCAGTTTTTTCAGATTTTGCTGCTAAGGTTTTTGAAGGTAGCATTCGAAAGTTAAGAGCAGTTTCATCTGAGTTAAAGATTTGATCCGAGGTTAATCCTTCTTCAAAAATGATTTCTTCCATTTTTTTCTGGAATTCCGCAATTTCAGATGAGTCAGCTGACAGTTTTTCCCCACTAATGTTCAGCTGTCGTATGCCATATTTCTTTTTCCACCTGTCCAGCCAACCATCACTTGCAGTGAATTTTTCATCGCAGTCTTTAAAGTTCTTGTGGTACTCGAGCGCCTTAGCTTGAAGCATTCAACTCACAGGACTACCCATCCCTCGAAGCTGTGAAAACCACAAAAAAAGAGCTTCAGACGTCTGCTCGTAGTCGCCCTTCTTCAAAGTCTTTAGTCTCAAACCACTGCCACCACTCATACTTTTGTTGACAAAGTTTTTGATTTCTTTCCGGTTACGTCTCCAATCCCCAACTCTCAACTCGGCAGCTACCGTTTTTAATTGATTCGCCACTGTCTAACCGTTTTAAAGCATTACATTTTGTTTCAAGAGAAACTACAACTCTAACACAGAAATCAATAAAAGCACATAAAAATCACTAACACAACCACGTTTAGCGCGAGGGCAGAGAAAACTGAGAGCGTCACGTGACAGTGACAATACGAGGAGTTCCGAGTGAACCAGACGATGAGATGGGTGGGCCAGCATTTCCTAGAATTAGTCGCCTTCATATTCGCGCGAAATGACAGCTCGACCTAACAACAGTCAGTAGAGGAGACATCTAATGCTCGACCTAGCAATAGCTGACTCCTCAACCTTGCATGTCAAACGAAGAAACATCGCTTCTCGCCTTAATTGTCCTGCTTTTAAGAGCATTATTTATATTTTTTATCTTCCGATGCCTAGCTCGGTTAACCCGGAGGCTCGTTTGACCGGGGCTCGGATAATCACGAGTCTACTCTGTGTGTGTGT
>NQII01002864.1:271122-312599 GCA_002778355.1 Clitarchus hookeri
TTTCCACACCAACACCATTTTTAAAATGAAAGTCATTAAGAGATGTGATAAGGGAACATCACAGTAGCTAACAACTTACGCCAAATATCGACAACTCCTATCTCGAAGCATGGGAGGGAAGTGTGTTAGTGGTGCTCGCTTTTAGTGGCTTGGTGTAATGGCCAGTTTTCCACTGCTCCAAAATTAGTGTTTATAATCACTGAATGAATAAAAGCTGTCGTTTCAAGAAAGTTGTATTTACTGAATATTGTTACATTATATATTAGATTATTCATAAACAAAATAGTTTTCTTCCAGGTTATCATTAGAGTCTGTATGGACACATGCTGTATAAAACTATAAAATTAACAAGATAAATAAAGAGTGGCATGGCTTTTTGTATAAATACATATAAAGTCTATAATTAACTTCTTGTATTGATCGTTATGCGACGCCAAATTCTGGTTGCTAGAATCTGAAGTTTGAAAATGTTCTGTGTACACAATGTGCAATGGGGTAATTCAACTGAAGTTAAAAAAAGTTTTTGTTATACAGAAAAATGCTATATGGATATTGGCTGGGAGAAATACCTAATTATCCATGTAGAGTATTATCGGAAATTGAAATTAAAATCATGGGAGTTCGTTTATCGGGCATCCGTTTGCTGTCTCAGGAATTGTAGTTTTTTTTTACGCCTCAGCATTAGAAGATAGAAGCTTTCCGAACTGCGTCGGCAGTTTTTGTTCTAGAAGGTTTGATTATCTTTTACTATGACGCAGTTCGGATAACGTGGGAAGAGGGTGCAGGGCCCACGCCATGCCCTTATTTAGTTGCGTTACACAGCAATTAATACTCTCAGTGCTCGAACGGTAAAGGACCAACAATTGACAACCAGCACTCGCCGAGACCGCGTCGGCCGTGGCACATAGCCCCCACACCAGCAACTTTATTCTGCTCATTTATTTCTCCGCCAGTGTGGGAGGTCGCTACCTGTATTTCTTCTTGCAAGGCAAGTTTTCAAGACGTGAAATAAACAAACCACTGCGGTGCTGTTATTTTCGTTTGTTTGCCTGAAACCTGTTTGTATTCTGCATATCTGATTGTATGTGAACTATTACATGTGATTGATAAATAAAAGTACAGGAACAAATAAACCGAAACTTGACTTTATTTTCATTGGCGCCTTTTTAGAGTTTCATGTTTCTCCGATTGAGCTAATCGAGTTGTAACTTCCATTCGTCAATACCAGACGTGGAATGTTACAGGCTAAAAATACTACAGAGTGTGTGTGTGTGTGTGTGTATGCACATACATATACATACATACAAAAACATAATAATCAAATACACTAACAAAAATCTTGATAAATTTCAACAAAATTCTAATTTGTCATACATAAAACACGAATGTGAAAAAATCTTCATATACCCTTATGTTCATTAAAAATATTTCAAAAAGGACCATATTATTCAGCAATCCAGATTTATAATAAATATCTAGCAATGATAAAAGAAACAAAATATACTGATGACAAACAATTCCTTAGAATGTAGAAGAAATATTTAGAAAGCCATAACTTCAATAGTATCAGTGAATTTTTAAATGTTGTTTAATGTCGCTAAATTTAAATTGTTACTCTTGTAGTTCTTATATAGTATTCTTGCTTTTTTTTACTGTGATGATAATGTAGTAAATAGCTTTATCTGAAGTTAAAGGTTGTGTTATCAGATTTAACAGATTATAAATCCTATGTGATAGTTAATAAGTATTGTGAATTGATTTACTGTGTATTTATATTGTTATGCTTCACTCTGTAATTTAAGTATTGTGTTGTATAGTACAGACAAGTTCCATATCGTGATCTATAAGCTCAACATGGGATCAACAGAACACTTGTAATAAATAAATAAATAAATAAATAAATAAAAATAAAATAAATTTTGTGTAATTGTTCAGGATTATGTTTTTTAAAAATTATGTCTAGGTCACTCCTACAAATAACAATCAACTGTTTTCACATCTGAAGCATTATTTGGAGAATACATAAACACAGAGCAATGGCTACAATAATTATCATTGTATACATAAAATGAAACAATTAAGTACTCTGTAATTTCCTCATTGCAGGCATTTAAAATTACTAATAAACTGATATTTGCAAAGGTCACTAGCAAAGTTTTTACGAAAATTGCTATTAAAATAATATTTTTTACTATTTTTCTAACTACGTAGATAGATATTTGGGAGTCTGAAGAAGTGTTTTGCTTCCTAATTGCAGTAATTATTAAGTTTAAGTCCTTTTCTGTAAAAATAAAAATAATTCACGGAAGATTGTATATTTCCACTCTACTAATGATGCGGAACACGAATATACTAGGCCACTAAGGGCGTTAACGTCAGACTAATTTCGTAATATGTGCCCACCTAACCTAACAGAACCTAACCCCACAATGGGTGAATCACTATTTTACATTTTTAAACTAACCTAGGATTTTTGGATTTTACACTAACCTAGGATTGTAGGGTTTTACACTAATCTAGGATGTTTGAGTTTTACACTAAATTACGAATGTAGGATTGTAGGGATTTAAAGGAACCGTAAAACACACCAAAAGAATGTAAATTGACTCACCTAGGTAGGGGGCTGGTATAATTCCTCTGATGTTAATAGACGTAAACAAACATATTTTGCAAGTTTTTAAAATATGTTCTACTTATTTTAACATTACGCCCTCTTGAATATGAACAACGTAAGCTGTGCAGAACCCATTAATGCAACTTTTGTTGGTCTAGGACTTTTCGTTCAGAAACGTAAACAAACTGGCTATATTGCTAATTTTGCAATTTTGTTCAATTTTTTAAAATATGTTGTACTTATTTTAAAGCTACGCCCCTAGTATATTTGTATTCTACATAATTAGTAAAGTAGAAATATATCATAATTTGGAATTTTTTTTTGTGTTTTTCAGAAAAGTCCTTAAACTTAATAATTGCTACAACCAAAAACAGAACAAATGACCCCAGAAATAATTTATATTACAATATATCACTCAACTAGGCAACAAAATTTCTGCAACATGTTCTGGTGTTACATGAATACATAATTTTGGGTGCTGCGTCATCTCTCCGAGCTGCTAGGAGCGCTGGTAGAGCATATCATGCCATTTTCTAAAGAGTTGCAGGTATTGGTGTAGTAAGATATTTGCTTATACATTGTACATTTGTGGGAATTAATTACAAATACTTGCCAAAATTAGAAAATTGTGTTTGCCCCTACGGTATTTGAGCACCACTCTTTCATTTGGGACAATGATAACCAACTTTCATTACAGCATAGATGTGTCCACCACGAAAATCCTAGCACCCAGAAAGGAGTATAGCTAATTGCAATTTACTGTATGTAAATTTTAAATGCACAAATTTGCATTATAGTTTTAACATAGCAACATATTTTGACATGACGGGAGACAATGCCACATAGGCATAGCAAAAGAACATTTTGTTCACCCAAACATATTGTAATGATGCAGTTTATAATAATTTGTATCGGGTTATTTGGTTAATTTTCTTTTGTTTTGCGAGGCTTTGTAATATTTTATCAGGATTCTAAGTTATGGTCGTGGTAGTATGTTTATCTGTCATACGTTTGCCTTTTCGGAAATCTTGATTTTTGTTTGTGTCAGCATTTGTAGATAGAAGCTTTTACAACTTCCGCAGACATTTTTTTCCTTCTATGTTCTAGAAGTTTGATTACTTTTTGCTACGACGCAGTTCGGCATGGCGTGGGGAGTGGTTGCGACGGGGGTCGCACAGGTTTTCGAAGGGATTCCGACCCACACCATGCCCTTATTTGGTCATGCTTTTGGCACCCTGGGGCGAGGAGTAGGGGTAGGCACGAGGCGACTTTAACCCTGAGTGCCTACCGCCTGAAGATAGTAGATAACCAGCATTCGAAGAGGACGCATCGAGCGTGGCAAATATACCCCACACCGGCAAGCACCCGTGACCATTACATCTTACACTTCAATTATTTTAGGCTTACAAACTTTATCCTGCTAAATTATTTCCACCGGTGTGGGAGGTCGCAAGGGTATCAGGAGGGAACTGACGTCCCTCCTGCCTTCGTAATTTCCTTTTGCGATGCAAGTTTTGAATGACGTGAATAATAAGTAAACTACTGTGGTGCTGCTCTTTGCTTGTTTGTCTGGATTAACTGACTTTTCGTGACTGCATACTTGGAGCTTGTGTGTGAACTGTCCCATTTGAATGTTAAATACATTTACAGACTAACTTAACCGTGACTTTATTTTTATGGCACCTTTTAATTTTTATTTCTCTACCGAATTGAACAAAACCGAGCTGTGATTTCCAGTCACAAATTCTGATGACTGTGGTTACTATATCAGTTAAAGATTGGACACCGTGAGAGATATTCAAGGTACACAATCTAAAAGTGAGTTTCAGCCATTCTAATAAGAGCCACTCTTCCTGATTGATGCTAATGTATACAATATCTAGTCCCCTATCTTAGTCTTCTCACCTTCTTCTTGAAACACCATGGTTTTTGAGATTTCTTTCAGCATATATGACCCTACCTTTCCAATTTACTTGAAAGTTCAAACCGCCAGCAGTTGTACTGCGACATCACGCAGTAGTTCAGACTATTGCGGCACTTGTCAAGTTTGAGTGTGGGACAACATGCAGTCCTTGTGCTGGTAGAGGTTTAAATGAGCAGCAATGTACTCAGTCAAGGGAACAAGCAAATGAGAAGAGTCAGCATCATCTTCTCAGAGGTAAGAACTGTACCAGGGACATAGGTCCATTTGAAATAGAGCAGGTTAATTCTCAGAAGTGAGTGCTGTCAAATTAGATTTCAGAGATCTTGGTCTTGCGGAAAATTTGGCGTTGGAAGGGGAAGTGGGGGTGGTGCAGTCACAATTGAATTGTAATTGGTGGTAAATGAACTACAGGTCACTCTTTTATGTGTAAAGTAGTGAAGTTTTAATAGTAGCCAGTTGTGTTGTGATGAAAGCTTTAGATAGTGAATTCAAACTATTAATTAATCTTCTCTTGTATCAACATACGTACATAGAATTAAGTTTGTGTAATGTTAGCTCCATTTTTGTTAAATTTTCATTTGTATTTTTTTTATTTGCTCAATAAACTGTACTAATAGCAGTTGTATTGTATGTTTGGAGTTGTACTGTATTAACTTCTGCAGCAAATGTCAAATTTTTATTGATGTTAACTTTACGTGCCTGTCACATCAGTGTATGAAAATTTTAGTTGCCATTTTGAGTGTTGTGTTGCACATGATGGATGTTAGTGTTATGAATATAATTATGTTTTGAAGAGAGATTTGTTATTTGCCCTTTTTGAACTGAAGCTTGTAATGGTGTCTTTTGGACACATTTTTGTGCCACAGTAAAATTAACATGCTGCATGTTGGTGTGTTAACAGTGGGAACTATCTGGTTCGTGTTAGAGCACAGGTGATGATGCGTGACGACAGCACGGGTGGATGGGTCCCTATGGGGGGAGGGGGCCTATCTAACGTGTCTGTCCGTAAACGCGCCCTACCTTCAAGTGACCGGGATCGGGAAGACAAGGGCAAGTTTGAGTACCTCATCTTTGGCAAGAGGATTGCAGATCAGACTGTAAGTTTTGCTGTAAGACAGCTGACTGTAAGTGTCATTCCAAATGAAATCATCAAATTAAAAAAAAATGGAATTTGCACCATTGTGTATTTTGATACAAATTCGTTCTTAGGTTACCCTATCCTAAAGGTGAAAGAAAAACATTAATTTAGATTTTTACCTACAATTGGATGATGGCAGTCATTTTTCATACACACTGCAAGCAAATTTCACAGATTTCGGAGGTTTACATAACTAGCAGTATCTGTTTTGATTAGTTGCCTAATGTTGTATTTAGTGTCTATATGTAGGACAGTGTGCAACATCAAAGTTATCTGGTTAAGATTTCCTTCCTATTAAATAAATAGTCTCCAAGTTGGGAAAAAAATGAAAATTTTCTATTTTTGAAGCAAAAAAAATTATGTGGGGAACAAAATAAAAATTTGAGTTTTTTTATGAAAGATACTCTTGATGAATAGCTATAGCTATAGGGTACAAGTTATCCTATTCTGTTATTTTCACCCCTGTTGAGTACACGGATCTTTGAAAGAAAAAAAAAAGTATATTTTTTAATTTAATCTAATGTGCATTATATAATCCCACTTCATTCTGAATGTGATTAATTAAAGTGTGTCAAAGGAATGCAAATGTGAATTACCTTTGCTTTAGTTGAAGAGTGTGCCAATATAAGTTTTCTTCGTGGTGGCAAATAACCTCAAAACATCAAAAACAGCTTTACGCATAACAAATATCTAACCACTGCACAAATTAATTCATTCTATCTGTGGTACCAGCCAATTAAATTTTATTGCTAAGTGTACATTTGTCTTCTTTTCGTACATTTACAATTTTATTTTCACTTTAATTTACAGTCACTGTTTGTACACTTGTACAAATATTGAAAAATTTACAAACTCCCTGTTTATGCAGCAATGTTACTGTGTAGTATGTGCCATTCTCTCTTTGAAAATCACTGATAACATTTCACTCAGTTAGCTGCTTATGTTGTGTGTTCCTCCATTGTAAGTTACTACCTCAAGTGGTGACAACATTCTTAAAATATTCACTTGTTTCCTTTGTAAGTTTGAAGTGTGCGCTTGGGCCTTTAGGATGAAAAATATGACCTTGTACTCTTCTTTTCCCCCCACAGTTTCTTTGCCTGTAACAATTTCAATCCACCAGTCACTGTCATAAATAAAACACACATAATCGTTCAGATCTGGTGAAACAGCTTGTGTGGTTTGGTGATGGGTACCACTAAATAACGGTGATGAGTATTGGTAGACAGCAAGATTATCTCAATCTACTGGAACAAAACCATGATACTGTCTTGTATGGGGAATGGTTTTAGCTTCTTGAAATTGTCTTTCAAGTAACTTCTCTTCACAAACAATATCTTCTGATGGCACAAAGAAAAATTTTATTCCAGAAATTTTGCTTGAACAAAATTCAAGCATTTCTTGTGGCGATACAATGGGGTTTTCAGTGGTTCTTTGTAAACTAGCTTTTGTCACAAGACGTTTAACTGCACCTCCGACACCTTCACGCAGACTTTTGTCATGTGATGTGGCAAAAAAAATGCCATTTAGCAGATAGACCGAAATCAACTTTGTGCTTAGCCAGGTTAACAAGGTTTTTTTTAAATATATATTGAGCAGCTGAACCATCACTAAAATAATACACTTTTGTCCAGATTTAGGAAATTTTGTCTTTCAAATGTTGAAAAATTGTGAGTTTGTCCATTTTTGTACATTGCACTGCCCACACCAGTGTATTAACACTTAGTACCCCTTGTCACTCTTATGTTAATGACATTCAGGATGAAGTGGGATAATGCACAACACGGGTGAAAATAACAGAATGGGACAACTTTTACCGTACAGCTATTCATCAAGAGTATCATTCGTCACCTCAAATTTTTATTTTGTCCCCCACATAACATTTTGGCTTTGAAAACAGCAAATTTTCATTTTATCTGTAAGTTGGAGATTATTTTTGTCTATAAAGGAAGTCTTCAACCCAGAAAACTTTGATGTTGCACACTGTTCTACATGTAGACACTAAGCATACAAAAGATCAGATCTCTGAATGCAACTTTGGTGAAGCAGGGTGGTGTATAAAGTGGGGTAAAACAGTCATCTAAATACCGAAAGCATATGGCCGCCATCTTGTAAATACAAAATTTATTTTGTATTATAAATATACAGTGTTGTTGTATCTCATGTAAGTTTTTAAATGATGCTAAAAACTCCACAATAGGTGGTTTATTAAAAAAGTTACTGCTAGTTGTGTAAACCACAGAAATCTGTGAAATTTGCTTGCGGTGTGTGTCAAAAATGGCTTCCATCATCCACGTATAAGTAGAAATCTAAATTAATGTTTTTCTTTCACATTGAGGATAGGGTAACATAGGAACAAATTTTTATCAAAATCAAAAATGGTGCTGCTTGAGTCCCTTGATGATTTCACATGGAATGACCCAGAATATTTATTTTGGTTCTTGTGTAGCAGGTCTAATGCGAATACAGTGACTTCATGACATTGATCCACATGTAGTTTAGCTAGATTTGGCAGAGTGGCTAATTACCGAGCAAGGTTGTGTAGTGGTAACACATTGGGACTCTAATTTGGGAAGACGAGGGTTTAATTCCTGGTCTGACAATCCTGATTGCAGTTCTCCAGGGTTGTGGCATCTGTACACAAGTCTCGGAACTATAACTTGTATTCAGGATGTCCCTGACCTACTGTACCAGTCCTTTTTCTCGGAAACGGTGCATCCAAACTTTTTCGGGTAAAATGCTTTATACGTAAACCTTTAAGATGAATTTAATGGTGAACCTTACATTGCCTGGAATCTGCTTGAAACTGGAGGAAACAGTTAACTTCAGAATTTCAAATGGAAAAATTAGTATAGTTGAATATAGCTCGCAATACTGAAAATTTTTTGCCTGGAAAATCTTTTGAGTTTCCTATTTATTTTTTGTCTGCTTTTGAGTACAAATGAGATTGCTTAGATAGCACTGTTGTTTGGTAATAGTATTGTAGTCATAACTGCAAAATAAAGTTTGTTGTCATTATTATTGCTATTATTATTTTATAGTAACAAAATAAAGTTCTGTCCATCTGTATTGTTTTCAAACTGCCAGTTTTAAAACAGATGTGTGGTCATATTACTCAGCAATAGGTGATGAAGTCCGAAAGTTCCCCATTCTGAAGCCCAAGTTGTCACTTTAAATTTACAATACCAAAACATTATAGATCTTATTGCACAGTTTGATAATCACACAATTTGACAATAAAAGGAAATTTGCATAATTATTGTGTAGAATATGCAAGTTCCATTTTTCGAGGGACAAACTAACGCAATGGTATAAAGTTATGCATAAACTTGGACCATTGCCAGTACAATTTCCAAAAACATACATTGTAAGTACGTAATAACATTTTCATTTTACAAGCAGGGACATTGTACATTTGTTATACGTGTTGGCTAGAAACTTCTAAACCAACAGGCCAGCACTTATCCGTCCCAGGATGACAGCAAAGACAATCAGTGCCAGTCACAAGTCAGAGCCATTGGCTGACTAGTCAGTTCTAAGTATGATTCTGGCAGAGCATTCTGTAATTTTTAAGGTCAAACTTAAACATTAAAATTTTTAACTGCATCTGTTAATTTACTGTAATAGTAAAGTCCTTTGTGTGCATGTAAGAGTTGAGGGAGCTTCAAGCTTGTAATAGATTTTTGGAATATGCACACACAAGTAACCAGTGTGTGCAAGATGACGGACAAGGCAGGTAGGACTATTGTAAAGAAAAACTTGCAAATCAGACAGAAGATGTTAATTATTTAGTTCTGAATTTCAAGAGTCTCTTCATTGCAAATAGTGTAACTGAAATAAACACTACTTTTATAACGTGAAAGTGGAGGCTTTATGTTAGTAGCCAGCATCCCAGCCAATAACTTATAAGTGTGCAAGTCAGGTGGAATAATACAGGTTTCCACCTCAAAATGGATAGAAGTAAAATTAATTTGAAAATGACATGTTAAAACTATCCCCAGGGCATTTCACGCCAAACCAAAACCTGTCAAATATGGTAGGATATGCTACATCATGACCAGACACTTGGTCAATGACGAGCTTACCGGTTTTCAGTTACAGGCCATTGCCAGTTCTTCTTGAATGTTTAGATGATGTGCCAACACACAACTTCCCAGAATGCTCTTGCTGGCATGGTATATGCTTCAGGTGGTGTTAAGCTGCACTATCAAGAAAGACTTCGAGTACAACAAGGTGATGCCAACTTTCCACCACTGGAAAACTGGAGATAAGAAGTTTGGCCTGACTTTCCAAACTGCGGCAGATGCCCGAGCATTTGATAAGGGTGTCCGTATGGCAGTGGAAGAGTTGCTGGATGGTGAGAACTCCTGAATTATATATATATATATATATATATATATGTGTGTGTGTCACTCCCACACACAGTGTTGAGAAATAATTAAAGTAATTGTAATTGAATTAGTAATGATTACATTACATGTTTAGATGAGTAAACATTACCTTTCAGAATTTTGTAATTTTTTACTTGTAATCTACTCATTTTAATGTACAAGTTAAGGTTAAGAGGAGGCCACTAGGCTACCAAAATATATAAAATGACAGGAATTCCAGTACTCAAGAGTCTAGTACTTGTTGTCAGGCACATACACAAAGAAGGTCGACAAATTTTTCACGTGGTTGCGAGGTTTCGCTGGCTAGGCCAGTTTCATCAAGCTGTGAGTTGTATTGCAGTGTCGTACAACAAAAATGCGACGTTCTTCTTTGTGTGTGTGCCTGTCGACAAGTACTAGACTGCGAGTACTTTAATTCCTGTCCTTTAATATATTATCTTAATAGTAATCATTACTTTTCTGTAATCATTACATTTTTGTATGGTGGAGTAAGACTATCACTTTATATCTGTATTTGGCCAGAATTCCAAAACTATTATATCTATTAATTTAGCAGGTGTTTCGAAGCCAAACTCTTGTATTTGAGTATTTATATATACTGCACATCACATGTATACTCTAGGTTTTTTTTTCAGTTGATTTATTGTTCTCAACATGAAGGTTAGGAGGGCATCATCAAGTGCGCCAGTTGAAAGACATTTTAGCAGGGGAAAAGATTTGCTTCATTGAAAGGAGTTCACATTAGAAATAACACTTTCAACATGAAATTATTTTGCGAAGTCAACAACATTTTGTTTTGAAATGTTAAAAATAATTGTGTTTACTAGTGTTAAAAATGCTTTATTTAAAACTAAGCAAGAATTATTAAATTTTGTGATATCATTTTAATTTTTGCTTTTTTAAATCTGTATGACTTTTTTTGTTTTGGCTAATGACATACAATAACTGTAAAGTAATGGGAGAAATTGTAATTGTAATCAACATGTAATTGTATATAATTCCTTTCAGAATTCAGTAATTATCTAAACTATTAAATTACATTTCATTAAATGTATTTGTAATTGAACCGATTTACAATTTACCTGTACTTTACCCATCACTGTGTGTGTATATGCGTGCATGAGTTGGGGGGGNATGAACGAGTGTGCATATGTGTGTGGGCACATGCATTTAAACTCTGGAACGTTCGCTGTGCTTCAGGGGTACATCAGGCTATTTTACGAAGCAGTGTGCCAATATTACGTTTCACTGAAGAGACATTGATAAGGTACCTACAATTTACTATACTATATCAAAATCATTTATAACTGCCGGTAAAATATTCCTACACCAGAAACAAGCACATTTACAAGAGAGACAGTTCTTGCTCTGCTCTAGTCGCTACGAGCTTACACTCAGTTTCTCTGTGTTTGTGTGAAAGCAGGTATGCACCAGCGTGGGAACTGAAGAGGCAAGTATAGATGGGGTCAGGTGCACGTGCAGCTATCTTTGTCGCCGGAGGGAGGGCAAGCCAGTCGCAGCAACAGCGAAGGGTGCCACACTAATTGCAACTGTCAAATCTACATTTCACTACTCTTATGTCATTTGTGTATAAAGCTTTCGAAGCACCAGGTAATATACCTGTGGTAATAAGTTAACATTTAAATAATTAATCAACTGATTTTCCTGCAAGAGGCTCATACTTCCTAAAAGCTGCTAAGACTGCTGTGTTTAGGTTCTTTTTTAGCGACAAGGGGAGGGCCTATATGTTCGTGTAGGGTATAGTTTCTCTTGGAAGACTTCAAAATATTAAAACAAATTAATATTTCTCTAAGACAATTTGTTAATTTCACTCTAGAAACGACTGAACACAGACACAATTTTTTACTTTTTGGGGTTCACAGTCAATCAAAATAAGTAAAATTTGATCTTACAAGTGCTCAGAGATTGAGATAATTCACTGAAACCATTTGACTGTATTTAACAAATATGGCATGAAATTTTTCCATTAAAACAGTGCCAAAACTGCCTAAGTAAAATTTTAATGCAATTTTTGCATATAGGCGGTGGGGATGGGTCAAAATCTGTCCAAATCAGACTCCTCCAAAGTACCGGCCATTTTGCTGGGAACTGTGAATTTTTGTAATTTTGAGTTTTGGCTGTAACATACAAATTGCAAGGTTCAGGGAATTAAAGGAAGAACACATACAATTTACTTGTTGCAAATTAAAAACATGAAATTTAGAAAATGTTAACATCAGTGCATTGGTAAGCTTTCTTAATGGAACCATGAAGAACCCCAATCCTCATGCGTGTTTAAGTGAGGACTATTTTGTCATGTGAAATATTGTGCATCTAAAGTTTCCTGGAGTAAGGAAAGCTGAACCTTCCCACCACCACTACTTTTCCATTCCTATCCACCACTGAAGGGTTTGGCATACCAGAAGAAATTTAGCACTAAGCCAATCTGGTACACACTTGTCTATAATGCATTCTAAACAAACTTAATTAAGAAGTAATATAATTACTGTAGAAGCAAGGTGTTAATTAAAAATAGATTTTATACGTCTACAGAAAAGGCGCAGGATAAAAGCAAATAAGCAGTAATTCAATGCATTACTAAATTCCAGCAATAAATTCAAAAGAAAAAAACACTGAAACCTTTTAATCCACCAAATAAAAATGAACTATAGCAGCCTTGATGCACTATAATCAATTAAGCATAGCACGTGCTTAATAGTTGGTAAAACTATAATTCATAAAAAACAATATTTGATAAATAACACTACCACTATAAAAAAGGTATGTTTCAGAACTAATTGATTGGGACTGTTAGTATAAACGAGACACTGTCAAGTTACATCTGTTGCTAGATCTTTCCCACCAAGTCGCCTACCTGTCCTGTCTCCTTGGGTCCTGTGTATTGGTTTACTTGTTGGTCTTAACTAGCCATACTGTTGCCGTGTTTTTGGAAATTCGCCAATAGATCCACCAGTTGTGAATGTTCTGGTGTGCACCAGTTGAGAGAATTTCCGAATATCAGGTTGTTTATAATCTTTGTTACGAATGCAAATGAATAAATACATACATGCAAAGTAACTTTATAATACAGGAAACCCAAACCCATATTAATCACACTGCTAACGTATTTTCTAGTAAACATCCTTTTTCTCGATAAAATACCATTTAAGTCTGGCATCTTTCTGCGGTGTTTGTGCACATTTAAAGGCACAAAAAATTTCCGTTGCTATTAAACATGGCCATTTGCCTTTCTTTGACTTTATCGTTCAGAAATGCTTTATTTAATTACATATGTGATTTGTATGGTTGTGTTCGAAAATTCATCTGTTGATGTTTTGGTGCACATCCTCCAGATCCACAGACGTTTCAGGCCATTTGAACCGGTAGATACATCGGTTCAACTGAACTCGACCAAAACATTAGTTTCCGAATGTCCGGTGTACATTGGTGGATGCACTGGTGAATTTCCGAAAATGTGGTTGGAGGAGTCTCTCCCGGGTCATTTAATATGATCAGCGAGTCCTCCCAGGCCAGTTCCTCTGGAATAGTCCAGACAGAGATGTAGTGTAATAGTAGCCTCTTGATAGTGTTGACACCAAACCCAGGTGAGAACATTGGCTTGTGCCATGTGATGGATTAGCAACCGCCTTACCTGCATGCACTGCCACTGTTCCTGGATGCTCTCTTGCCTCCAGTTTGCATTGGGGTCTGCCCCTGTACTCCTGGATTGTAGTGTAGTGCAAGCACCTGTCACTGAGCCTAGCAAACACTTCTTTTACACAGAACAAATGCAATGGAGTCTATCCATTGAACACGGATGGATCAAAAGTCTGTGTCTACAAAAAATTTTCTGTGGTCCCAACAAAATTGCTATGTAAATAATGCTGAAAAAAAAGTCAACTTTTTCCGAATTTCAAAATTTTTATTCCATTTATCAAACAAAAATTTTTGTAGCATCGCCAAAAATTACATGCTCTGATGATTAAACGAACGAAGTATCAACTGTACTCACCATGGCATATGAAGTCTGTATACAGTACATTATGTACACATGCATAAGTAATACTAATAGATAGCACAAATAAAATAAATTTTAACACGCATTGATTTCGCTTACTTCTTTTGTTTAGTCCTATTTATGTAATTTACCACTCTGAAATAACTTATTTTTGATTTCATCACGTTGTTGCACTTAACTCGTACTTTGTATAAAATATGTACTATAGAAGTTTTATTAGAAGTTCAGCAAGCAATTGCAATGTTTACGGCGGCAACCAGTTTACGGTGGTAATAACCAGCAACCACAAGAGACAGCGGTGCCATATTTTCGGGATATTGATTCGTGATGCGACGTTGCCAACAACTCTCGCAAGTTTTTCATGTGAATATATTTTCATGAAAATTACTAATGCATATATATATATATATATATAATGTATGTATAAATGTAACACTAATAAATATGCCCGGAAAGTTAACAAAAAAGGCAATGCAAAATTAAGGAAACACTATTCATTGCACTTCAATCACAATATTCAAGACATTTTTATTTCTTAGCTGGTAACTGCGACCGTTGTAGGTTGCTCTATGAATTATACTTCCGCTACGTTGACAGCTATTTCCTGTGCTCATGGTTTCAAAAGAGGTGTTTAAATACAGTTTTTATTAAGTTTGTGTGCGTGTGTACTGGAAAAAATTATAGTGGATTATTTATTTGTGTTTTTTTACATACAAGGTCAACACTTCTTGGTTCCCTTGAGAACTTTATAACAGAGTTCTACTGTTTTATGAACGTTTTCTTTAATATTCTTATTTTTATTATTTTCTTTAAGTTAAACTTGACAAATATCTAACATAGGCCTGTCAATGTGTTCAATATAAAGTTTAGTGAGGGTTTTTTTTTTTTTTTTTTTTTTTANCAGAATGCTCGCATCTATATAATTTTTATGTCAGGCCCCCTGAAATTCGATGGATAGAGTTCCGCTGTATTGTTTCACTTCGCGAACTGTAACAGTAAGCACGTGGTATATGCAACTCATTAGTTGCATTCAGTCGAACATTAGCTAATTTCTTTGAGCCTTGTGTAAAAAACAGCTAATGTCATTCTGTAATTAATGTAATTTTCACTTGTTGCTGAAACATTTATGCATTGTTAGTAATTTTGTACATACAAATTTAATACGTAAGAGGGTGAGGAAATTAAGTAGCCTCTTTTTAAGTTTATGCACTTAACTTACTTCATTTTATTGCTGTACTGTCAATTCTTCTTTCTTTTCCAGGTCTTTCTGGATCTTCACAGCTTCAGAAATACAACACAGAATCAGGAGATGATGATGTTTTTATGGTAAGTAGATATTCTGCAACTGTATGTTTCTTTGTCTATGTTGTGACCTTGGTGGTTTTAAGTGCGCAGTGGACACGTGTCACCCTCCCTCTCATGCTTAGGTCATTGGAAAGAAATTGTTTGAGGCACAGAATTTTGGTTGTCATTGGCACGACAAAGTAAGGAAATCAAATATAATAGATTTTGGAAAGTTCATAATCTCTGCAAATGTTGCCTCATAAGTACTACAGTAATAATTGTGTTCTTGAGACACTGAAATTATGAAAATTTTTATTACACTGAATACGTACTGAAGGACGTTGGTGGCTAGTGACCAGGGATGTTGGGAAGATATGAAATTTGAGGAATGCGGAAAAATTGGTGGTAAATCTGTAAATTCAGTTAGTTGACTGGGAATTTTGTTTGTACGTTTTCTGAAATCTCATTTAGTGGCCCCTGAACAAGAACAAGCTGCTGTTCATCGTAAAGTTGCTATCCTGAAGTGTTAAAAGATAGATTTTACTAACAGACTGTAAATCATTTGTCACTACAGTTTCATTTTTGGATTCTACAAGATCCTAAGTATGACATTTTGACTGCAAATAGTAATGATGGGAGAGTTTTATTTTTACAGCTTCAAGCCGATTCAAGTTGAGGTCAGCATAAATTTTTTGAGTTATAATTGAGTTTGCACCATAAATATAAATGTGTACTTATGTGTACACAGATATAACATCCTCCCCCTTATAACATTCTCCCCTCTTATAGTCGTGGTTTACCAAGAAAAAAACTTTCGGACTAGTTTCTACCAATCCTTTGCCTGGTTAAGTGATTCAAATTGCTGCATTTTCCTTCCCGCCAACGAGCGAATGACTGTGGTAGGTAGGAATGGTAATGTCAGCCACACGATAGAAAAAGAAGAAAATAAGATGACAGTTACAGGAGTGGATTGGGAGGGTAGCGTTCAGGCTGGTCCGTCAGCATGCCGTCGGGTGAGCAGACTAGTAGTCCACATCAAAAATTTTTGTTAATAGTTGTTTTTTTATACACATATTTTTAAAACATTAATTACATGAGAAATAATGGCAGGTGTCCCATATCTATGAATATTTCTGCTGAAGGTGTAACGTGCCAAGAGATAAAGATGCTTTTCATGTTTAAATACATCTTATGGTTGTATGTATTTGTGTTGTGCTAGATTGTACCTGTCAACCTTGACAGTGTCCTGTCGTATTATCTCACCCGGGCCACACAGGCAGCAAGAGGAAACTGCATATTATACATCGTTGGGTTTTATCGCAGTCGAACATCACAAACAGCCGAGTGTCCACACATGTAGCAGATTTTCATTCCGGCGCAACTTTAGCTGTTTAGCAACGTAAAATTATTGATTTGCAAGACACAAAAAGTGATTGTTAGGTGGGAATATTTGTTCGTTTATATCCTAAAAGCACAGTGACTCGACTTGCACATTCAGTAACTCGATTCCTACTGGAAAAAACTTCTCAAATGACGAGTCTATATTAGTTCGACTCGACTTGATTTTTCGAGTCTCGACCCATCACTAGTAAATAGTTTCTTGAGCCTCTGACATCTAGTGGCTATGTAAACAAAAATTGTTGTTTATCACCATGAAATTGACATGTCCTCTTTTTGATGCCTTGTAAACTGTCGGGCCGGGTTTTACAAAAAAAAAGTTGTCCTTTTTTCAATAAAAGTGAAAGACAGCAAATTTTTACTTTCTTGTGAATTTTTTACACGTTGACAAACATTTAGTAACAAAACTAACAAACTTTCTGCAAAAGTGCGACCTTATTAGAGAATATTATTTAATTCTCATATATCTCATATATATATACACACAATTTCCTCCTATACATTTTTTCCTTCTACATGTATAAGTTAAGAAATGCTTAATATATTCAAAATAGTATGATTATATGCAAGGAATGTTAGAACAAATAAAATTGTCAAAGAAATACATCAAAATTTATCTGAACCTGAGCTGTGCGAGAGTGAATAATTGTCAATTTACAAAATTTTGTCCAGTGCTTATGTCCAGTTCTATATTATTATCTTGAAAAATATTTTGTAGTGCCTACAAACTAAATGGAATTTACTTTCATATTTAGAGCGAACATAAATTTATTATCACTTTATCTGGTTGCAAAGAAAAATATTTTGTATTTCTTAACACAACATGGAACCAACTTTTGGATAAAATTTTGTATGTAATATATTTTTAGCTGGTCTGCAACATAAACTAGTTTTGTATATTTACATTGTAAGGTTATGTCTCCTCTTCGCGCCATTTTCTTGCATGTGCCCTGTTTTTTTAATGTTAATTATTTGAAAGTGACCTTTTTGAGTAGCACATATCTGGTAACCCTATTTGGTCATCACATTGGGCCAACTTACCCCATGTGCATATTCTGATGCATCAGTATACAATCTGAATTCTCTGCCTTGCACAGGATGGTAACATGATTGTCTTAAAAGATAGTATTCAGTTTGTCAAAAGCCGCCTGTCTGGCCTCTTTCCATACCCACGGAACACTTTTCTTCAGCAGTTCGTACAACAGCAGTGCTGGTTTTGCTGTCACTAGAATAGTTGCGGTAGAACCCAACGATGCGTAAGAAGGCCCTTAGCTGGTTGATGTTGCAAGGTATTGGGAACTGAGTAATGACCTGTAACTTATCTAGAGCCGTACAGATTTCTTCAGGGGTCAGTTTATGGCCTCATCAATGTAAGCCCTAGCAAAGTACTTGCATTTTTCTGCTAATTTTTTATTCAGACAGCTTGTAAACTCAATGACATCATTACGTAAGCCGGTAGGCATTACCTGAAACATATGTTGTTGATGTTGGAAGAGGAATGCAGTGTATTGTTTAGAACAGAGAGGAATTTGCCAGTAGCCACATGTCAAATTAAGAGTGATTTATCTGAGACCTTCGTAATCTGAGAATTTCTTCAGTGGCAGTGGGGCTTTCCCTGTCCTTTACAAGTGATCTTGTTAAGCTCCCTGGCATCCAGGCACAGTCGCACAGTTCCATCCTTTTTCCTTACATGCACCATAGGGTTGGAGCAAGGGCTGGGCTCTCTCCGAACTACTCCCCAAGTAAACATTAACTTTAAATATTTGTCTGCCTTACTTAAGAACTTTGCTTGAATGGGGTAGGACTTTTGTTATAGGGTTTACCATCTATATCTTTAATTCTGGCTGTGTAACTGTTGTGTAGACCAGGTTTATGTGAAAAAACTTCTTGGTGGCACGATAACAGCTCATACAGAGCTGATTTTTGCAGTTGTATAATTGTGGAGACTGCTGAAATTGCCTTTTCAGTATCTTCATTAGTAGTCATCAGGTTTAAAATGATTTAGCTTGCAAAAATGTTAGAACAGTTATTTTATTATCTTTGAGCAGAAGGCTTTCAAATTTGTCCAAGGTGTTCCACTTGTCAGGTGGTGTAGGAAGTTTTGTTTAGGTGTCTGGGATATTCACCAGCCATCCTCCAAATCCAGCTGAATCCCATACTGTGCTCCCAATATGAGTGGCTTCACTAAGTCTTTTACTATTAGAGCTGATATTTCCAGAGTTTATAATCCTTCATTGCATAAAATATGTTAGTTAATGAGTGGGCTTGCTTAAGATGTTACTCCCAAATTTTTGATCCTTGTAACTGGTAGTTATGATAATTTGTACCCAGTATCTACAATCAGTTTACATTATTCCTTGCCGATACATGTAATTGCAGCACCACTATCGTATCCAGTAAAGCTGGAATAATAATACCACCTATTTTAGCATTGATTTCTAGACGTAGTGTAGGTTGGTTCTTGTAACAAAAATTCTCATTTAGACTCTTAATACTACACAATACCTAGTAACATCTTGTGGTTAGTGTTAGGAGACTGGGGTATCATTACACCTTGTTCACCTGTCTCCTTTACTTTGGGGAATGGAGTCGCCACTCAACACACTCACCGTTGATCTGTTCTAGTTTGAATTTCATTTAGAAGCGCCCGCTGCTAGAATGGGCGGCAGTGCATATCATGGTATGTCACTTTGTTGTTGTATGAATGGAGTTAACCTAGGATCCAGTGGTTTCATTTTGTTGTTGGGTCAAGACTGTGGTGGTGTGGCAGCGAAGTCACTGGTTTGAGGTGGAGACTGATTCTGGCTTAATTTCTGCACACTCATGCTAGTAGGGGAAGGGGTACTTTATGGTGTGCCGTGGTTAAAACCCGGTAGGCTCCGTTGTTTTTGTTCTTTCTGCTGGTCGCCTTCTGGTGGCTGGTTGAGTTGTTCATCCCTAGTTTCCCTTCTGTAATGGCACTCTGATGTCCAGATCTGCAGTTGTCCACATGTGTTTGCGGTAATTACCGTTACTCCGGTCATAGGGTTCATTGTTTCACCTCCAATTACAGTTATCTCATGAGAGAGCAAATAGTATGTTCACTAATACCCAATTTGATAGTTCCTTACTCATTGGTCTGGCTGTTCGCAGAGTTGATACAGAGGTGGTAATTTAGACTGTGTCACCGGTCTATCACCCTCTTTTTCCTTCTGTTGTTGTAGTCTGTCAAGCCAGTTATGGCATATAATAAGTCCTCCTGAAACATTTACAGATTTGTATGTTGTCTGCATGTAAACTGCAATGCAGTTGTGGTATCACCATTGTGATGAATTCCTCATGACATAGGGAGATCTAGATGATGGGATCTCTTGTATAATTCCTTTAGATGTTCCTCTAGATTATTATTTTGCCAGGAAGAAATCTTTTTGCATGCAGTTGAGCCCTTAGCATACCCCTGTGGGATTCCAGTATTGACTAAGAAATTTGGGATTCCAGTATTGACTAAGAAGTTTGTTTTGAAAGTAAGAGGAAAGTCTGCTCTTTGTAATTCCCACCAAAATAATGCAAGCCCTTTTAATACTTGTTTCAGGCAGCGCAAACGATCAGCATAATTCAAATTGAACAATTTGGACAGGATTCTCTTGACTTTTAGCTGAGAAAGTGGGCCTTTTTTGTGCCCATATTCTGGCAGGATGGTGCAGGATAGATAAAGACTGTTCACGGTAAAGTGAGCACTTTTGAAATCAACCTTTTTAAAATGTCACTGTCCCTACCTGCATATATTTTAACGGGCACACTGAGTGTCATGATCCCAGTAGTGTTGGCAACGACTGAGGGAAAGTAGTTCCACGTCTTAGCATTGAATGAAAAGTAGTAGGTAAACATTTGTGAATACTGAAATTATTTCTTGTACTTTCTGGTTTTTTTTAGAATAAGCAAATTTGTAAATTATTTACTTTGCTAATAATTTTACAGTTTCACTTGACCAACGCATGAATAAAGTGATAGGGCTCGTGACTATGTTAATTGTACATATGTTGAAAGAATACGGAATGTGCATACAAGTAAATCTTAGCTGGTCTTTCAAAAGTTCTCACTACCGTGAACAGCCTGAGAAACAATTGATTGCCTCATACAAAATTTGGCAAACAAGTAGTACAGCGGCAGATGATGTAAAATGGTATGTTTTAAGTATGTCGAACACTTACTTTCAAAATGACGACCACATAGGCATTTTAGCTTAGTATAATTTATCGTTGAAACCATGTAATCAATTCCAACTTAATTTTGTATGCTTGCGGTATATATTACAACTATCAAATGTATCTACATGGACCATTTTTGTCCACCATTTTGTAAGATATGCCACGTGAAAAAATAAAATTTTTATATAATATCTTGGGAAACAATGAACAGATTCCTACCAAATTTGGCATACAATTTGCACTGCATAAGGGGGTGTAAACTGCTGTATTTTAAGTAGATCAGACTTTTATTTTAAAAATGGTGGCTATATAAATATTTTAGCTCAGTATCTTTTATTAATGAAACAAATTACAACTTAACTTTGTATGCTGGCAGCATCAATTAACAACCATCAAATTTGTCTATACAGAGCCTCATTTCTCTGTCATTGTGTAAGTTAGCCCCACAGTAAAAATTAAGTTTTTATGTGATATATCTCGGGAAACAATCAATCCATTCTTACCAAATTTTGGTGAAGGAGTTGTATCGTTGCAAGCCATATAAATATATTTATAATTAAGTGTGACAGACACTTATTTTCAGAATGGCAGCTACAAAATCATTTTGGCTTAGTGTGCTATATGTACGAAACTATGTAATACGTCTTAGCTTTACTTTGTATACTGGCGGTATACAATCATTGAATGTGCTAATACATAACTTTTTTGTCCTCCATTTATGAAGATCGTCACATGGAAAATATGGAGGTTTTATGCCACATCTCAGGGACCAAACAACCAATTTTCACCAAATTCTTCACACAAGTAGCGTTATGGTAGTCCATGTAAACTTACATGTCTTAAGTGGCTCAGTCACCTATTTTCAAAATGACGACCCTGTAAATATTTTAGGTTAGTAAACCCTATCATTCGAAACATTAGACTGGTTAAATTCGAAATTGATGTTCAAATCCTATCTCAGTAATGTAGTTGATTGCACACTACCTTATGGTACAAGATTTTTCTGGGTTAGAGTCCCGGGTAAGGCATGTGTGTATTTGTAATTGTCTCACTACTGTTGTATGTGTTTCTGGTTTCATCTCTAATGATGCTTTCAACGAGACAACAAGTCCTACCTACCAACTCAGTTTTTAAGAAATTTTTAAAAATTAATTGCACCCACGTGGAGGAACGTAGACTCTTTAGTAATACCAGTAACATCTTGTTTATTTATTGTGCGACCAGCTTCATGAGCAGCTTTCTCTTGTGCGTGTAATTTAGAATTTATGTTGTGATAAAATGAGTCAAGTTGTGCCATAAAGTTTTCTTGGCAGACTTGTCTGGATTTTGCTAAGTTTGATACCTGTGCCTCTTCCAGTGAACTCATACGATTGTCCAAATTGAATATATGTATTTAGTGCCATAAACTATCTAGCATTTTTTAACCATTGACCAACTTCATTAGTATGCTCAGTAACATTATTTTGCAAATATTTAAAATTTCCTTGTGGGTTTTCTTGATCTATTGGGGAATGCAAGTTGTGTAACCTGACTGTTTACCTGGTTACACACTTGATCCAATCAAGCATTCGTTCTCTCCCAGTGCTCCGGCATCTGTTTATTGTTCCTGGATTTTGACCTGTATCTGTTGATTCATTGCCTGATTGTTAGCCTGTGTAATTACCTGGAACTGCTGAAGTAATCTATTTATTGGCTGTGTTGTCTGATGTAGTTGGTTCATCGTGAATTGTGCCCCTTCTCTGATGGTTTTAGAATCATGTATGTTTTCCATGTGTGCTGTTCCTTCAGCAGTGTCTGTCAACAGAATTGTGATGTATAGGTCCAAGTGTGAAATATTTTATATTACATTAACATTACGCTCACAAAAACAAGCTGAACATGTGATTGGAAATTTCTAATATTGTGATTTAAAATGGTAATGAAATTCTAATGAAACACTGGAAGCAGCACTGTATGGGAACTAGAATAAAAAATGGTTACACAGGTTGACTGTGAAAACAAACAGTAAACATATGCTTTGTTCATGAGAACTTAACAGTTGTGGTGATCAATAAAACAAGGTGAGTCAGAATGCTTTACTGGGCCACGAAACACACACAAGTGAACTCAAAAGTATAAGTGCCATAATCTTTAAAAGATTGTTTGGCTTATGAAATTGCAGTGTTGCAATTAACTTTTGTTAAGAATTTTAATGTCAATTTGTTTTGTCCAAATTAATTTAGTACGTGCTGCCAACTTGAATGCATACACAAGCAGAAGCAGGTTACAAACTAGCTGATGCAGGCATTCCAAACTACAAAGTTGGTGGTTGTGCCTGCCATCCAGCTGTTAGAAAGTGGCTTTTGTAACCAATACAAGAATATAGTAATAAATAGGTGCTTATGTTCATCACTAGTATTTAAAATTATTCCTTGCACAAAAATAAAGATGTGTGACAGGTTTTAATGGCCATAATAGCCATTTATGATTAATCATGGTGATTAATCAGAAATGAATGTTATTGTTTTTTGTACACAATTATTGTAACATGAGGGTCTAAAAGATTTTGATATTTGTTTCTCAGACATTGAACTTGCCAGTGGAACGTGATGACTCCCGGTCGTCATCAGACTCATCAACTCGGGGTGGCCCGAGTCGGCACACCACTCCCCCCACAGAGGCGCAGCATCTTCATCGCATTCATTATGTGTCACGGCATGACCCCAGTCCACCAGAGAAGAAAGAGCAAGAAAATTACACGTACGTACAGCTGACTGCAGTGAATGAGTACACGTACCCAGTCGTAGAGGAACGTGACACTGCTGGTAGCCTGAAGAAACGTTCCGTGGACCCACCCCTGCAGCCACCGTTGCCCAGCAAGTCATACCGCAAGGAGCGGGTACGCATCACGTGTCGTCACTGCCAAGAGCTTTACACGGAGGAAGAGAATGTTCGTGGCAGTTGTGAATATGCACCAGATTGCATCCGCACAGGAATCAATGCAGTAGCTTGCATCTCCTGTGCCGAGTGCATGCTGTACCACTGCATGGCGGATGCTGAGGGCGACTTCGCTCAGCACCCGTGTGAATGTACCAGCGCAGATGAGAACTGTGGGAGACGGTGGCTAGGTCTGGCCCTTCTGTCCTTGCTGGTACCCTGCTTGTGGTGCTACCCTCCTCTTCGTGCTTGTCATTGGTGTGGTGTTGCCTGCGGTATTTGTGGCAGCCGCCACGGGCCCACTTCCTAGCCCCCTGCCCCCGTGTACCGCCAATCGTATTGTCTCAATCCCCTACCACCCCCTTCATCATGTGATGTTGCCTTACGTTATAAACAGCAACTGTTGATGACGAGATTACAATAATGTCCCTTTTTGAACGTTTGTGACAAAGCGACATCGTACCGTATCAAACCTCCACAGTTTTTCATTCGTCGTTTTGTATCATATCGAGGACAATAGAATGTAGGAAATGGCTGTGTGTAAAGAAGAGCATTGTCTGTGGCAACAAAAAGTGATTGTATTTTTCCAAGGGCTCAGGGGAGAATACAAAGCATTTTTTTGATATTGTGCACAGAGAGAGGGAGAAGGTCTGTTACCAGGAATGGCCCAGTTGAGGGTGTTCTTGTTTATTAACACCAAGAAAAAGTTGTCACCTGTTGCTTGTGCCACTTGGCAGGGTTTGCACACCGGACGCTTAACAAAGGAAAGTGCTGAAAACCAAACCCGTTGCAAACTGATTTTGCAGATAAAATTTTATTTCCGTACAAAGAGTTCTCAACGAAAAAGTGTATTTACTAATAATGCTTTTATTTTTTATTACCTGTATAGATATTACCATTGCTCTTTGTGTTTAATATTGTAATGATTTTTTTCATAGTTCTCTTGATATTACTGCTATGTTGCACAGTGTGAAAATTTGCCATTTTTAAACAAATATTTCTCTCCTTATTATACGCACATAACAAAACGTAAAATAATCTTATTTCTCGATCATTTTTCTATTCAAAGTTTTTTACACTACTTTTGAAACCTCCTCTCAGAAATAAGAATTATTCCAAAAATGGTTAATAAAATTGTATTGTCTGTTGAACGTGGGTATTGCCAAACTATTTAATATGCAAATAACCTTGATTGCATCCACAAAAATTATTGCCATTTGTGAAAACAATAAATTATTATTCAGTCGTCGTGAGAAGAAAGAAATAGTAACCACAGGAAAACTGTGCGTCAGATGATTGTCATCGTAAATGTAATATGGCTGTGTTCAAAGTGAATGCCCCCGAGTAATGATGTGGTCTATTAGTAACTTATTTATTTAATCATTCGATAAAAAGGATTGTATCATGTGATTATCATATCATTATTCCTAAAATAGTTATTGCTGATGAGGGTATAAAGAGGTTTTTTTAGCTGAAGTATAAAAAAATCCCTTTATCGAAACATGAGTAATAAAACTTTGTGAGAAATACTGTTTTAAATTTGCTTTGTTTTTCCTTATTCCTTAATTTGTATATTTGAAATTTTCATATGGCTTTTGTTTCTGGTTATTACCTACAAAGTATCTTAAATTGAAAAATGTTCGTAAGAAAGTCACAACTTAACAAACTTCCAATTTTTCCCAGTGCATGTGAAAATGCACCATCAACTGCCTGCATTATTATGATGTCACCTCTACAATTATTATGTTGTCACCATTTTTCTTAGACCTCTTTTTAAATTGTTACTTAAGGTTTTTACCATCTTTAGATACACAGTCGAATCACATTATTGTGACCACCTACTAGAAGTTCCACCTGCAGTGTGTAGCCCATGACGTATGGTCCGTGACATGGGCTGGTAAAGCGAGTATATAATGTGACCGACAGACTGGCTGTACACATTGCGCTTCCTGCTGTCATGGGTAAGGGAAGTGATTTAACCGAGTTGCAAAAAGGGATAATCATCTGCTTTCAGGCCAAGGGGGGCAGCATTTTGGAAACAGTTACGTTTGTGAACTGTTCACGTGACTCAATGGTAAAGGTGTATTGTGNATCTGCTTTCAGGCCAAGGGGGGCAGCATTTTGGAAACAGTTACGTTTGTGAACTGTTCACGTGACTCAATGGTAAAGGTGTATTGTGAGTGGACAAATGGCACCATTGGGAATAACCGTCATGGAAACTGTGGAGCTCCACGTGCCATTGATGTCCGAGGTGAACGTTGACTATGACAGTGCTTGAAGGCCAACCAACAGGCTACAGTGGAACAACTCACCGTCCAAATGAACCAGGGGGCATCCAGACACGTGTCTACCGCAACAGTTCAGTGAACCCTTCTGCGGAAGGGGTTTTGGAGTAGAGAGAGTGACTGCACCCATGCTAACACAGGTGCTTCAACAAAAACGACTGGAATTTGCTTGACAGTACAGTGACTGGACTACTGTTGATTGGCAACGAGTAGTCTTCCCCACGAGTCATGTTTTCAGGTGCATAGAAGGGATGGACGTCAGCGTGTCCGGTGAGAAATGTCTGAGAACCAACACCCTGCATCCATTGCTGGATGAACACAAGGCAGTGGGGGCAGTGTTATGGTCTGCGGAATGTTCTCTAGGTCCATCATCCGTGTGGAAGGCACTCTTGATCGATTTGGTTATGAATCCATCCTCGGCGATTACATCCACCCGTACATGATGATTGTCTTTCCTCAGGGATTGGGATCTTCCAGCACGATAATGCGCCTTGCCACACGGCTAGACGTGTTTTCACGTAGCTGTAAGAGCACGATCAAGACTTCAAAGTTCTTCCGTGGTCCCTAAACAGCCCTGATCTCAATCCAATTGAACATCTGTGGGACCATCTCGATCGTCGTGTTCGCTGTCTGTCTCCTCCGTCACGCACCCCTCAACAGTTGTGGGACGCACTGCAGACAGCATGGCCCCAGATACCCGTGGAGACCTCCGTGCTGGGAAGGGCAGTTACTGTGGATACGAGCAGGTGGTGATAATAATATGATTCGACTGTGTAAGGTTTTGATGCAGCATTAGATTAGGTTTTGACACAGTAAGCATGCAAAAGGCAGCTGTGATGCTGCGGCTAAAGTGCTCTCCTCCCACCAAGAGGAACCGTGTTTGATTCCCAGTGGGGTTGCTCCTGGATTTTTACACATGGGGATCTTGCAGAACAGTGCTGCTATTCAGCAGGTTTTCTGTGGGATCTCCTGTACTTTTGCACATGGGAATCATGCCATATGATGCTGCTGATAGGCAGGTTTTCTCTGGTATCTCCCTTTTCCCTCACCCTTGCATTCTGGTGCTGCTCCATTCTTGCCTCGCTTCAGTCATTAGCTCTCAAGACGTCAATTTATGAGCTACCCAAACCTCTCCACTCCACTCTTCAGTGAGCATGCAGAAAAATTGTAAGTACATTATAATCGTTTTTAAAAGACCCCTTGTGGTTTTCCAGAAATAAGGTTGTTATGTAAAGAATGTTGTTTAAAATATTTTGGNATCGTTTTTAAAAGACCCCTTGTGGTTTTCCAGAAATAAGGTTGTTATGTAAAGAATGTTGTTTAAAATATTTTGGGTTATAGTAGATAGATCCTGATCCCTATACATACATAAAAATTTGCGATTGTTTGCATGAAGTCTGTGTTCAGTTGTCTCTAGTGTGAAATGACATTTTTTTTAAACTAAATATAAATGTATTTTAATAGATATAACGTCAAGTGATCCACTCCTCCGATTTTGTCATTTGTCTCACATAATGTACTACCAAAGATAGTAAAACGTTCATTTTTAGATTATTTGGTGATGTAGTTTTTAAGTTACAGCAGTCTAAAATCTTAAAAATTTTCACACTTTTTCGTTGTCATTTGATTACATAATTGCCTGTTACTTGGGCTAGAAATGTGATAGAAGGCNAAAAATTTTCACACTTTTTCGTTGTCATTTGATTACATAATTGCCTGTTACTTGGGCTAGAAATGTGATAGAAGGCTGAACAGTCCCGGGAGTAAATTTTTCAAGGTCACACAATTCAAAATTTGCACTTGAATATCTCAAAAAAGGAATTTTGAACAATTTTATAAATAATCTCACATAAACTTACATATTTCAGCATTGTTTGTACAAAGTTTTATCATGGGATCAGATACTGTATTTTACAATTTTTTATATTTACCTTGTGCATATAAGCTGTAGGTATAGGAGGAGATGTATTGATGACACAATGCACCGTAACAAGTTCAGATTTTTCAGACCGGACACATTGAACAGCAGCCAAAAAACGAAGAATCAGATAGTCACGTTAAAAAATTATGTTTCACTATTTACTAGACTATACATTGGACGTCAGACACGAGGTGGAGGTATTGAACAGTTCTTTCGTCATGAGAACCAAGAATACCCACGAGCTCTTTTTGATGGGGGACATATACGTCTGGGTTCAAAAAGTTACATCCTTAAATGCTTAGAAGAATATTTAACTGATCATACAAATCCACCTACTTGTACCTGTTACATTCTTGATTGAGCTGTTACAGTTCAGATGCTGAGGCCAACAATTACAAAGAACTTTAGAATACGCAACTGAAATATTTATCCCATACCTATCCCAACAACTTCAATGTGTAACACACCTAGACGTTGTGTGGGATATCTATAAGCAAGATTCTCTCAAAAATTTGGCACAACCAAAATATGGCAATGGAGTACGTATCCACGTGACACCAACATCCTCCACCCCTAAAAACTGGCATACCTTCTTACGGAATGACCAAAACAAAACCAAATTGTTCAGTTTTCTCACAGATTGTGCAATAAAACATTTCAAGAATCATGGAAAGCAAGTTATCTCGTTACCAATGGTGAGAGAGTTCAAAGTACACTGCCATTGGAGGACTTTGAGTCTGTAGCATCATGTACGCATGAAGAGGCAGACAGTCACATGATTTTGCATGCACACCATGCTTTCCAACATGATCATAAAACCATCCTCTTTAGAACTGTAGACACAGATGTTGTGGTGCTATGTATATCATATGCTGAAAGATTGCCTGCAGGGAATGAACTATGGATGGCTTTTGGAACGGGGAAACATTTTCGGTACTTAGCAGCCCATAAAATAGCAGTTGGAATAGGATCAGATAAATCACGAGCATTACCCTTTTTCAATGCTCTCACANCTTAGCAGCCCATAAAATAGCAGTTGGAATAGGATCAGATAAATCACGAGCATTACCCTTTTTCAATGCTCTCACAGGATGTGGTACAGTGTCATGTTTTGCAGGATGTAGTAAGAAATCTGCCTGGTCCGTTTGGTCGGTGTTCCCTGTACCGACAGAGGCACCACTAAAGGTATCATCAGCATCAATATCCCTACCTGAAGACGTCTTCATCTGCATTGAAAGATTTGTAATTTTACTGTACACCGAACAAGTATCTGCTTAGACGTAGATGAAGCAAGGAAGAAGCTGTTCATAAAGAAAAGCAGTGTGCGGTTGATCCCACTCACAAGAGCTGCTTTAAAGGAACATGTGAGGAGAGCGACATACCAGGACTCACTGGTGTGGGGGCAAGTCATCATTCAGAGGCCAGTGCTTCCGCAGTCTTTTTGGTGAGGTTGGAGTGGAAATCGTATTGTGAAAGAGTTTTTTAAAATTCTATGGAATAAGGGCTTGTCCATTATTCTTCTCGAAACATAAACAATAGTAATATATTTGGGACAGTGTGTATTGAAACAAGATTATTCGCAAGAAAGAGCTGTTAAACCTCTTGACATCTTTGTCTTGTTTTGGTTTTTGAATTTTGTTTAAGAATTTTGTGCACAGTGCTGTCTCTGGGATTAAATTTAACTCAGGATTGCAGTCTGAAAGTTTTGTTGATCTTTCCCACAGTGATTTTTTAACAGTTTTCGAGTGGACATTGTTAAGGTCTGAATAAGATTTGCTGTAAATGGGAAAGTATCTGTCTAGAAATTCAGTCTTATGAAAAGTACATACCGTTTTTAGATCATTACAATTAGTTCTCAATGAAAATAATGTTTTCTGTTCTGCTGTAAACTCAGAAATATTATGCAATACAGAGGACCTAGAGTAAGACAGTTTGTGACGCACACTTCCTGTAGAAANCTCAGAAATATTATGCAATACAGAGGACCTAGAGTAAGACAGTTTGTGACGCACACTTCCTGTAGAAATGCCAATAGAACATGAACATTCCATTGTAATTCAGTAACTTTACAAACATGTAATGAAAAATTTTCACTCTAAACTGCATAAATTGTCTTTCACAATCTTCTCTTAAAACACTGAAGCTAAAAGGATGAACCAAAATCAAACTGGTATAGAGACTGCAACACAACACACATCCTATACGCTCCTCATCAGAGCAATAACTGAGCAGGGGAGCTGGGCCTACAGCATTCCAGAATTGTTGCTACATAGTGGATGACTAATGACAGCATGCCAACAAGGTGATTCACCAGCCTGCCAAACACACATCCTAGGATTCTTGTTCACTTATCTTCCCTCAAGGCACAAGGACCAGTTAGTCTGAACCTGCCACTTCAGAAGTTCGCTACCTTNTTCTTGTTCACTTATCTTCCCTCAAGGCACAAGGACCAGTTAGTCTGAACCTGCCACTTCAGAAGTTCGCTACCTTAACCCTTGGCAGTAACAATATGAATTTTTTTATTTTATTTTAAAGTGCACCATGAGGACTTGGTATTCTAGCATTTTAAAATTTTTTAATTTGTGCAATTTTTTTAGGTTGAAGGATTTTCAGTAACTGCTCAAATTTTTTCCTGCGCATACTACTCTTACATGAGTTTAAAAGGGAAAAATACTGGCATGTTACTGTGAATCCTTCAATGTGTTTTTTGTTTAAAAATCTTTAAGAAATCACTTAATAAACTACCTATGAGCTGAATAAGCAGTGAAAAGTATTATTTTATTGTTCTACATTTTCCCATAATGTGTTATTTCCTGCCTACAACAAGGTCTGTATATTTCATTGTTTAGAGCATAATCATTTTAGTTCTTAAACTTAACCTCAAAGATAAAAATAAAGCAGCTATGCATCTGGGTCAAAAGTTTAATTGATAAGTCAAAATTATCTGCATGACTGTGAAGGGAACCTAGTCATCAATGGTGACATAGTAATTAAAAACTCTTACAAATTACCCTCCTACAAAAATGATTATTCCACATACTTTATACTTTTTTATTTACATCAGAACTTATGTTACGAAAATTCATGGAAAGTTTAACCACACCACATTTTCAAATAGAATTAATGTGGGTGCTCTATTTTTGACCATCCAGTTTTCTCTGTTCCGTTTATTTTTCAGATATATTAGTGTAATGGTTAGGCTAAATTAATACACACATGTCAGCTGTGATGATAGTGATGATGACAAAGTTAATGCACAGACTGCAGGTAAGTGTGCAAGCCTCTAGTATGCATTTAATTCTGCATATTCATATCTCTATTATGCATTAGTAGATGCTGTGATCTCATTACAATTCAGACTGTTATTTAAATTCATGCGTCACGTGTAGAGTCTTACAAGAATGAATATGTAGAGAAACTTAAAAGTAAAATTCTCTTGACTCACCTACAGACATGTCACATACCAACTTTGTTAAACTCTTAAGTCAGTGTACCCAACCAAAAAATTCCTATGGCAAACTGAAGACTATTTGAATGTGATAAGAAACTAAACAAAAAAGTTGTTATGCACATTACCTTTGAAATTAAAATTTGCTCCATATATTATTTTAAGGGTCTGTATAACGACCTCTCGATAAAAGTAGCCGATTTCTATGTACCTGATAAGCCTTGCTGGGTATATCAGCCTCTGTTGTGTATTATGACCACCCAGTAGCAACCTAATAGCTATTGGGCAGTTACCAAGAAGTGCCGAAAATAACTAATGTTGTTCTTCGAAGTTTGGTAATGAAATTGTCTCTTGCAGGGCAAATTTCAGTAAAAATTATGTTCCTTAGTTTGGTGAAACTGATTGTGTGTTGTTATTGTTCTATGTGTTGATGCAATGGTTGGCTAATATAGCCTTTAATATAATTATTGATAAGTGGCAAACTCCGCAATGGAAATTATAAATGAACAGATCAGTAGTAACTACTACAGACATTTTCTATAATGTTGAGTGTCAATGCTGACCTAAGCACATTAAAATCTAAGTTGTTTCTGCTGCATTTCCTTTCACTACTCGTTCACGTGGACTTCAGTTATTAACATTACATTACCCAAATTTGTTGACAATGGCAGATCATTTGTTGACTTTTTGCCTTCACGCCACCGTAAGTTGTGTTACCTAAATTGTAATATGATGCCAAAAAATAATTTTTGGTGTGGTAATGTACCTATTTTCTGTTAGGCAGCTTTGTAAACAACCTTTCCACTTACCTACCAGTTGAATTGGTTATTTTAACANATGTACCTATTTTCTGTTAGGCAGCTTTGTAAACAACCTTTCCACTTACCTACCAGTTGAATTGGTTATTTTAACACAAACAATTCAGAACTTCAAAGGTTAATGTCAATTACTGTTATTTAGTAAAAGGAATGAATGTCTACCTAAATGTTTCTGCACAATAACCATGAAAATTACGAACAAAATATATTTTTAATGTATAATATATCCATTGCAATTATTCTCTCTCTTCAGAAACTTCTTAACCGTATTTTACCACATTTTATTGAAAAGTCAATAAGTACACAGATGCGAAAATATGAAGTATTAATGTGACTGTTGTACACACAAATAAATATATATGTGTGTGTGCGTGTGCATGTGTGTGCGTGCATGTGTGCATGTATTACAAAATACACATGGGAATGAAATGGTTACAATATGCATTTCAACATTACACACTTGTTAGAAAATAACAGTAGCACAATGTCTTTTATTCCATAGAAGAATACCTAAATAAAGATGAATCCTATAATGCAGAACAGTACTAATATTAACAGGAACTCTAATTCATCATCAGAATTGCAGGAAGTTATTTGGTTGAAGTGCCTGATAGTATATTCAACAGATTGTCAGTTGAATAGGCAATATTAGCAAGTCGTAATACACATTTTTGGGCTATCTAACTCGTAAGTAATATCCAGAACTTTTTCAGGAGGTTGTAACACAGGCCCTAATTGTTATGACCACACTTTATTTTTCAGAGAAAGTGTGAACAAAGCAGTCCTGAAGTACTGACATGATGATTTGTTTGATACATGCCTGTAAAAGTATGTTAATTCTTGTTAATAAAGTTTTCCTGCATGCAACACTTTTCTGCACACTCCCTGAAAAACGTAACGTATAACGTGGCTCTACTGCACTACTAATGCACACCATACTATACCAGATTATACTGGGTATCAAAATTAAAATAATATTAAATTACACCCATTTATGTAATGCAAATTAATACATTTAATTTTTTTCTTTTATAAACAGTGCTATTTCAATGGCAATGGGGGAAGGGGGATGGCTAGACACACACTACACAGTGTGACAATCTAAATGTCATTAACCTTAGGGTGACGTGTGGTACTAAGTGGTAATACTCTTAAGGCAGTGCAATGTAAAAAAAAAATTTTTAATTCTCAATTACTACATAAATAAATTTAAATAAATGTTTACCTACTGTACTGTAATTTGAAAACTATAAAGAGTTTAATTTAAGAAAAATCAAAGGCAAAATTCACAAGTAGATAAAGTAGTGGAGATAACAGAATGTGACAACTTGTGCCCTATAGCTATTCATAAACTCAAATTTTTATTTCCTCCCCACAAAGTTTTGTTGGCTTTGAAAAGAGCAAATTTCCATTTTTTCCCCCCCAGCTGGAGACGATTTTTCTACGAAGGAAGTCTTCAACCCAGATAACTTTGATGTTGCACTCTGTTCTACATGTAGACACTAAGCACACCAAAGATCAGATCTCTAAATGCAACTTTGCTGAAGAAGGGTGGTGTATAAAGTGGGGTAAAACAGTCATCTGAGTGCTGAAAGCAAATAGCAGTCATCTTGAAAATACAAAATTTATTCAGTAAGATAAATATTAGTGTAATGTAAGCTTTTAGATGGCACTAAAAACGCCACATTAGGCGACTTAAGTTACGGCTATTTACGTAAACCTTCAAAATCTGTGAAATTTGCTTACAGTGTGTGTGAAAAAGGGTTGCCATCATACACTTGTAGGTAAAAATCTAAATTAATGATTTTCTTTCACATTGAGGATAGGTTAACAAATGCACAAATATTTATCGAAATCAAAAAATGCTGCAGCTTGAGCCCCTTGAGGATTTCGCATGGAATGACCCACAAGTCATTCATAATATGCAGAGCACTGTAACAAGCCATTTTACTAAAATGCTCCAAACAAAGTTCAAAGTATTTTGAGAATGTGATTTTTTTTTTTTACTCGTGTCGTTAACAGTGATTCATGACCAGAAACTGAAATTTCCATGTAAAATGTATGATCATGGCTTAATAAAGAGAACAAAGATGCAAGGTAAACATACAGTAGATCCTCTATTTTATAAACTCAGATTTCACAAAAATTACAAAATTACCCCCCCACCAACCACAAAAGATAATGACAAAAAATTAAAGTTAATTTGCATGGACGATCAATAAATAGGGGCAAGATTTTATTTTTAGCTCTATTTAGTTTTAAAAATTAAGATTTGTGTTATTTTTATTTTTGTAGATTCTCTATATAATTGACAAAAATGCAAATTGAAATGAAGTACATTTTTATTAAATTTGTAATAAGCAGCATTTTAAAATAAAATAAAAAACATAACATTTCACATTGCAGGTATTACCCGTTTTCTGGTACACTGTCTTAAGTTTCTAGTCAATGTGCCGAACCTTAGAAAAGTATTCTGCATATAATTTCTTAGAAGAAAAAAAATTTAAGTTTTACTGTATATTGTAAAGTGAGCACTTTTTGAGACCCTAGTTGCTTTTTCCTTTCAGCCATTTTTACACTTTAACCACCATTTAAAATAAATATTGCCATTTAAGTAATAAACATACTGTATATATTTCACCGGACTTTAAAGTTATCGTCTAAGACTGCAATAGACTATATTTATTGACTGTTATTCCAAATGCTTTCAAAAGTGCTAACTTCACCATGAATATCCTATAATATTGCTGCCCCTTAATGAGGGAGTGGGTGTAACACTCCAAGTTAAGTGAGTTTTTTTTTAATTATAGGAATCTCAATGCTACTGATGCCCATGAAATAAAATTATATTCTTGGTGAATTCTGTGTTGTGGAGGGATGGCAAAAGAGGCAGGTGGAGCTGAGTTTCCTCACGACTATTTTCATTTTATTTGTTTTCATTCTCCCAACAGGGTTCCTGTCTATTTAAAAGGATACAGGATTATTGTAAGGTTGAAGTTTACTGTCTTCAAACTTTGTGGCCTTCGTTGTACTGTTTTCTAAAAGGTGTCTCAAAATTAAGTACAATTTTAATTCTGTATGAATAACCTTCAGTGTCTTGTTGCACTCTGGTTAAAATAATGGAGTGCATTTTTATGAGGTATTTGAAACTTGTAATATTTATTCCAGGTTAAACGTTGCTTCAAGACACAAACAGTAGGAATAAAATTTGGAACTTGAACTGGAACAGTCCTCTTGCATAATTTTATACCAAGTTAATATCCAATTTTATAATTATTACAAATGCTTACAGTTGATCTTAACGAAGGAAATTTTATAGTTGGCCTATCACTTCAGACTTGCATAGATTCGTGAATTGGCAAAATATATTTCGAGTGCATACATAACAGAACAGCTCGGTATGTAGCTAAACAACAAATATAGGTTAGGTGTGTCTGAAATTTATAAATCATAGTTTTCCAGATATACACGTGTGCAAAATTATCAAACCACAAATAATGCAATTTAAGAAAATGTTCAGTCATAGAGTACATTGCAAATGAATTTCGAATAAAATTAGGCATGGTTTCGGCAAACATGACAAGGCCTACACTGTACTAATTAATCTAATAATATAACGAGTAGAGTAATATTTATACCACATTTGAGCACTAATAAAAAAAAAAACTTATGAAAGTGCATGTATTACCTGAAACTATTTCAGTAAATGCCCAGCAAAATCATATATTTTTAATGTGGTAAGAGTTAGTTCAATAGTACGCTATGCTAAACATATCAAATAAATGGCATTNTGTCTCAAATAAATGGCATTTTAATAACTTGGACAAAGTTTTCTAGATTTTAATAGGGGTAATCGGAATCCATACAGAAGCGCACACATCTGTATCACAAATGGTGGAAAATTTTCAAAGCATGGAAATGGTAATATGCAACATGCACATTTTTTGCTGGCACTTGGTTTTCAATAATTTGTGTGTTACAAAGGTATTTACAAAGTATCATGATTTAAAAATCAGCTTTGAATAAGTTATGATTGAATGAAATTTTACGTTTGAAAAGCCTGCCAAAACGCGCCTGCTCACCCCAGGACGTCGAAAGTCGGATACAACCTTGGCCGCGGCGTTTGTTTACCTAGCAGTGATGTGTAATTGGTTAAATAGAAATTGTTTGACGTAATGGAAAAAGAAACTTAAGAGACTGATATAGCCAATTCATTGAAATGGTTTATTGTACCGCAGTGTACTAGTACATCTTGCAAAACACCTGATAACGAAACGCACAGGAAGACGTATTTTAACACAGTTAGGCGAGAAATTGATGGTATTTCGCAAAAAAATCAGTCCTCTTTGTTTACAAAGAGCATTTTGACGTACCTACATAAGGGTTTTTATATTTAAAGTGTTAATAAACATTAACACTTTNTTTGTTTACAAAGAGCATTTTGACGTACCTACATAAGGGTTTTTATATTTAAAGTGTTAATAAACATTAACACTTTAAATACCCTTATGTAGGTAGACTTTAGCCATCATCGAAATCTCGCTGAAGCTGGCTATATCATGCAATTATGAAATATGCAGTTTCTGGGGAATTGCACAGGTCGGCCAGAAGTAATTATCCTCGGAGAAAGTATGTTATGAAACGGCTGGACGATACTTTTCAATCCAACCTGATCGAAATGCAAAATCTTACATGTGTGAACAAAGGCCACCACAACATTTCGACCGTAATATACACGTTTCCCAAGTATGCCTGGTCCTGGCCGTTCAAGTCGAAAAATGCACGTGAGGCCATGATGGATGTGTTGAGCAAAGGACGCATACCGAAAAATATCCACACCGACTATGGTAAACAATATTTTAATTCTACTTTCCATGCAATGATGTAAAGGTACTGCTTAAATCACTATTCCAAATACTACGTACTCAAGACGCATCGTCGAGCGTTTTCACCGGTCTGCCGAAACTTGTTGNCTTAAATCACTATTCCAAATACTACGTACTCAAGACGCATCGTCGAGCGTTTTCACCGGTCTGCCGAAACTTGTTTGAGAGTATAATTCTACCACTCATATGAAGCCCGTAGATGTCGAGGACGTCATGTTGCCTGAGCGGTCGGGGATAGTCATGCGGACGTCGTCCGGCGGCTAAGTTAAGAAAAGGCAGAATATTACACAATAGTCCTATTTCGAATAGAATGGGTGGCAGCTCACTGGGTGAACACGAAGTCACAGTTCTCAGGATCGTGGACCCAACGACCACGTGGCTGTATCCCCTGACACAAACGAAATAAATTTACAGGAAAATGTAATATATAAATGTGGTATTCAGGCTCTCTAGCACACCTTGGTATTGCATGTTACCTTATAAATGAAGGATGCATCCTTCAGGCGTCGATAACTTCCTGGATAGGCCAGGGCACGAAATAAAACACTAAATGAGAACTCACAAGTTTCGGTTAACTCAAGTAAATTGTATTGCCGAATAGTGTACTGAGTTACATTTATACAATGTGACGTGGGCCACTCCTGTGCGGTCTGGCACAGCCACTGTCATCACATCATCTTCCCATGGAACACGCACGTCGTGTATCCTGATGTGTGTCAGCTACGTTCACTTGCGAATGGTTTATGACCCGATACCGAGTGCCTGTGGTGTCCCTAAGGTGATCTGTGTAATTAGAATAGGAATCTAGTGTTAGAATGTGTAGTAAATACCATTAGAATTTATCGCCCGCGGGGAAAGGTTCATGAAATTCTCCCCTAGGGGATTGTGAAGTAATCGCAGAATAAATGCACACCATTTGCATATTTAATGAGGTGTAGAGTAGCAAGGTTAGGGTATTGAAGTGTTAAACAATCAGGTAATGTCTGATTATGGTTATAGATGTGAAACTAATAATGTAAGAAAAATAAGTGGGATTTCGAAATAACTGTTAAAATGTTCCCTGTAACTTGACTAGCTTGGTTTTTGAATATTAACTGCGAAAATTAAGTTGTGGAGGAAAATACGTAAATCCAAGAATGCAAGGGTACTTCCACCTTAACCTGATCGTTCCGGTCGTAGAGTGCCCAAAACTTAACAGTCCTTAATTTTCCACATGCTCTGCAAGGAACTACATAACCTTGTTTTGTAATAAAATTAGTGCTTAAAAAAGAACTCTGAACTCTCCTCAAGCTAAGGGATGTCCATCCCGAGCGTTGAAGAGTCCTATTGTCTGTGGTTTTACGTGTTTGTGTAATGAGGTCAGTAAATTAAGATATCTCGCGGGATGGTGCGAGCTCTCAGCAAGGACGCGATTCACCTGCGCTACCCCTGGGCGTCAGATTCCGTGGGTCTTAGGTGCTTCATGAGCATTTCGTCGCGAGGGACTTTCTTTCATTGTTCTGGACATTTAACTGCAATAGGTTAATGTAATTTACCGGAACTTTTATTTGGTTTACCAACAGTCCTCCCAGTCTTCGCAGCACCCCTATATCAGGTCAATTTACCGACCCTGGAGGTTTAATTACGCTTGTAACTTTTCATGCCATTCTTGGCCTTTTTGTACAGTAATAGCCACTGGTAGACCTTGTGAGTCAGGCCCACTTTAATTTACATTGTATACATGTAACTCTGTACAAAATTCGGCAATACAATTTACTTTAGTTAACAGAAACTTGTAAGTTCTGATTTAGTGTTGTATTTTGAATTTTTCTTGGTTTTCTATTGATTTGAATCACCACACCAAACTAATGATTTTTCTTATTACCTATGAATGTATATTTCAAGTAAAATTCTTTAATTAATAAAACATCTATTTTTTCCCACTTACATATGGTCTGTCTCATATAGGTTCATGAGATTTTGACAGTCAGTGAGTGACACTTGATGTATACGTAACAAACAATGTGCCATTTACAAAATCATTTATCAGCTGATGCATGAACGAATGAAAAGTAATATTACCTTCGCCATTCTGACTGCTCTGCCGACGCACATCAAACAAGCAGAAAATACGCGGATTAGAAAGAGTTCCTAGATTAATTAATATGTTTTGTTTTATGTGTTCACAAACCAGCTGTTATTAATCTTACAAACTAAACTTCGTGCTGAAGTAGTAATTTACATGTGTTCAAAATGAAACGGACATTAAAACGATCCATATTCAAATGAAATGCAACTTCAAACTGACGTGAACCATGTGTCAACGAGCTCCTTGTGCCCACTCTGACTGCCGCAGTCACACAAACTACACCAACTACACCGAGCGGCACCAACTACTTCAGGCCAAGAGTGCGTAATGCAAGTCGACAAGAACTGAACTTGCACCTTCTTGCCGACAAGGATTACGAAACTCGATAGATCGCCCTTCTCATTTATTACAAGAGGTAACTCTTTTAATAAATGGGTAGGCGATTCGAAACGGTGTTTACCCCAAAGTCACAGCCATTGGGCGCACTGACAATTGGTCGTCGCAGCTCGCGCAGCTAAATACGACGCAACGCACCACCGGGTGACGTCTACTGGCTTTTAGGCGAAACTGAATTGTTAAGTGCCCCTAAGTGTCATCCAGTAGTGTGCAGCATTGTTACAAACATATTAAGCACAGTCACCGCATTCACAGCTACAGTCGGGGGTGTGTTTTATTGTATTAATAGAAATAGAGTATAACATTGCAAACCCATTTGCCCAGGTGGACTCGTCCATCGCTTCAGGAGACAGCCACCTGGCAACACTGTTGCCAGTGAAATGGAAATGCGTCTTAGTAAGTGAAATTCAAGCACTTTTAACAATGAAAAATGTAATAAAGTGAATCTGTTAAGAATTAATTATGTTTTCTAAAAGGGAGATTGCCTATAGAGGCGTCCATCATTGTAACATATCATTTAGTGTGGTGACGGGTCCCATAAACTTCACAACTTCAAGCATTACAGACATTTATTAATAAAAGTTGGGTGTCACCAATGTGTTTCATTTAATTTATACAATTTTGCACCATTACAGTCATATCATAGAGTGCTCATGTTATGTTACATCATTCGCCATTTGACTTCGGTTCTGGTCACTTGTTACATAAACCAAGGCCACTCGTTCTGTTCGTCTCAGCACTCGGACCAGAACGGCTGTGTTGGTTGGCCTCTCCAGGAGTCCCCTCGATAACATCTTTTAGACTGTAATAATTTTACTACGATAGTAATATTAATTAATTAACTGGAGCATTTTTATTTTATTTATTACTGCACTGAGGGGAGAGCCATCCGCCCCCTCATCAGAGAGCTTAACGCAATCGCGTATCAAAATAATACCACATTATTTCACGCCAAGGTTACTGGCAGGTCATAAGTGCTGGGTAAATTTTCATGTATTATTGGCCTGTAATCAGAACAGTGAATAAAGACTTATACCAAGTTAATTGTGTCAAATCACTGTAGGGTACTACCCCCTTTGTAGCATCACCCACAATTTCATAGCATATTTCAGGCGTATGATACGGCCTACAGTCTCGTCATAAGTTAGAAATAGCGCAACTGACGGAGATATCCAGGTTCCCTTGGGCCTTCGACCGAACTAGGCTCATCAATAACTCTCCACTGGGTTATGGCGCTGGGTAATCCAACATTCAACCAGTCCTGGGTAACCTCGACAACGCCAAAACATTGGAAGATATTTTTATGTCGTACCGCCACACTGCACACCTTCAATACATGCTTGATATTAGTTCCAAAACCTACAGAAATATCGGAGGGTATAGTTGAATAATTTATTTCCAAATAATTTGACGAAATATATTTCAAACTCTTGTCGTTTTGGGCCAATAAAAGGTGAAAAGTTAACTTGTTCGTAGATGGAATAGAGAAGCAGGGCAAAGTGCTGCAATATGTTGAGTTAGTTGACAACAATTCCTACCACCCCATCTGTTACAAAATGCCTTTTCACGCTATATGTCAACCAAATCCCGAATTACAACCAGTTCTCCTATTAACCCAATTTTTTGTTGTTTTCGTGTTGTTACTATTCTGTATTAATAAAATGAAGAAAATGGGACGCGCGTGAGTAGTTTTGAAGAATTCTTACATTATCCCAGCCACATATTTCTAACTCAAGCTGTTTAGTATCTGTAATAGCAGAATAACTGCTTTGCAAAAGTCGTTGGTAA
>NQII01002865.1:0-10900 GCA_002778355.1 Clitarchus hookeri
CGTGAGGAATATCCTGCCTGAGTTAGTAGGTGTTGTTCGAAAACATCCGGTATATCCCACAGAAAAATGTCTTAACCATTGTTTATAGTTTTCTTTAGTATTGCTTTTAATTTTGAATTGTATGTTACTTTTTATGTTCTCCGTGCATCTTTATGTGTTCTTAATTGTTGTTTAACGTGTGTTATTTATATTTCTTCTAAATTAACAATCTAGTCTACTTTTTNTCTTTATGTGTTCTTAATTGTTGTTTAACGTGTGTTATTTATATTTCTTCTAAATTAACAATCTAGTCTACTTTTTTCATGCTAAATTGCGATTGATAATAATGAATGAAGTAATGTTGGTAACTGCTTCCCTAAAGAATTGTTTGTGAAGAGTATTTCGTGTTTGTGTTGGTAGCAGGCACTTCAAATGCGATGCTAGAGCAAAAAGTAGGAACCAGCGTAAAGTCAGCATAGGATGCATTCGAATACAGAAGTAAAATATCGGCTTACATCGCGCACTCAAGTGCCACCCGCCAGCGAAAATGTCGGACCGGCGGTTCGCAAAAACGCGCTTGATGACTTAACTGCCAGTCGGCATGCCAGCCAATAGGGAATCTTCCGCAGTACGCAGTAGCCAATAAGAGAAACAAAGGACTTGTTCGTGAGCCTCGCGCAGCCAGTCAGCGAGTGGGTGCGCCCTCTGCAGAATAGCTGGCGTGGCACTTCACTTCGGTATAATGATCTATTGTGCTACGTGGTCGTAGAGCAAGGCAAAGGCCAAACAGAAAAGTAACAGGCAAATCAAGTGTGTGAAGTGTGAAGAGATTTGGGCAGCTTTAAGGCTGTTCAAATGCCTACAATTCTTTTCTGCTTTCTTCAGATATTTTGCGGTTTTACGATGCAATATAAATAAGTATTTAATAAAAATTTCAAAATAGTTTATAATAACATTTNCAGATATTTTGCGGTTTTACGATGCAATATAAATAAGTATTTAATAAAAATTTCAAAATAGTTTATAATAACATTCGCATACTTTTTTAGTAGAATTATCTTCATTTTAACCTGAAGAGTTGTGCCTAACAAATTTCACAAAGTTATACGAGCAAAATGTTTGATTACACTAAAAGTGTTTTTTGAAGATTTAGGAACGCTACGAAGAAGTTTTTTTGAAGTGTGGCATTTGGTTCGCCTGTGATAAGAGTTTAACTTATAGCTACTATGGATTCTAATTTTACTATAAAACTTAAAATAAAATCATGGCTGAACCCCTAGAAGATATTCCATGAAATTAATTCATCTAATTCTAACGGCATTAACTATTAATTTTAACTGTAGTCAAAAATTATAATTTAAATTTGTACGACAATACTTATAAATTAGAAATTTCTGTATTTATCGTCATTATTTTACGTTAATTTTGCATGGTTTTTGATAATTTGTATTAATTTACTACGGATGTAATAAAACGGAATTATAAAATATCCTAAAAATATAGAAAATCATTTCTGGCACTTAAACAGCCTTAACATCGAGGTCTTGAGAGCCGATGATGGTGAAGTGAGGAGAGTTTGGTTCAGAGCCGAAATGAAAGGGCAAGGGAAACGGGAGATCCCCGAGAAAAACCCGCCGACCAGCGACATCGTCAGGCACGATTCCCACTTGCGAAAATCTGGAGTGAACCGGCTCGGGATTGAACCCACTTAGCCGTGGTGGCAGGCGAGCAGTCTAACTCAATAACAAACAAAGGAATCACGTACATAAATAGTCTGCTTACAGTTATCTGGGAACTTTTTAAATCGACTTTAAAAAAATATATTTTCCCTTACCAGCAAATACAATGAACAAGCAAAAAAACTGGTATAGACGTGCGTATGCAAATAACAGAGTTACGGAACCAATCAGAGTAACGCGATGCGGTCGGCAGCTAGATTGGTTACTGCTGCTACAATGGCAGGTTATCAAGATTTAAGTGAGTTTGAACGTGGTGTTATATTCGGCGCACGAGTGATGGGACATAGCATCTCCGAGGTAGCTATAAAATTTGGATGTTCGCGTACGACCATTTCACGAGTTTACCGTGAATATCGGGAATCAGTAAAACCTCACTTCTTCCGCATCGCTGCGGCCGGAAAAAGTTCGTGAAAGAACGGTACAAATGACGGCTGACGATAATCATTAAAAGTGACAGACGTGCAACCCTTTCTCAAATTGGCACAGGATTCATGGTGTGAATTGCCTCCTGCATACCATCAGACATTAGTCGAGTCCATGCCACGTCGTCTTGCGGCACTTATGTGTGCTTGGNGGGGGGCTACGCGATATTAGGTAGGTGTACCAGTTTTTTTGGCTCTTTAGTGTATTTTAACGGACTCACTGACTGACACGCGTCCGGTTAAGTTGGTAACGACGGAGGGAAATTACTTCTATGTCTAAAACGTTGAATTAGGAGACTCAAGAGTCAGGTAGACATTTGTAGATTCTAAAATTATTTCGTTCTCTTTATGATTCCTTTTGTGGAGGATTGTGAAATATTTACTTTTGTAATAATTTTACAGTTTCACTTGGCTGACGCATGGGATAGGTGATCAGACCCTTGGCAATGTTATTTCTTACATAAGTTGGAAGACTGCACTGCGTGTATACAAGTAGATTTTAAACAGGGATTTGAGAAATGCTCAGTTTACCGTGAACAGACTGTACCCCTGCATTACCCAGAAGAGGCCATGATGCAGGGGGTGGGGGGTTATTGAGCGTGACCGGCATTTGATTCATCACATAAGAAAACAATATTTATTCTCTGACGTAAGCCAGAGGCGACAGGCAGAGACCTGCAAGTTTCCCGTTATTGTTTTTAAACCTGTTATACTTAAAGAACATGTAAATTAGCCCTACTATTGTCATTGGACCACTCTTTTTTTTCAGGGGCCGCTGCGACAGAGCGGTTTGCCTGCTCGCCCCTACCAACGCTTCGTTTTTGTATAGGCTGTTTTAGCTAAATGCAGAACTTTTAACGCCCTAGTTACCTTTTTCTTTCAGCCATTTATTATCATTTAATCTCCTTTTTAAACAAATAATGCGATTTAAATTATAAGCAAAGTGTGTATATACCACAGAACTCGAAAGTTAACACCTAAGATTAGAATAAAATATAATTATTTTTTTTCCAAATGATAGGGCATTCAAAATTGCTCAATATACCGTGAAAGGCCTGCAATGTTGAATCACGTGCCAAATAGTCTGAAGGGAACTGGATTGTCACCAAGGCAACAACCAACCAGCATACGTCACCGGCTCGAGTACATACACGACCGTGAAGTCTATCTTGATGGCGAAAAATTACGTGCGTTTTGCAGGTCCCTGTAGTGATACGGCACTCGAAGGCGGGGGAAATGGCGCCCGCAGGGTCGGCGACCGGGACTCGAACCCACGACTATCGGAAAGCGGCGCCATGACGGAGCGCTCGTGGGGGTTGGTTAGGGGTGAAAAGAGGGAGAGGTGAGGGTGGAGTGGTTGACTTGCTCGGTGCGGCGAGAGGGAATTAATATCGTGATTGAGGCCCACAAATGAATGTAAGCCCGGGCGGCCAGGATGACGATAAAGCAGTGGCGAGTTGCGACCGCGTTGTTGGGGAGGGTCAGCGGCAAGACACGGCTGCCTCGCTGCTCGCTTTATCTGCCACCGCGCCCTGCTCCCTGCCCCCGTCACCGACCGGCCCGCGCGACATCAAAGTGACCCCCGCCACCACCACCATTAAGTAATTAATCTCTTTCGTTCGTTTAATTTCGTAAAACGCTGCGGCGTAATGGCGCGCCGGACAGCAACCGGAGAAGTCGGCGTGACGTCACGGCGACGGCCCTAGACCGCAGTGGCTCCGATCGAGCCCCGCCGCGTACAGCACCGTGCTTCCGGCCCACGAGAGTAGAAAGAGCATCTCGTGGCTGTTGCCGGTGTGATCCGGGCCAAGAGTCCGCTGTATTAGGACTACGCATGATTTTATTTCACACATTTTAATGTAATTTAATTAACCATATTGTAATATAATACGCTATTTTATGATATCGTATAGCTTTATATTAAAATATAAATTATTACAACACAATCTAATTAACATTGGATAATAGAAAATAACATGATAAAATAAAGTATAACGTAGAATAATATAATATAACAGGCTAGAACACAATACGATTAAACATGCTAGAACATAATGCAATGTTCATGGTGTTATAATATTACATATAGTATAACAAATTTGTATGTAATAATATGTTATATAATTTAATTTAAATGTATAAATTAATACCTGACATATTCCCTTATTCATTTCACAAATCTTATACCTTTGTGACACTTTTACAATTAGTCTACGCATTGTTTTACATCTTGTGGAGAAGCTGGCGTCAATAATAATCACACAACAATAAGTAGGCCACATCATCACTGTTCTCTCTGGCAGTGAGCAACCAATGACTAGGGGCACCTGTTTTTTGCGTAAAGATTTCAGGACAAGTTTTGTTCCAAAACACTTTAGTTCAGAACCACTTTCGTGATTGGAAGATTGTAATTGTTACGTGACTTCTCTGTCTACCTGTGAACCACAGACGGTCAGTACCGTAGAAACTTAATTCTGATTGGCTCACTCATGTAACAGGCTTTCATCTTGTGTATACAAGCGGCTAGTAGCCAAAGGAAGGCTACAAGTGTGCACGTGGAATTTTGACGTCTAGCTTCCAAGTAAATATGTTCGCGAAAAACAGGTGGCCCTACAAATGACCCATTCGAAATGTGCATGATTATCCGCAAGTCTGTAAAGTTTAGCCTATACACAACTGAACTCGCTGAATTCTTCAAGTCTCTAAATATAACGTAATATTATACCGGTGTTTCCAAATATGTGGGAGGTAATCGACGAGTGGATAGTACACTCCAAAGCCACACAAAATGTTCCTATGAACATATGTCCTAAAGTCAATAGTTTCTGAGTTACAGACCATACAACACTGTAACGCACATATCGGTTATAGTCGAACTTTCACGAGGTGTGCCTGTCATTGTGATCAACTGGAATGGTGTGAGTTTTATTGCCCGTCCCATAGCACTGTTTACAGCCGAGTCACGTCGAATGCCACGCGCTTAAAACCCTGGATCTCAATACACTCGCCTATTGCCAGTGGGGGAATCTCAAGGCCATTGTTTATTCGACTCAATTCCCTGACATAGCAGTGCTTCGCCAGCGAGTGTAACAAGGCTACCAGCAGATGTGTGCAATTCCTGAAATATTTGAACATGTCAGTCTATCAATGACGTGATGTATTCAGACTCGTATTCAGGCACAAGGTGGGCATTTTGAGCAGCACTTCTTGTAGAGTGACGTATCACTGCTGTTACCAGAACGTGGATACAGATTTTCGAACTGGAATGAGTCAGGAATACTATTAAGAATTCATCGAGTACAGCATTGGAAGGCCTTCAACTCGGAATCTATCGACTTTTAGGGTATATGTTCAGAGGGACATTTTGTGTGGTTTTAAGGGTGTACTATCAACTTCCCGATTACATCCCACATATTCGTGAACATCCTGTGTAGTATAAAATGATATAATGAATGTTACATCAAAACAATATGTCTTCCTTTACCCACAAAATTGGTTATATTTTATGAAATATTGTAAATAACTATTATAAAATATTTTTTCTTCAGATAGACATAGTGTCCCAAATAAAAAATCACCGACCGCACAACATACTTGTAGTTTACCGATGTAGCACAGCTACCGTTTGCTAGAATCTGGCATGTTTCTACTGTGACGCATGCGTACGAAGACGGCCAAAAGTCACGGGATCAACTGGAACGCCATTCCTAGTCTGTGTGCCAGTGAATCATGCCACATTCACTTGAACATCGCGTTTTCCTTGAGGAGGAATATGTTCGCACAACATCAATAAGTTTAGTACCTGGACGAGGCGAAGTGACATCCTGGTAGCGATGATCCTGCGAAGCCAACCATTTATGATTAAGTGGGAAAAATTAGTGCACAAGAGGATGATGCCAATGTGAAGAGAGTGAAACTACCAACCGAGCAAACTCCAGTAGCGGTCGCAGATATGTCGGGCCGTATAGGAAGGAGTCGAGACAAGCCAACACGACGATCATCCAGACAGACAGGACCATATCGAATGTCGTGTCATTGCGCACCTTATACTACCCATCCGTGAAATTGACACACCACACTTCGAACACGTGTACTTTTTTTGGACGGGGCTCTTTGTACATCCATGCCTCTCATGTCGATGGGCACTACTCCTGCAAGTGAAAGTGTTTTCACAGAAGCGACACTTATAATGTCGGAATGGTTCAGCAGAGGTGGTTGACCACACAGTTGTCGCTGGAACAGAGGTCAGTGGTCCAGTTGGCGATGCAGTTGTCAAAGCCGAAGAACTGGATCGCACTTCTGCAGGCCTTTTGCTACAAATTCCCGAAGACCCCGGTAACTCTGCCGAAGAGGTAGATTGTACGACTGAAGGGGAAGAAGTCGATGGCACTGCTGGTACCACACACGAAGAAGTCGATGGTGGCATTGGTACCATGCCCATAGCAGACGAAAGCGGTGCTTCTGTAGGCAGTCCATCCGAAGAGGCCGATGGCGATGCTACAATATGCATGCCTCTCGAAGAAGTCGATGGCACTGCTGGTACCACTGCCGAAGAAGTCGATGGCACTCCCATAAATACCATTAGCTCTGGAGTGTCCGAAGACATCGCAGATGCAAAATATGATATCGAATGTAAAAGCTAGATGAGTCGATCCAAACTCTTCCTTTGACAAACTGGAGATCCCCCACAAAGTGCCATTATTTATACCAATAGCACTTACTTTTCCTCTTCTTTCTCATCTCTCCACAACTCCTGCNCCCAATCCCTCCCTTCACCATTCCATGCGACACACTGCCAGTTTCAAGCTGAAAGCATGTGTACATTACGAGTTCCCTCTGGGCTATCAACGACAGGTTTCTGTCTACTTCATTATTACCCCAATACATAAATATGTTATGTAGCAAAACGAAAACATGGATTTTTTTTTTAAGGTTTCTTTAAAGAAAAAATTATAGTCTGACGAGTTAGGGTAAAAAAACACCTTTAAANCATGGATTTTTTTTTTAAGGTTTCTTTAAAGAAAAAATTATAGTCTGACGAGTTAGGGTAAAAAAACACCTTTAAATGGTTTTACACACACACTATTTATTGTACAGATAAATACATGAACTCCATAACACAAAAAAATAATCAGTCTCTTCTCATGTTTTTTTATTGTTCTTCGGAACCTATGTCGGGGAGACTTCTTGTCTAGTTGTAGGCAGCAGATTTACGGTCCAAGGACCAGCATCTAGCATGAGTACAGCAAGCCATTGAAAGTCATATGCTATTTCCCTTCCAGCAATAACGAAACTGTCATACTACCGAGTGAAGCATTGGCAAATTCATTGTGTCTATTTTCGACGATGAAGCATGGGAGAAACAGACTGGCATACAAGAATATTTTTGAATGTGATGACATGTGATCGTAGACTGTAATGAGGATTCGACCAGTTCATCGTCGACTGTCGAGAATGAGTTATAATATATCGAAATATGGGGAGAATAGCTTCAAGCTTTGGATTGACAAAGACGATGATGGAGGATGTCTCATATTAATAAACTTTGGAACTTGCGATACTGGTAGAAGAATAATTTGGAATGTTGGCGAACCCAAACGATTCTAAGATTCTGCTCCATAAATCTCGTCCTCGAAACTGGTAATGGCGGCGAAGATGGATCTTGTGAAGAACGAGATCGTTCGTGATTTGATGGCAATGGACGAGCATGTAACGACAAATTACCGACAGACCGAATGTGACATGCGCACGAAATGATTAGAATCTAAAAGTCCTTTATTATTCCATAGAACATACATTCGCTACCTAGATTTCCTGCTTCCTCACGAATAAAGTTATTCAAAACCGTAGGAGGGATATATTGTATATCTCCAGCGAATTCCTGGGAAGGATCGAAAATCGTTTGTTGGAGACTCACTTCTAAACCTATAAAAGAGAGCAACAGTAGCCATTTTTACTCAGTACGATATCGAATATTGCTAGAGACCTGCAACAAGTGTCGGTTCGCTCGCAGTATTTTCTCGCCAAGAGAGCTAGACTTTCGCGCGACCTTATAAACGAAGAAATCTTTAAACCCATTACTCGCCATATCGATGTAATCAGGGAGAGCGATGGAGCACCCATAGTCATAAAGACCGAAGTCGACCATATTGCTGAGATGGTGACATTTAAACGAATCTAATTGAAGCATCAGATGCGGATTTGACACACAACAAAAGGTACAGAAGAAATCCCTCAAATCTAATGCTCTGGCTCGACAGCACCTACAATAGTACACATCTCTTAACAATGGTATAGCATATGGTGTATACAGGTAAAATGATAAATGGTTGCTTGGAGCTGATGAAATAGAATTTCTACCAGGTGGGATAATCCAAGTAGGCGATTACAAGATAGGTGGAACACCCGGGCTGTACGAACTTTTATTTCGCAAGGAGGCCAGAGAGTTTACAGAATCTGACCTGCTGAAATGCAAGACTTTGCTCGAACTCATGCGCGTATTTTACCAAGATAACGATCCTGAAACCGGTGATTATAAGGACGAAGAACACGACAAATTTGACAATCTTGCAGAGATATTCAATGANATAACGATCCTGAAACCGGTGATTATAAGGACGAAGAACACGACAAATTTGACAATCTTGCAGAGATATTCAATGACCTAGCACTGAAAAGTTGGGAGGGTCTGAAGAAGATAAATTATGAAAAGAACATCGACTACATGATTTGGGACTACCCGAACGAACACATCGATAGACTACGACTACTGATAGCTTCGCAAAGAGTTGGAAATTATTCGCACACCAACGAGATTATATCTATAATTGAAGAACTGAAGGAGGAAGGCTACCAGTGATGAGTCGGTTGGAAATCGCCCATGAACTGCATTCAGCCGCCAGGCGAAACTACTGTGGTCGCAAGGTCATGATTTGTGAGATGAATTGCCTGTTTCAAGCTGACCTCGTCGAGATTATACTGTATGCTCGGGTTAACAAGAACAACAAATACATGTTGACTGTCATCGATGCCTATGCCAATTTACCTGGGCCAGGCCAGTCAAGTCGAAGAGTGCACGTGATGTCACCAAAGCCATGGCGAATGTGTTGCATGAAGAACAAATCCCGACTAATTTGCAAACCGACCAGGGTAAGGAATTCTGCAATGCAAATTTCAAGACTCTGATGAAGAAATATAACATAAATCATTATTCCACATACAGCAATCCCGAAGCATATATCGTAGAGAGGTTCAACAGGACTCTGAAGGTCAAGATGTGGAAGCATTTCTTGGCGAATGGCAGCAACAAGTGGCTGAAGCTACTGCCGAAACTCAGCATCGAATATAAGTCTACAGTTCATTCTACCACTCACATGAAGCCCGAAGACATCAAGGATGACTCCCTGGTTCAGACCATGTATGTCGTTCCAAAGAGGAAGGCCCCGCACAAGCCCAAAGTCAAAATCAGCGACGTGGTTCGCATCTCCAAACAGAAAGGCGTCTACGAGAAAAGGTTCACAGCGAATTGGAGCCCCGAGCTGTTTCGTGTTCGACAAATGCGCAACTATGCTTCGAGGACCTACTATGTCGAAAATCTGAAAAAAGTATTCATCCATGGCGGATTCTGCACCAAGGAGATCCAGCCCACGAAGTTTCTAGATGTGTATTTCATCGAAAAGTTGCTAAAACGACGTAACGGACTGATGCACGTTAGGTGGTAGGGGTTTTCCTGCCTGCTACAATTCCAGAGTCACTGAAGTGGACATCGAGAGGTGAACTCGCCATGTAAGAGGACAATGTATATATTNAAAAGTTGCTAAAACGACGTAACGGACTGATGCACGTTAGGTGGTAGGGGTTTTCCTGCCTGCTACAATTCCAGAGTCACTGAAGTGGACATCGAGAGGTGAACTCGCCATGTAAGAGGACAATGTATATATTAAGAGTTTTATTCAAGGGCTTATGTCTTTCCTCGTGTTCTACATTACCGAATAAAAGGATTTTTTAAATAATATCTTGTGTTTTATTTGTAATTATAAAAGATTGACCTCAAAATTTAAAACATTATTTGTAAAATAGTTAATACTTCATGTTTGGAGACGCCGAAAAATTTGGTACATTTGAAAAAAAAACCATAAAACTATATATAGTGACCAATAATGGACAAATATGTTTTAAAGTCCTAAGTTAGTGGCNTTTGAAAAAAAAACCATAAAACTATATATAGTGACCAATAATGGACAAATATGTTTTAAAGTCCTAAGTTAGTGGTCAATGCGCAGATACAATTGATTGATGTGTGTGTAGAGTGATAATTATTGTTATGTAAGAGCAATGACTAATTTTAGAGGAAGGAAGGGTGAGTGGTTGTAGTGGAGAGGTGAGCAAGGGTTATATGTTTCTCGATTTTAAAATTTTTTTATTTTACATTTTCACGATTTNGGTTGTAGTGGAGAGGTGAGCAAGGGTTATATGTTTCTCGATTTTAAAATTTTTTTATTTTACATTTTCACGATTTTTAATTTTAATGTCGCAGGGGTCATTGTAATGGATCAAGGTGATAGGTCAAGGTCGAGGGTCACTGGGTTGTTGAGGGGGTTAGAAGTGGTGTGGGGTGTGTTAGTGAGGGGATGTGTGATGAATGTTAATTTTTTATAATTTTTATTGAAATAATGTTTTATTAATAAATTTTTATATAAGTAATTTTTATTAGATGAGTTATTAATAAACAAATTTCTTGGGATGTTGGGGGGGGGGGGG
>NQII01002865.1:20583-51440 GCA_002778355.1 Clitarchus hookeri
ACAGGTAGTTCCCCAGCTGCCGTGGTATGGCACCGGTGGATACAGGTAGTTCCCCAGCTGCCGTGGTATGGCACCGGTGGACACAGGTAGTCCCCCAGCTGCCGTGGTATGGCACTGGTGGACACAGGTAGTTCCCCAGATGCCATGGTATGGTACCGGTGGACACAGGTAGTCCCCCAGCTGCAGTGGTATGGCACCGGTGAACACAGGTAGTTCCCCAGCTGCCGTGGTATGGCACCGGTGAAGACAGGTAGTTCCCCAGCTGCCATGGTATGGCACCGATGGACACAGGTAGTCCCCCAGCTGCGGTGGTATGGCACTGGTGAACACAGGTAGTTCCCCAGCTGCCATGGTATGGCACCGATGGACACAGGTAGTCCCCCAGCTGCGGTGGTATGGCACCAGTGAACACAGGTAGTTCCCCAGCTGCCATGGTATGGCACCGATGGATACAGGTAGTTCCCCAGATGCCATGGTATGTCACCGGTGGACACAGGTAGTCCCCCAGCTGTTGTGGTGTTCCGNTTGTTGTGGTATGTTCCGTGAAGTGCTTGGAGCCTCTCGCGCGGTTAAGTAATCCTCCCTGTTGTTGTTCCACCGGGCTCGACCCGAGTCATCTCGACGGATGTGTGCACCCTCCGGTTCCCACTACATCTAACACTGGCCCGCAGTGTAGGTAGGATTGTTCAAGCGGCGGCAATGCGCCGAAACGCCCAATCTGACTCTCGCAAAAAAATAAAACAGTTTTGTTGTTACCAAATAATTTTGTTGATGATCACGAATTTTTTTTTTGTCAATACAGACATGACAAAAGATATTGTGGTGACAACCAATTTTTTGTCTTTTAAACATTTAATGGAAACTACAAAATTACGTTTGTGGTCACCAATAAAATCAGTGTGTTTGTAAGCAATAATGTGTTCGTTAGTGACAGCGGAAATTTTACGATGATAGCAGCAATACTAGTTAGTGAGGTTCCTAAAGTTGTTTTGCAGGTTGTGGGATTTTTTAGGCATGTATGGTCCAACAAAATTTAAACTCTACCTTCAAAGTCGTCATGAGTGGGATTCAAACCTTGAACTTTTTGACTTTGAGCTGAGAGTGTTACCATTATTCTACCTTGCTCGACGTTACAGTGTTTCTTTCTGCATGTAATAGGTGACACACACGACAAGGTTTACACATTTTACGCCATGGAAAGTTAGTTTTCTGAAACCATTTACGTGTAACACTTACTTACTTGGAATAAAGGAATTATATAATCCGTTAATAATTACTTAACAATATCTCTCATAAATAATTTCGTAACCTGATGCAAAGAACTGAACACAGACAAATATGGCGTCGTGGCCAGAGAGAAGGTGGCCTCTTCGAATATGCCAGGGCGCATGCGCAGAATATAATGGATGTAGTTTTGCATTCGCAGCAAAATGCTTTACTGTAGATAACTTGAATGCTGTTTTTGGCAACTACATATTTCGTGGCATCCAATAAACATAAACATATTAGTAAGCACTAAAAACGTTGGTACTTGTCAATCTACGTGTTATTGGGCACCACAATTTCTTTTTTACCAACAACATAATTTCGCCTTGGAAAGCACCAACCAAACAGATTTGTAGACACTAACAAATCTCTTTTTTTCAGTGCGGAGGCCACCGGTGTGGCCTCTCTCAAACTCATTCAGCTGGGCAAATGCTTGTCGAATGCACCGTCGGATCATGCCACGTGTTCACTGAAGTTGGCTCTATGGCTCCCTTTGCTCACACTGTGACTATGGCCTTATTCGGTGTTTTGTATCTATGAATTGGAGGGGGGACTTGTATATCCCCTAGTGGCACATACGCGCAATCAAACGGCATTAAACGGTAAATATGACAAATTTAAGGCTGTGAAGATACTGCGTGGCATTTGAACGCGCGTAATTCAAATCATGGTGAATTATTTTTTTGCATTTGAGTGTAGTTTACATAATTATTATTTAAGTACACTGAGGACAAAAATATAATTTGGTGAATTGCAAGATGGGTAATAAGGAATCGCGCCAGCATATTTCCGCAACCGTAGTGAGAATCATCGCGGAAAATGTTGCCGCCAACGATATCAGCAGAGACTAAACCCCACAACACCTGAGAGCGTCTCAGTACAGCTGCCATACAAATACCTACACCTAAAAATAACTATCCACAATAGGCGAAACTTGGCATACTGCACCATCACGAGCAATATTGAAACTGATGTATGTTTGGCTGCGATCGGCCGCTTATACCACAACGCAAGTATAGGCTGTTCACGGTAAACTGAGCACTTTTAAAACTCCTGTTATATATCTTTTTGAATGCGTACTGTGTATACTTCCAACGTTTATAAAAATTTAAATTATCAAGAGCCTGATCACTTTCTTCTTGCGTCGGTCAATTTAAACTGTAAAATTATTATAAAAGAAAATACTTTACAGATTTGCAGATTATATTATTTTAATGAATTAAAAAACACGAAACAGAAGATATTAATTCGGTATTCACAAATGTTTATTTAACACTTCTAACNCTCAGTACAGCTGCCATACAAATACCTACACCTAAAAATAACTATCCACAATAGGCGAAACTTGGCATACTGCACTATCACGAGCAATATTGAAACTGATGTATGTTTGGCTGCGAACGGCCGCTTATACCACAACGCAAGTATAGGCTGTTCACGGTAAACTGAGCACTTTTAAAACTCCTGTTATATATATTTTTGAATGCGTACTGTGTATACTTCCAACGTTTATAAAAATTTAAATTATCAAGAGCCTGATCACTTTCTTCTTGCGTCGGTCAAGTTAAACTGTAAAATTATTATAAAAGAAAATACTTTACAGATTTGCAAATTATAATATTTTAATGAATTAAAAAACACGAAACAGAAGATATTAATTCGGTATTCACAAATGTTTATTTAACACTTCTAACNTATTTTAATGAATTAAAAAACACGAAACAGAAGATATTAATTCGGTATTCACAAATGTTTATTTAACACTTCTAACTCAATGTGGTCGATCCGGCCAAAAATGCTTTTTTATTGTGCCTGACGTTTTGTTGAATCAGACAAAGTTTTTTGGGGCATCAAAATTAAAAGTGGCTCGGTCCCTTATTTTCAAAACAACGGACCTGTAAATATTTTAGGTTATTAAATTCTTTCATTCAAAAAATTACACTGATTAAATCCGAAGTTGATGCTCCGAATCCGACTCCCGTAATGCTGTTTTTGGTACGCTGGCTTATAGAATGAAGTTTTCTGGGTTCGAATCCCGGGTGAGGCACGTGTGTATTTATAATATTGTCCCACTACTGTTGCATATGTTTCTGGTTTCATCTCTAGTTATATTGATTTCAATGAGGCGTCAAGCCCTACCTACCAACTTAGCTTTTAAAAACTTAATAAATTGCACCCATGTTTAGGAAAGTAGCTTCTTGTTGTTTCTGTATTCATTTGTAATTTATACTATATTAAATTGTTTAGTCTTTATATTAAAGTTCATAATATGTTTTTTTTTACGTTTCCAATAAACGTTTAAAGCATGTAAATACACCATTACCTGAACACGCATGCGCCAGGAAGGCTCTGGGCGACCCAGAATGACTAAGAGAAGATACGAACGTTTTATCGTCAGAAAGGTGCAAACTCCATAAAAATATGTCTTTATCCACCATCCAAAGACATGCAGCGGCGTAACAGGCCACTCCTGCTTCCACCTGCACTATTGTGAGGTGATTCGCAGACAAGTAGTCTGCTTTATCGAATTCCCTTATGCCGTCTTCCTGTGACACCATGACGGGATTTACCACTAATAGTTATGAGGGGAGGGGGATTGAAAAATCATATGTTGCCCCCTCCTTGCTCTACTGGATGTCGGTAGAGCAGGATTGAATCAAAAGTAGAATATCAAGTAATTAGTCAAGTAATTAATGCTGCCATAGATTGGCATAGATATAAAGTAGAATAGATTCCGGGATATGTGGGCAACTGGGTAGATGGCAGGTTAACCGCGCCACGCCACTGCCCCAGAATACGAGAATGTAGATAAGACCGAATAAAATCAAAGCTGAGTAAATATTACGTGGTCCAGAAAGCAAGCCAACTGCTAAAAGAAAGAAGGGGAAATTAAGAGGAAAAGAGGAGTAAAACTCTTTCACCACCGCAGTACGACGAAAGGGAATCGGAACGGGGGTGATAATAATGGGTGTCTGGCCTTTGGTTTGAAACGGCGACTTAGTTTGCACTTTTTTTTTCTCCGGGATCGGGTGGAATGCACGTCTGGGGAATGACGATGCATCGTCATTAGCGACGACTTCAGGTTTTGTGTCGACACGGATGCCAACCGTGCTCGAGTGTGGAGGGTCACTGGATGGAGAACAGATCCGGACCTCACTGTTGATCAGCGCATTGCCAAAACCAGTGGCATCACGCTAAGAGAAGCGGTCTCTTGTGGTCATCGGTCTTAGTGGCAGTTGTCGAGACAAAACTTACAGAACAGCTGCAGTGCGTCCAGATGAGTTTGCGGCCTTGAAAATTCCCTTCGTGGTTCTGTTCCAAGGGACACTTTTCCCAAAGGCATAATCCTGTCCACATACAGGAAGGGTTTCCCAGGACTGCCTTCGTCCTGTCGACATCTTTGCTTGGCAAAGGGCTTCGGTGGTGTAGTGGTTAGACTACTAGACCTCCCACACAGGCAAAATGGGATCGATTACCGGCGGGGTCACTCCCGGATTTTCGCATGTGGGAATCGTGCTTGATGATGCCGCTGGTCGGAGGGTTTTCTCGGGGATCTCCATTTTCCCCGCCCTTTTATCCCGGCGCGGCTTCATACTCACCTCAATTACCCCCATCGGTTATCAAGACCTCGCTGTTATGAGCTGCACAAATATTTTCACTCACTCTTCCTTCCTTGGCCAGCCAGGTTTTCTGACCTGGCGCTCATAGAACATGTTAGGATTCAACTGGAATGGCAGATTCAGCCATATATCTTGTATGCAGCATCTGGACAGTTATTTTTAAAAATTATGAGACGATCTTACACAGGATAGCATAAGACGTCTCTGAGATTTCACTTCCGGACGTTATCACCACTGGTATTAACGCTAGTGGCAGTGCAACCATTTACTAAGGTTATTTAGACAGTTACATTTTTTTCACGAATAAACATCAAGTTTATATTGATTTCTTAATCACTTATTTCAATAATCTTAATCATTGCAATGGCCAAGTTTCATTCCACTTCGACGTCTCCCTGTGAATGAGGGAACTTTTAATGACAATGACTTTATGTTACTGAACGACCAATTACGCAGTGTTCAGCCTGTAATAAATTATTGCTGACTTGATTCAGGAGGCTTGAGGGACTTAAGGACTTCAAAGTTATTTACATCACGTAAGTTAAAACGGAGGCACTATAAGTTTACACGTCACCTATCATGTTTCCACCAAAACTCGCTGCTTATTTAAGTTTTTCACGATATACATTAGAAATACAGGCAGAATGAACCACAACGAATTGTGGTGCATATGATGAAATTTATACACAGATAGCTACCGTCATGTTCACACTTCTTTCCATATACTAACAAAAAGGGATTTTGCATAACATTGTAATTCTTGGGTAAAAAAACTCAACGGAAAATTCGAATGGTCAAGTTAATTTTAAGAAAGCCCTTTTCACAGGTGCAGTTCTACAATACATTAAAACACATAAACTGACATTACAGATGACAAATATTGGCATGGGTACCGTATATGTTACACCATATCTGATTTACACCAGTCTGGATGTGGTAACGTAGGTACTGTGTACTCTGAATTTACTTCATAATAGCTTCGATCTTCCTCCAAAGCGGTATTGTTACATCAATTAATTTTTCGGAATATTCCTTTTGCTTGCAAAATATTTTGACATCCATGTTCGTTTTAACTAAATCTCTGTGTTCGTAATTAAAAATACTTGCCCACATATGTAGGGAACGTAGGAGGGTTGATTTCATTGACAGTTTCTTTGTTTTCTTCTATTTACCATAATTCTTTCTCANTGTTCGTTTTAACTAAATCTCTGTGTTCGTAATTAAAAATACTTGCCCACATATGTAGGGAACGTAGGAGGGTTGAGTTCATTGACAGTTTCTTTCTTTCTTCTATTTACCATAACTCTTACTTAACAATCGGGTGCCTTTTTAATTCAGAATTTTCAGACGTACGAAAATTGAAAGTTTCCTTTAAACGTATAAAACGGTTTCACTTAAATGTTATGATTAGTTTTAAATAAGTGGGACAAGGTTTGGGTACAAAATATTAGTCGTTGAGCATGAATATTGCAGTTATATAGATTTAACAGATTTGCCAACACTCAATGCTTTTAATAAATGTTTGTTGTCTTGGAAACTTAATATTATTTATCACATTAATAACACGAGTCCAGCAATTTTCGCTCACCTTTATCATGCATTACGGCAAATAATTATATACATATTTTAAATGCACATTTTGGTTTGATATAGCATCACGAACTATTCTCGAAAAAGTATCTCAAACATGATCCATAATTAAATGAAGAACACACTCAGTATGATAAATGTTCTACGAATAACACTGTATATATAAAAATAAAAGTTTCCATAACTTTGCAACGTAGTTTCTAGGTGTAAGAAATGTATGTAAACTGTTCCTAAGCAAAATTGAAATATTAATGTAAGCTGTTGTGTGTAGTACATGACGAATCTAAAGTTGTCAAAAAAAATTATACAAATGTCCGTTTTTAATAATTCAGAAATTAATTAAATTTTTTTTTTTTTTTTTTTTTTAAGAAAGCTATTCCACTGACAGAAATATTGCAAATAAACTTTCGATCACTCCCGGCATCATCAATATAATCTTGGAACCATGTGAAAAATGTTTTAACTCTTCACGTTTCTCTCCTTTCTTGTGTTTTGTGTAGGTTTCGAGGCCGTACTCGGCATCACTGCAACGGTCCTCCACGCATGTGGATACAACCTCTGCTGCAGTGGCGCCATCTCCAATGCTCGTTATAAGAGAAAAGTTCCGCAATTTTTACTGATATTCGCGGTGTTAAATTTCCTTGCATGTATTTTTGGCAGCTTTGGCAGATTTCTTCGTCAGACATATGCCGCGGTGGTGTAGTGGTCAGACTACTCGCCTCCCATCAAGGGTATACATAGAGTGTTCCTTTGGGGATAGCCAAGATGATTGAAGCTTCGCAATCGGTGACACGAAATCACAAGTAAAATCCCTTATGCCTGCTTAATCGCAGTATGTTATTTAAAATAGCAAAAACAAAAAATTATCTTCCTAAAACAATTTTTTTAATAATTCGCATAATAAAATCATAATAAAATAAATTATTGCATTTCACCAATTAAAAATATTGCTTAAGTCAGAAAAATCGCGATTACAAAACTTCTATTCGCCTCATGACTCAGTAGGAATTTTTTCAAAATTTGTTTGGTTTTAACATTATGATAATAGTTGTACGTCGAATTAAATCTTTACTTCTGCCTTAAATTTTATTTCATATAGTTGGCAGTGTTATAGTTCTGAAGATAAACGCCTCATTCTCATGTTTCTGATAACTTTTTATCACTTTTTGAGTACTCAGTTGTTACCGGTCAATTTTCGTTCGGTGACGTCCATTTTAGGTCCGTAGAAATAAAAGCCTTTTTTGATTAATGCATTGCGACTTGCTGTGCTGCAGACATGTCACAGTACGTGTTAAAATTTTTAGCCGTTTGCATTTTTTGTTATTTGTCGTTGTCCAGATTATTGTTTTCCTACCCTGATTTCCGGGGGTCACGAGGGCCCTAGCAGCTCTCCTGTTAAGTACGCCCCCTGATTCCCACCAAGGTGAACCGTGTTCGATTCCCGGCGGGGTCACCCGCGATTTTCGCATGTTGCGTAACGTGGCACTCTGACCAGCGGGTTTTCTCGAGACACTCCCGTTTCCTCCGTTCTTACGTTCCGGCGCTGCTCCATTCTCAGTTTGCTTCGCTCTCACCGCCTCTCAATACCTCACTCTTTACCGCTGAGCAAAACTTCTCCCAACAAGCTACATCCACCATACGTTCCACCAACCCTTGTTTACGAAGAAAGATGGTCACCAAGAAATAGAAAAATTTCCCACAACTTTTCGTTGCACTCGGCTGCTGAAAACAAGGAACAAAACTTGTATAGTGTATAGCATAGTTTCACAAATGGGTGAAATATGTGTTAGACTGAAGTTTAAATATTCTCTGTTATTTCAACTGTATGCTGTCCGTACAAATGTAAACCGTAATTTTTTTTAACGAATAAAAATCCTTTTAAAATGTACTTCAGAAATCACTATTAGAATGTATCGAAATACATATGCAGGAAGTAGTGTTAAATGTCACCAGCGGCCAATAACACACATTGAAGTAGACGAAGTTAGGAACAGTTTATGTTTCAAATGAGAGAGTGAGCGAGTGAAGAGATTTGGGCGGCTCTTAACATCGATGACTTGAGAGCGGACGAGGGTGAAGCGAGGTGAGCATGTAGCAGCGCCGGAATGCAAGTGCGGAGGAAACGGGAGATCCCCGAGGAAACCCACCGACCAGCGGCATTATCCAGCGCGATTCCCACATGCTCCTGGTATCGAACCCGGTTCGCGTTGGTGGGAAGCGAGCAGTCGAAGCGCTACACCACCGCTGCCCCTGTTCAAATGAGGACCCGCGGTTTGCTCAGTTGGTTAGTTACTAACCTCCCACTTCAGAGGTCCCTGGTTTGATGCTAAGCCTGTGGCGGGGTTTCTCGTGTGAGGAGTGTGGTGGTCATCGCTGTGGCGAGGGGGTTTCCTCGCGTATATCTTGTTTCCTCTCGTTCCGCTGCGTCTTAAACCACATCTCGCTTCACCTCCTCCGACCCGTAGGCTCGCCAGAGCGACAGGTCTGGTCTCGGGTTGAACAACCGCCTCCACTTAGCGGGGGACGCGGTGACTGAGCGGCTAGCCTGTTCACTAACTTCCCGCAAATGCGAACTGGGTTCTATCCCCGGGACAGGTCACTCCCAGGTTTTCGCATGTGGGAATCGTGCCGGACGATGCCTCTGGTCGGCGGGTTTTCTCGGGGATATCCCGTTTACCCCACCCTTTCACTCCGGCGCTGTTCCATACTGACCTCAATCACCCTCATCGGCTCGCAAGATCCTAGCTGTAAAGAGCCGTCAAAATCACTTCACTCACTGCATGCATCGGAATGAATTGAGAAAGATAGTGGCAGGGAACATTTGACGAACTTCAATCTGGGACTACGGAACAGGTCAGTATGCCTCCCAAATTTCCTGGTTCGTACAACATCGCGTTTGAACCCACCCTAAATTATGTTATTGTCGCCCCCTTAGGTAATTTTATAAATTGTGTAACCAAATAAGTATTTCATTACAGCAATATTTCACAATGTACAGAAGCGGAAAATGTTTCTATCATGTTAATAGACGAATGGTGAGAAGAAAAACCTCCCCAAATGACAATTTGATAACAAGAATTAATTATAAATAAGGGAAATCTCCCTTGTAATATGTCCCCTCTTCCACCAACTGTCATAAATAATTTGAAAATCTGTCTACAGTTTATTTTATTCAGGTCTGAACTTCTACACATTGCTTCCCCCACCCCCACTGCCTAAAATTTTTCCAGCACCATTCCGTTTTTAACTACAGATTTCCTGGTATGTATTTCAGTATTTCCGGGTGCAGGAATTAAATTACGCCGAAAAAAATTTTTTCTGACGTAAGACTTATATAGTAGCACCGTCTGAACTGGAGCTATATTAACGACAATTTTACGTCACAGCGTCTCGTCTGCTGCAGATGGCGGCGTCACTAGTGTCCATTCAAGCTACCCGAGTGCTGCATCCTCGTGACGCCAGCGCTGTCTGCACATTCCTGGAGCCTGCTGCGGTAGTTACTGTGACTCTTGAGAAGCCATCCGCTCGAACGCCCTCGTGCCACGGTCGGAATCACCGCCTAGGTTATTCCAAAAGAGATTAAGGGCAGCAGGCTACTCCGGAGGCCACCCTGATATTCTGTGTATCACTTCGGCGTCAATAGCTCGCCTTGTGTGTCGATGCCTGTCGCGCCTGGAAATTGTATAGTGCTACGAGACATAAATATATCTCTCGGCCGTAGAAGCTTCGCTGCTGTACCAAAACCGTGCACGGTAAAAAAAATAACATGGGATGTGGCTGCGTCGGGGACACGGCCGTTTGTTTTGCGTGAATACGTCTACGTTTTTACGTCCCCGGCACCACTTCACTCGATCATATGGGGTTTCATGGGTATAACTGGATTGCTCTTGAGATGCTCTTTCCAACCGTATACGATCTTTGAATTTCGCCTTGACTTTTTGACGAGTATAGGCCGACATTGTGTTAAGATTAAAATTTGTTTTACTTTAACTCATACAATTTCACCATAACCACGCCACACAAATGTTTTATACAGTCAATCGATTGATCTCGACGAGAGCTGTTGATTAAAACTTAAACGAGCGTCGTAGCTACTCCGCGTCGAAAGTTATACTACGCGTAAATTATGAGACGCGGTGAAACGAACTCAAAATGGCCCACCCCCGCCTCGCGCGACTCTTCGCAGTCCTCACTCAACGTAACAAATTCTTTGATCCTTTGGCAATCGATTGGTGTAACTGAATTTTAGATGTATACGATAGACTCGGAGCTGCAATGTTAAACTCCACCCCCCGATTTTGTTATCATTGGATTTTCTGTATTGCCCACTGTTGTTGCAAATTTAAAGACGTATCCACGTCAAAAATATCGGAGTGTGGCTATGTCGGGGACATTCGTGAGTTTTGCATTAATACATTTGCGTCAATGGATAATATTTAAATTGGGGTATGGAAATGGTAACCAGTAGTTATGGCTTAAATCAACAGATCAAGAAGAGGCATTTCGTTTGGCAACAAAAATCAGCGCACCAGGACCGTGGAGTCACGAGATGTGCTGGCCGGAAATTTTCTCCCAGCGCCCAAAGTTGCCGCCAATCGCCGACGGCCCCCACCCCAGCCTCGCGCAAACACGGCACCAACTAAAACTCACGCTCGCATCGTAGCCGTGCACACGAGCGAACAGGAACACGTTTATATCGATCGTGTTGATAGTCAGAATGTTCATAGTTTACTTTACCGCTAACAGATTATACCGAACCTGCCCGAACTCTAGCACACGTTTGAGTAGAAGGAGGGACGAAAAAGCGATACAACGAGTTTACAGATATGCTTAATTTATAAACGAAATAAGNGATTTTGTTATCATTGGATTTTCTGTATTGCCCACTGTTGTTGCAAATTTAAAGACGTATCCACGTCAAAAATATCGGAGTGTGGCTATGTCGGGGACATTCGTGGGTTTTGCATGAATACATTTGTGTCAATGGATAATATTTAAATTGGGGTATGGAAATGGTAACCGGTAGTTATGGCTTAAATCAACAGATCAAGAACAGACATTTTGTTTGGCAACAAAAATCAGTGCACCAGGACCGTGGAGTCACGAGATGTGCTGGCCGGAAATTTTCTCCCAGCGCCCAAAGTTGCCGCCAATCGCCGACGGCCCCCACCCCAGCCTCGCGCAAACACGGCACCAACTAAAACTCACGCTCGCATCGTAGCCGTGCACACGAGCGAACAGGAACACGTTTATATCGATCGTGTTGATAGTCAGAATGTTCATAGTTTACTTTACCGCTAACAGATTATACCGAACCTGCCCGAACTCTAGCACACGTTTGAGTAGAAGGAGGGACGAAAAAGCGATACAACGAGTTTACAGATATGCTTAATTTATAAACGAAATAAGGATTGGGAGCAGCACGCATTGTATACAATGAAAACTATTTCATATTAAAGTATTTTCGGCCAGTGTGGAAGTTTCAATATTTGCAACGTTACCCGGTGAAAGCTCGTAAGACTCGGGAAAACTTTAGTTTTGCTTGCTGGATCGACTTAAAGGAAGCTAGAAAGTAGCGCTCCTGGAATACCCTACTCAGGGGTCGACCCCAGGAGGGGTGGTTCTGGCGAGGAATGTGCCATTGTCACATTCTGGGTGAGCATGTTCTCTGGGGTCCTCCTGGGGTGAACGAAGCGGGGTCATTATACCTGGTGGAGGTATCTTCGACTATGGAAGGGGCATCATCTTTCCGCCCAGGCCCGTCATACAAATGGAGGTAATCCAGCTGACCCGTAATTATGCCGGGGGTATTGCCACTCCTAGTATCATAGGTCAACTGGTAACATACCCTAATTGCATATTCGGCTTGAGTCAAGATTGAAAAAAACTGGTCAAGACTAGACTGTAGGCTTGAATAAAGCTTGTTATGAAAGTCAACAAGTTTGAATCATGCTTCAATCAAGCTAACTAGTCTCCAAAAGTCAAAATGTAGAAAGCTGGATAGTGAACCTTGCTGCAAGCTTGCGTCGGCAACCAACAAGCATAATTAAAGCCATCTACAAGCTTGCCAATAGCAACTATGTGCTGCTCGCGATGTCATGATATAACAAGCTTGTTCGGCAAGGAAATTTCCAGTAAAATGGTAGGCTTGCCGCAAGATGACATGCTGTCTGGGTAATCGTGGGAAGGGCTGGTTATGCGCAAGTCAAAGCCTCTGCCAGCTCAAGGAAGCCCACGTCTCCATGGTGTACTGCTAGGGAACCCACCTGATGGGGTCTGCAACCGTGAGTAACTCCCGGACGTTCCCTGTGCCATGTTTCACTTAAAGTGGCGTCTGCCTCTCTTGCTAAACTTGCAATCTCGGGCAATCGTCAGGGTGGCACCTGGTGGCGAGCCGGTTGACTCCTTTATCGTCAGACCATCGGGGCCCAAAACTTGGTTTCACTGTGAAGACATTAGGCAGAATCGTGATGGACCATTCCGAGGTTGATGCATTAGCCCATTCGGGCGGAGAACACAATAGTGCCGGAGAAAAGTGTGGAGGAGCACGGTATGACCTCACACCTTGGAGGTTGCCTTAGCTTTGGGAGTCGGAGGTGCAGCTCTGATGGGGCTTGTATCCTGGCTTTCGCCGACCACCCACTGATTCCCGGAGGTCAGGTTGAGAATGAACTCGCGCAGGCAGTGTGTCTGAAAACCGCACCCGGCAATGCTCTAATCGCCGAAAAACGAACGGGGCATAATAACAAAATTAATAAGAACCCAAGTGAGGCCTGCTTGTCTTGTCTGGGTGGGGGCATTTCACTTCATAATCTGGGGTCCGCATTTAGGTGGGCCGGCAAATGGACCGGTTATGGATTTATTCACAACATAATAAGGCGGTGTGATGGTGTATTGAGGCATTAATGCGAAAGGCATATACCCAGTGGGGTAGAAGTGTCGAATAATCTCAGGTATACGCCCGGTGGAGCGGAAGTGGTTGGAAACCACGAAGGGGGCTGCAGCAGAACCTGGGTTTGTGGGGGTGGGGAGGGCTGCTACACACATCCATGGATGCTTGCAGACATGAAAGCTCCATGAGGCTTGCTTGGACTTAAGTCAGTCCAAATATATTTCACAATAACAGCTATGATCTGGATTCGACAAACCAAGATCCCGAAGTATAGTATCCTTCTTTCACATATGGAGTACTTTGCAAATCCCGTCATGGCTGACAAGCTGGTGGCTGGAGCAATTTAAAAATCTTTGTTGTTTTGGTTTTCGCATTCCTTGCTAAATCTGCAAATATCAATAAACATTTAGTGTTGTATAGCCGTGTCGTGTGCAGTCCTGTCAGAAGGGGAATGACTTTCAATCCAGGTAGCAGGCAATGAACAAACGACGCCATTTAGAATATTTACAGGACTGTGAATTCCACACTGAGAGAAAGACTGTTCCATCCAACAATATAATTTTTTTCTATACGGTCAACCGTATATTTTGCAGCACCAAGAAAATAATTATTTGATTACACAAAACTTTAAAAGCAAATACATTAATTTTGTTCATTTAATAAAATAAATACTGGAATAAACAAAACATCTGCGTTGGGCAAACAAAAATAGACACTCAACCAACATATTAAATAAACTCAACTGTAGATATATGCTTGGTCATTCATTTGAATGCCTTCGTTAGAAAATAAATCTCGAGAGTTTTTTTGTAATTGTTGTGACAATTTGGATAGTAACAGTGCGTGTTAGTGCATTCATTGATGCTTAATAATAAACATAAATATTCCAGTAGATATTCTTAAACAAGAAACTTAAAATTTTACGTGTAGAACACGGAATATTTATGTACATTGCCGTGTATTTGATTGCATGTATTTAACAACAATATCAGTTTTCCAGTTTTCTCTTCAGCTAACGTTGCCAACGCTGAGCCTACGGGTGCAAACATTCAGAGTTCGAAACTCGGTAGTGTTTCACTTTTTTTAAGTAATAAATTTAACTCGTTACTTTACGTAAAGCCAAACAAATATTTAGATGAGACAAACAAATATTTAGCTACAACAACCAAATCTTACAGATTTGGGCAACCAAACAAGAGCAATAAAAAAATTGTTTTTAAGAGAACATTTAATTGCCCCTATACAAACAATTTCGTTGCGTCAAACCAACATCATTTTATTGAAAATATATTTTTCTCAGTAATACCGTGACGCCAATAAATTACGCAAAATTTACCTAAGCAGTCCGAAAGACAGCATTGATGACATATTAATTTAGAATATCGTTTAGCTCTGTTAATGCAAGTACACGCTTACTGCCTTAAATTAGGGCTGTTAAAGTAAAAGTTTTTCTATATTCTGAGGATATTTCATAGTTTGGTCAGATGATATCGATAGTAACTTGATTAATATATCAAATTATCTAAATAATAAAATTCATCATATTCATTTTTTCAGGGTAAGTATAAGCATTTCAATTTAAAATATTGCCTCATAAAAATTTCACAAAGTCATTTTCACACGATTTTTACTTTCTGCTGAAGTAATTATTGAAGCCACGGGAATGTCGCGTTGCTGTTTCTCCGAAATACGGCCCTAGGTTCTCCAGCGGTAATGTTTTCAGATCTGGCTAATTTGAATTTCAATTTTATCTTAAGAGTTACAACTGAAATACAGACGAACCGCGTAACATATTTCAAGGAAATATTCTTAATAGCACTGTAATAGCAATACAAATTATTTTCAGCTGCACGTTAACTCTATAAATTTGGAAAATGTTTGATTTTTGAACGATGCGTGTATGTGTTTGTGGCTTCTTTCAATCAACTTTCGAAAAGTCATTTTTTTTCTATTTTTCTCATTTTTTTTAACTTGTGTGTCGTATCAAAACGAAAAAGGACGTAATACGCAAAAAAAATACAGATAATATCTCTAAACTCTCGGAGGTCCTTAAGGAGCGATAAGGGCGACACTGCCACGCACTTTAAGTGCGCCATCGCCGCTAAGCGCAAGGGACTTTCAGCGGTGAGGCTCTTATTTTACTGGTGGAAAGTCTGTATGAAGGATCAGTGCAGGGACCTTGAGTAGTTTTGTTTGTGTATGAAGCGTATATTTTGAGATACAGCACTTTGAAAAGTTGTTTATAGACAATTTGGAGTACTCAATAAATGATGTTTCTAGTGTGCGCGACGTGTTGAAAGCACTCAACAGCCCTCGTCTAATGTGTGCGTTATTTTCGTAGAACAGCACATTTGACGCACGTTTAACAGTCTCGTAGCAAAAACGTGTATTTCAAACACTCTGCGATATATTTCAAGTGTCAGGTGGTGGCAGCCTTCAAGACATCAAGACTTCAAGACAGCACAATCTTTCAGAGCAGAGACTCTGATCCCTCTGTTACTCGAGGATGTGCGTTAAGTCCAGGTGGAAAGTTTATTTTTATTTTTGCTATGGGGGCCGCGGTGGTGTAGTGGTTAGACTACTCGCCTCTCACCTAGGCGAACCGGGTTCAGTTCCTGGAGGGAGTCACTCTCGCGTTCACGCATGTGAGAATCGTGCCTGGGAACCTCCCGCCTCTCCCGCGCTTGCATTCCGGCGCTGCGCCATACTCACCCCGCTTCACCCTCGTCGGCTCAAGACATCGATGTTACGAGCCCCCCGAACCTCTTCACTCACTCGCTCTTTTTGACGTGACAACGTCTTATAATTCGATAGAGCCGGCTGCACGCACGAAAAAACGTGACTCATGCGGCGTTACCTCGCTCTGAGGCGTTCCATGTAAGGCTTGAAGTGCAAGCGAGAGCGCGGAACGAGCGAAAAAACATTCATCAAATTCATGAAAGACATGTTTAATGTCGATTGTGCATCAGACGTTAATAACTCAACAACACTAGGAGGCACCACCATCGATTTGACTTTTTCAAGACACATTAAACTCGAAACACTCCCTTTCATTTCCTACTTTTCCTATCATCGTCCTATTCTCAACAGAATAACACAGATTGTAAGAAATTAAATATTACACATGTTTAAAAGTTGTAAAACAATTGCTCAACGCACATTTATACTTGTAAAAACTATTAAATTGTAAAAAAAAAATTGACATAATTGTATTTATGCGTACAAATAAATCTCACTTGATCAATTTCATTGTGATTTCCAATTACCTCCTTCTCTATATACATACAAATCTATTAAACAAATGAAATTAAAATTTTCTTTTGAAAAATGCTACCATTCCATCAGTATTTTCTTAAGACGTTGTCACGTTCAACTATCGTCAGTAAACCGACTTTACAGACAACCAATTTTTTTTTACAATTTAATAGTTTTTACAAGTATAAATGTGCGTTGAGCAATTGGTTTACAACTTTTACTATAGTACTATAGTATAGCAGCTGTCCACGCAGACGCATCGCTCACTCAAGTAGGAGAGAGACGGATGTCGAACGCTGCCGAACGCAAAGGCCGATTGTGCTTCTTTTGACGTGACAACGTCTTATAATTCGATAGAGCCGGCTGCACGCACGAAAAAACATGACTCATGCGGCGTTNAAAAAAAAAAACGCTTTAAAATGAACTCACAAGTTGAAACGAAACTTGATACACATCTTCACACTTAGTTTCGCCTCTCAAACGTTTGCTTACACCTACTTATTATTCCCAATGTAATGGAATTTTCAATAAACTTACCTACATTATGTGGTCTTCTTAGCAGTATCTCAAAGAATAATCAAGGTATGAAAGTAAAATAAATAATTTAATTTCAATAAAATTTTCCACAAAAAAATTAAATACAATTTAACTTACAAAATGTTATGGATGTAAAACCTTTTTATTTATGTACACAGTTTAAGAAAANAAAAATTAAATACAATTTAACTTACAAAATGTTATGGATGTAAAACCTTTTTATTTATGTACACAGTTTAAGAAAAAGAGCCTCGATCTCTATGCAACTGTAAGAAAACCGCCAAAAATATTATTATTTCATATCTGTGTATACACTTCCAAATAAGCCTANTCTATGCAACTGTAAGAAAACCGCCAAAAATATTATTATTTCATATCTGTGTATACACTTCCAAATAAGCCTATCTATCTTTTAGGAACCATGATTCAAGATATCCTTATTTAATAACATGCTTTTGACGTGACAACGTCTTATAATTCGATAGAGCCGGCTGCACGCACGAAAAAACATGACTCATGCGGCGTTACCTCGCTCTGAGGCGTTCCATGTAAGGCTTGAAGTGCAAGCGAGAGCGCGGAACGAGCGAAAAAGAAGCACAATCGGCCTTTGCGTTCGGCAGCGTTCGACATCCGTCTCTCTCCTACTGACCGACGTTGTCACGTTCAACTATCGTCAGTAAACCGACTTTACAGACAACCAATTTTTTTTTCCGTGAGCACAGTAGATGGCGTGGTCGCCCCGGGAACAGGACCGCGTCTGTCTTACGCATCGCCTCTTTTTGCTCTCGAAATTGACAATAAAGTATACACTCGCCCTGGCTGCGTGCGTGACAACCGAGCCCAGTGTGCTCGCCCTCGCTGCTCGTCGCGGCGTCCAACTCGAAGGGCGAAGAGCCTGGGTCGTTCATCGTGTCTGTCCGTGGCGCCGACATGTAACAAATATTGTCGGTGCTGAAAAAATGGTTATTGTGTGTGGGGGCTAAAAACACGAAAGTTTTCAAGCCCCATATTTAAAAAGATGTGTATTTTTAAGCAAAAATTTAAAATTTATTTCACGAAAATTGTTTTATTTCACTATCTGAAAGAGATTTATATAAGGAGCTCATAGGTGTAAATAGTTGTAGACAAATGATTACACTTTAAATCTGAATCTGTGAAAAATCATCGATTTTCAGTGGAATTTGACTAATTGGATTGGTCTAAAACGCGCAACTGAGAAAAAGTCAGCTGTAACTAAATGAATTGGTGGAAAATAATAACTAATGCTATCGGAAGACATTGCTGGTAAATCAGTGGAATATTTTCACTGAAGTTTTAGTGATATTTCTTTTATTTACCAGTAGTCATTCTGAAAATATTAATTAACATTTACCAATGATCAGGGAAATTGATTCTCTAAAGTATCAGTTATATTTGTCAAATTTATCAGTGGTGATACTGGAAAATCATTCGTAATTTATTTTTGTTCAAAGCAACCATTTTACTGAGATTTTGGTGACATATGTTCAATTTTTAAGTCGTCATACAGGAAATCATTAATAATTTATCATCGGTCAGTGCGACAATTTCACTGGTAATTTGGTCATATTTGTATAATTTACTTGTGGCAATACATTGGAAATCGGCGACCATTTACTTTTGGTCAGAGCAACAATCTCACTGGCATTTCTGTCATATTTGTCAAATTTATCGGTGGTGACACTGGGAAATCAGTCAATTAATTTTTGGTGATTGTGTCCATATCACTGAAATTTTAGTCATGAGTTTATAATTTATCAGTAGTAAAACGGGGAAATGAGTGATACTTTATTTTTTTATTAATGCAGCAATTTCACTGGAATTTCAGTCCAATTTGGCTTATTNGGAAATCGGCGACCATTTACTTTTGGTCAGAGCAACAATCTCACTGGCATTTCTGTCATATTTGTCAAATTTATCAGTGGTGACACTGGGAAATCAGTCAATTTATTTTTGGTGATTGTGTCCATATCACTGAAATTTTAGTCATGAGTTTATAATTTATCAGTAGTAATACGGGGAAATGAGTGATACTTTATTTTTTTATTAATGCAGCAATTTCACTGGAATTTCAGTCCAATTTGGCTTATTNACGGGGAAATGAGTGATACTTTATTTTTTTATTAATGCAGCAATTTCACTGGAATTTCAGTCCAATTTGGCTTATTAATCAGCATCTATACTAGAAATTGAGTCTTCATTCACTTTGATCAGAGAAGCAAATTGCAATGAACGTAGTAAATCTGCCACATCTTACTTCGGCCACTGTAATGAATTCATCAATATCAATCTAATTTATATCCAATGACACCCATAAATCAGAATTTTCAGTAAATGTACCATTTACACTCGCGTTTTAGCCAAAATTTACACCAAAAGGTCAGATTTGTTTTATTTTATGAGCCACGATAAAAATATACTGATATTTCGGTGCTACTCTTTTTAGAGTGAAAATTGGCTCAGCATTCCTAATGAATATTTCAGTCATCCATTCATCGTTAGTTTCTCTAAAAGTACAGTTTTTCTCTCAGTTTAACAACTTTCAATTTATGATGCAATTTTTCTGGCCCCAGCAAAAGTTATAAAATTTTCAGCATTTAATTTAAAAACTTGTTCAGTTTAAAGACTACCCCCCCTTTTTTTTCTTCCTCTCTCAGTTCCTGGAAAACCGTTATACTGAAAGATTCTGTACCTACTAATTTTTCATTCAGAATAAAAACATTTAGTGAGACTTTCATACCTTTGTATGAACACGGTAATAATTGTCCATAACTGAAACAATTTGTTGCATTGCCGAATTAATGTATTTCTCAGTTCATCCAATTATCATAAACATACACAAAAAGTAATGGAGGGAGAACTATTTTAGTAAATTTTTCAACTTATGTACAACCTAGTACTCGTGGCTTGGAAGGATGTTGTTTGTGATTAAATTGCAATCACCGAAATAATATGGTGTATACTGTATCACGTAACCTCATGGAGATAAATATGACTGATTAGTAGAGACCAGAGAAATTCGTGAGTTCAATGACCTGCAGGCTAGACTCTGCAGCTTTATGTACAAATATGCCGATATCAACTGCACATTGGTTGTCTCCTGTCAGAGCGGAAGGCGACAATTGAACACCGTTCTCCAGGAGGTGTCAAACACCGTGTGGAGCAATGGCTAAAGTAATATAAACACACGTGTTTTGAATTCTAGCTTATCTCAAAATGAATCCGCGAATTCTTCAGGTCTCTACTGATTAGTTACGTAACTACCTACACCAGCAACACAGATTGTTCTTGAAGCACAACTTATGTACAAGTCATGAATGGATAAACATTAAACAATCATAATACCTATACATCCGAAATATATACCCTTTTCAGTTTGCGTTATGATACATAACCATATGTCTACAAATTCAACAAATTATTGCTCAAGTCCATAAACCGCCAATACATCAAAAACTTGTTTAAATTATTTAAAAAATGCTTTTGAGAATGAATACTTAACAAATAATCGCAACTTGTTTTGGAACTACGTATTCATGATAGGCAATTTAAAAATCAATGTTTTGCAAAGCATTAATTGGAAATTGAACAAGAAATACTCATATCAGTCACTATGGACTGAAAATCATATTAAATATTTAAGCCACGCTTGTTTTAAATATTGCTTACCAGCAGACTACCATTTTCAGCCTGAAAATTAATACTCACTCTTATGTGTTNCCACGCTTGTTTTAAATATTGCTTACCAGCAGACTACCATTTTCAGCCTGAAAATTAATACTCACTCTTATGTGTTTGCAGAAACTGAAAATTACCTGCACAAGCAGTTGTAACTTGTTTCATCTACAAAGAGTATATCAGTAAATATGCAAAAACATGCGACCCCTTTTTTATACTTAGATTCATTTATTACTAGATTTTTGGCCCTACTTGATAACGANCCACGCTTGTTTTAAATATTGCTTACCAGCAGACTACCATTTTCAGCCTGAAAATTAATACTCACTCTTATGTGTCTAAACTGAAAATTACCTGCACAAGCAGTTGTAACTTGTTTCATCTACAAAGAGTATATCAGTACATATGCAAAAACATGCGACCCCTTTTTTATACTTAGATTCATTTATTACTAGATTTTTGGCCCTTCTTGATAACGANATATGCAAAAACATGCGACCCCTTTTTTATACTTAGATTCATTTATTACTAGATTTTTGGCCCTTCTTGATAACGATTAGTGACAATTTGAAATTTTTAAAATTTCTGCATTTTGCAAAAATATGTTCTCAAGAAGTGTAAAAAGAGGGTTAAATTAGGTTATTTTAAAAAGTATAAAAATCCAATGTTTTCGATTTTTTAGGTACTATATTACATCAAACCAGTAGGAAAATCCTTTATTAACTAATTAGGTGCTTTAAAAACTCGGCAACACCACGTATTGATACAACAGCTGTACAAATATAATGTTCCGTCTCTTATGTTGTGCACACTTACAGCAATAACAACAATATCAAACACACATGATGCATTTTCTCATCTTCCCAATGACATTATTGTGCCATCAGAAAATACAAAATAGAGGTTCGAGGGCTCTCCCACAGAGAGAATGTACAGCTGCACATTCTCTCCCACAGCGAGATGCTGTAAACCTATTAGTACTGGGATGCTGTGAACATACTAGTACTGGGATGCTGTGAACATATTTGTACTCGGATGCTGTGGACAAATTAGTACTGGGATGTTGTGAACATACTAGTACTGGGATGCTGTGAACATACTAGTACTGGGATGCTGTGAACATACTAGTACTGGGATGCTGTGAACATATTTGTACTCGGATGCTGTGGACATATTAGTACTGGGATGTTGTGAACACACTAGTAATGGGATGCTGTGAACATATTTGTACTCGGATGCTGTAAACATACTAGTACTGGGATGCTGTGAACATACTAGTAATGGGATGCTGTGAACATACAAGTAATGGGATGCTGTGAACATATTTCTACTCGGATGCTGTAAACATACTAGTAATGGGATGCTGTGAACATACTAGTAATGGGATGCTGTGAACATATTTGTACTCGGATGCTGTGGACAAATTAGTACTGGGATGTTGTGAACATACTAGTAATGGGATGCTGTGAAGATACTAGTAATGGGATAAAATCTCCCAGTTACGCATACGTGGTAAGGCGAGGAATGTGACAAAAAATTGATTTAGCAAAACTGAAACTCGGATGATGGCAATTATGAGCATATTTACTACTTCAGTATCTGTCACCTGGGCTCAACAGCTGAACACAAATAGCCTTAAAGCAGTTGATTTCATTGTTTTCCACTGGTAAGCAGGCAAAAATAGCAATGAGCACCAATCCAGCAGCGAATGGTAAAATATGTAATGCCTGTTAAGTCATGAAATTATTGAAAAGCTGGTATGAAATTAATTAACTCTAATTTCAACATTTCCGAACTTCTCAGTTTAGGTGCTCACAACTTTTTATGGCAATTTCATTGTGTTGTGGTAATTCATTAGTGTCACCATTAGAATGATATTAATTTGCAAGTATATCACACAAGTGACAGTTAATATTATTTGGTTTTTTAAGGGTACAAATAAATAAATATGCTCAGCGGGTTTCATAAAATGTTTTTTGGATTAGTTAACAATTATGTAACAAATAGAATAAATTGTAGTATGATTTACGTTGCAGTTGCAGGCAGAAATGTATTGATAGTAATATTTACAGCTCAACATTATTTTTATGTGTGTTAAAATAAATATAAATGCGGCACCAAAGCACCAACATCTATCAGTACACCCGTATGTACAAAGTTCCTGTACACCAAAAAATTCCCTTTTTAAGCTATAATTGTAGGAATCATGCTACAGTTCCATCTTTCCCACGAGTAAAATACTGAAAGCAACTGAAAGAACAATTCTAGTAGACAAAAATAGATATTATCGTTTTTTTTTCTAAGTAGGCACACACGTTATTACTGAAACCATACTTAAGGATAGTGTACACAATTATATGAAGATTTCACAGATGACCTTGTGTGCCAACACAAAATAACTAAAACAAATCAAGTGATGGGCTAGTTGGCTTTTTCTTGTTTCAGTGTCTGATCTGATCTACCTCTCCTTTTAGCTGTTTTTTTGACAATGAAATTGCACAGACGCAATACAAATTTGTTTCATTGCTTTAAACATCTTCATTTACATGTAAAAGATAAATTCTAATACTTATGGGTACCCATTTCCACATTGTTTTATAAAATAATTTAGTAATAATTTCATAAACAATTTTGTATTAATTTTATTAATAACTATGAAAAGGCCGTGAATTTGGGGATAACCACTGTTTTATTATTAACAATTTGTTTGTTTTGTGAATTACCAAATATTTTTAGGTCAAACATACTTTCGATACACCACGTAAGATTCGCCCACCACAATTATTGCGTATCAGATTTGACATTACAAATATGTTTCAAGCCAAAAGTTATTCCAAATGTCCGAACAATTTGAAATACCTTGGCGCCCAACTAGTTTGCATACTGCAAAAACACGACAGCTTTTTTATTGGAGATATCAAAGTCAAACAGAGTTACTGATATTCTGCTGTGTGTATATATATGTTCATATGTCGGCTTTCTTAAGTCACGTTAGGTTTTGTCAACCAAAATACTTACGAACAAGTTGTCTTATCGCAACCAAGTTCAAAAATATTGTATTGTAAAATTACCCAGAAAGTTTGGAGACCTTAAATTTTCTAGTTCGCTTATGAACATTGCCCATGACACTACACACAGTAATGGCACAGACCATGCCGACATTTGTTATCTGGGAACTTGCAGGAGTGTAACTAAAGATAACATATAATACTACCCGACAGTGAACAAGGAACTGACGGGAATGGAGTAACTATAACCAAGGCAAGAGAACAGGTAAACAATCCTGGTGTCATGCATAAAATAGCTAAGGAAACGGAACGCTAAGTAGATCAGATTCATGACTTAAGGACTCAGAGGGAGGGGTATTAATAAGACGTCCGGAGGATTCCCCCCTCCCTTCTCTGCTGGATGTTAATACAGAAGAATTGAATCTAAAGAAGTATATACGCTAATAAATCAGGTTGTTTGTAACGCTGTTTAATGGCATAGATATAGAGTAGAATATNGTTGTTTGTAACGCTGTTTAATGGCATAGATATAGAGTAGAATATATTCCGGTGAGTGTTGGGAACTGGGTAGATGGCAGGTTAACCACGCCACACCACTACTTCAGTCTACCTGGATGTAGATGTAGTAGAATATAATCAAAGAACTGGAGAAATACGTTTTCCCTATAGCAAGCCAAAGGCCAATTGATAGAAAGGAAAGACTAACAAGAAAATTAAATTAAAAACTCTATAGCCCTCGCATAACCTAGAAAGGGAAAAGGTTCGCGGGTGATTAGAAAGCGCGCCTGGCCTTTGATATACTTCGTAAATAAAATGCCCAAACGCTCTTACAACCACAAAAATCTCAGCGGACAAGTGTGCCCTTTCAATTTCCTTTACACAAACGTGCTTAGTAAAAACCGTTATTCACGTGCTTTTATATTCATTAATGTTGTGCAAAGTTTTCGATATTGATAAAATTAAAAAAGAGATGGCAGTTGATTTGAAGAAATACTGAATGTAGCATGTGTTAGTATAAGACTCCCAGACACATACTAAGTTGCGTGGTAATGTTGGCTAATGACAGCAAAAGGGGATAAAAGGTAATATTGCATGTGTCAGCAAATACTGCAAAATATAAGTATAAACTTTTGTTTTGCTTAAATGACTAAACTCGTCTATGTATTTATATACTGTATATATATATGGTAAATATAAATGAATATTTAAATAATAAGTTTCCTTACAATTTTAACTAGAACAATAAGTATAAAAAACATTTGGCGCTTTCGTTCTGGCATTCCGTAGGACCTGGGTTCGGTTCCCAGTCCGGACACCCTGATTTCGGTCTTCCGTGGTTTCCCTAAATCACTCCATGCGAATGCTGGAATGGGTCCTTATTATAGGCAAGGGCTCCGTTTCCAAGGACCACGCTATCGACGAAACGTTAAGCCCTACTTATGTAACAATTTCAAAGTCGCAAGAGACAAAGCTACGAAGAATTCGAAGTAGCCACAAATCTCATCTGGCTCCAGAACCGTGGCATATATAGGAGTGAAAGTGTTAGTACGTTACAATGTTCCTGATAAGCTAAATCTCTTTCTTATATGTTTTAAACATGTAACTGATACAAATAAATGCCCTCTTAATATTTTCGCACAAAGCATTTTCTTTGATTCCACAAGCTAGAAATGCCACTTGAGGAAGCAAAAAAAGATATATATTTAATCCTGCGTGGTTGGCGACATATAGTTGTTGGTTCCGACAAAAATGCGATCAGCAAATGAGAACTGAGGTCTAATTTGGGAGAGGCAAATCTTTCTCTTATGTGCATCTTGGTCCAGAGAATGTCGTAATAACTATGGTGTGACCGTAAAAGTAACACTGAAGAAGACTTGTTTGAAGTCTAGCACGCCATAGAGTGAATACATGCCAAGTTCACCAAGCTGTAATAATCTTAGAAGCGTTGGCTATATTTCTACTAACGGTGGGTGTATCTCAAACATGAGAACTGTTCTTGTCCGTGGTGCCACTCTTGTCGTGCGAAAACCGGGTCAAGTCCATTTTGACGTGATTATTAAGGACTGCGTTGCACGAGATCAGAATTTCTTGTACAACTTCTGTGACTGCGCTATCTCAGTTGTGCAACTTTTGTACACAAGAACTGCAAAAATCCAACAACTTTATTTAAGTGTTGTGTAATACACAGGTGTTGATACTTGTTGTAAATATACGCAAGTTTTGCTGTTACGCTAGTAATTTTCTGACAAGTAATTTCAAATTTTTGTTCGTAAGTGTACGATAATATGGAATGTACTCACAATGTGCAGTTATGGTTTTTATAATATATATAATTAAATATTTTATAATTAACTTTTATTATAGTTATTATACGGAAGTTGGTTTTGAAGTCTAAAGAAACTGTGCAGTTTAATTTTCTTCCAACTTACCTTTGTTGTCTTCGACTAGAAATGATTAAAAACCGTTTTAGTGTTTATTGCATAGTANTAATTTTCTTCCAACTTACCTTTGTTGTCTTCGACTAGAAATGATTAAAAACCGTTTTAGTGTTTATTGCATAGTATTGTTGGTTGAAAATATATTCTCCGTTTGTTGAGTAGGTTATTTTATTTTGTTTCCGTTTAGTAGTCAGTGCAGGTATTGGACAAAATAAAATTATTTTGTGAACGTATTAAATTATATGGAATTTATTTTATACTTTAAAACTGAATCGCAAAAGGGCGAGCTCTGTTCCGTAGCAGGGAGAAAAAAATGTTGAAGATTCGGAACTTAAACTGAGTTGTCGAACGACATCTTTATCAGTGGAACGGGTTGAAAGCGGTATAAAGGGAAAAAAATGTCTCTCGCGTGTGCTTACTGGTCGACGATTTGCAGAACACTTACCGCTTGAGCCGGTAGAGGGGCCTCGGCGGCAATTTGCTCCATTCACTCGGCCGGGCCAGCCGAAATCTCCTTTCCATTACCTCGCAGAGATAGCCTCTAAAACTACTCAGTAGCCTTACCCCTCCTCCTCGGGCGAAGAATCTCCCTGTGTGCAGCCGGGAGTTGTGAAGGGTGTGTGCGTCCGCCCTACACAAGGCCGTGGTTTCTCTTGCAGATGATGTTAACTTAACGATCATATCTAGCTATAGTGTATAGTATTAAGGTTTCGAATGGCTGTTGGCAAAATAATCCTCTCAAAGCGGTGCGGATGAATACCTGCGGGAATACAGCCTCCGAGGGAAATGTGCGAGTAGAAGGAAACGGGTCGTCCTGGCGCAGTTAATACGCGGGCGGGTGGAGGCTTGGAGTTGAATTGGGTAGTTTGCGCGGAGCCGGGCACGGGTCAGTTGGCGAAGCCGCCGCAACTTTGGCCGCTGTTTCTTATCCGTGGAAACTCGCGACGAAACCGCAGCTGTTGTAAATGCCGCTCCCGCCGGCCAGGGCGCTTTTAAGTCGCCGACTGTAAACCGGGTAAACCGTTGGCTCGCAGCCCGTCAACAAGAAAATCTAAGCATTAACTCGGCTTACTCCAGCCTCCACTAGTCTAAAACACACAAAAAAAACTTTCTTGATAACAGTGTTAAACTTNAAAAAAAACTTTCTTGATAACAGTGTTAAACTTTTTAAATCACCTATCCTCAGCAATGATTAAAGGCAATGGAAAATCGTTAAAAGTCTCGTAACTTATATCACAATTTATTGGTTAATACTTTTAAGATTGTATAATGCATTTTTTTTACTTGGCTCAGTTTTTGGCAGTTAATCACATATGTTTTGCTTCAGAGTATCAGAGTAGTCATTGGCCCGATGAATATTTGATATTGGCTTCATACATGCATGACACCAACAACGAAAGGAAACATGTGAACAAGTACNTTGGCCCGATGAATATTTGATATTGGCTTCATACATGCATGACACCAACAACGAAAGGAAACATGTGAACAAGTACGTTGAATCGTAGGGATGTCAAACTTAACCACGATATACATCCCCTCTAGGAATTATAGTTTATCGCAGCAAAGGTTTACCATTCCTTATGCTTCAATGTAATGTGCATACGCCAGTCATTTTAATTTAGTTATTAGCTGAAACGTGGGTATGAAGCTGGTTTTAATTTTCACTGTGCTAGTAGGAAATATAATACACGGGTGATACATCTGGAGAGAGTCCATCCGAGATTTAAAAAGTGCGCCGTCGAATCACAAAATAATGAAAAGGCTACAGTGTATTTGACATGTGTTGGGAATTTTTTTTTTTTTATGTTTCCTGAGTCTCTAATTATTTTTAACGTACTCGCTCTGTGCTGGGAAACCAATAAGGGAAACGTCTTCATAACCCACTAATATAAANTTGGCCCGATGAATATTTGATATTGGCTTCATACATGCATGACACCAACAACGAAAGGAAACATGTGAACAAGTATGTTGAATCGTAGGGATGTCAAACTTAACCGCGATATACATCCCCTCTAGGAATTATAGTTTATCGCAGCTAAGGTTTACCATTCCTTATGCTTCAATGTAATGTGCATACGCCAGTCATTTTAATTTAGTTATTAGCTGAAACGTGGGTATGAAGCTGGTTTTAATTTTCACTGAGCTAGTAGGAAATATAATACACGGGTGATACATCTGGAGAGAGTCCATCCGAGATTTAAAAAGTGCGCCGTCGAATCACAAAATAATGAAAAGGCTACAGTGTATTTGACACATGTTGGGAATTTTTTTTTTTTTTATGTTTCCTGAGTTTCTAATTATTTTTAACGTACTCGCTCTGTGCTGGGAAACCAATAAGGGAAACGTCTTCATAACCCACTAATATAAANTCTAATTATTTTTAACGTACTCGCTCTGTGCTGGGAAACCAATAAGGGAAACGTCTTCATAACCCACTAATATAAACTTACATATATCAAAGACACATGCATACCTGGAAAAATTATGCCCACATACCGGTTTATTCAGCTAAGATGTTCACCCCAAAATATCTTCCGAACCACTCAAGGATACGAAATTTTTATTTCGAATTAGTAAATGGCACTACAAGGCTCATAAATCACAGTTTTTGTATGTTAAGAGATGTAAATTTTTACTGAGATAATGATATAAACTTTTGTTTTTAATTGGGAAGATACTCATTATTCCTAAAAACATATGTTATTAATCGACGAGTTCAATGACGTGACTATTTTGAAAATCTGAAGAGCATATTTTTGAGAGGTAATGGGCTTTTCATAGGTGTATGCATTTGACTGGTTCTGTGGCGGGGTAGGTTGCATCATCGGCTGGTAGGTGTTGCATTGGTGTGGACTGTGAAACAGACACGATTGCTCAGTGAGTTAATTTTAATCAAGCTATGAANTGGTTCTGTGGCGGGGTAGGTTGCATCATCGGCTGGTAGGTGTTGCATTGGTGTGGACTGTGAAACAGACACGATTGCTCAGTGAGTTAATTTTAATCAAGCTATGAACATCAAATGAAACACGCGTTTTATTTGTCTTAACATTAAAAACAACACCAATAAACAACCTTTCGCATGGGTTCAACACCTGTGTTATTGTATCACTAGCGCATGAGTTACCTGTGTGGGAACACTCCGCTGAACATCCCAGAGGATGATGCAACCTACCCCTCCACAGCTACAGTAAAATGCATTCACCTATTAACACCCCCTTACATCTCAGAAATTGCTCGTCCTAATTTCAAAAAAATCACATCACTGAACTCGTTGCTTAATAACATGTTAAGCTATTGGAAGAAATTGGTATACTCCCATTTAATACCCCAAAGTTGTTATCGTTATAGCAGTTATTAATTACATCTTTTAACAGATATAGATGCTGTATTATGAGCCCCGTAGTGCTACTTACGGATTCGAAAAAAAAATTTCTATACCTTCAGATGGTTCGGAAGATATTAAGGGTGAACATCTTAGCTGAATAACACTATATAAAGGTGGTAATTTAAACTATGCCAGTCATGGTTGTCAATGAATTCGTCATTGCCCAAGAAATCTGTTTGATGATATGCACTTTATTCTCCATAACACAGTATCGATGAGATACACTGAGGCGACAAAAGTCATGGGATACCTCCTAATATCGTGTCGGACCTCCTTTTGCCCGGCGAAGAGCAGCAACTCGGCGTGGCATGGACCCAACAAGTCGTTGGAAGTCCCCAGCAGAAAAATTGAGCCATGCTGCCTCTATAGACGTCTATAATTGCGAAAGCCTTGCCAGTGCAGGAGCTTGTGCACGAACGGACTTCTCGATTATGTCCCATTAATGTTCCATGGGATTCATGTGGGGCGATCTTGGTGGCCAAATCATTCACTGGAATTGTCCAGAATGTTCTTCAAACCAATCGCGAATAGTTGTGGCCCGGTGACATGGCGCATTGTCATCCATAAAAAATCTATCATTGTTCGGGTACATGAAGTCCATGAATGGCTGCAAGTGGTCTCCAAGTAGCTTAACATAACCCTTTCCAGTCAATCTTCGGTTCAGTTGGACCAGAGGACCCATTCCATTCCATGTAAAAATAACCCACACCCTTATGGAGCCACCACCAGCTTGCACAGTTCCTTGTTGACAACTTGGGTCCATGGATTCGTGGGTTCTGCGCCACACTCGAACCCTACCATCAGCTCTTACCAACTGAAATTGTGACTCATCTGACCAAGCCACCGTTTTCCAATCGTCTAGGGTCCAACCGATATGGACACGAGCCCAGGAGAGGCGCTGCAGGCGATGTCGTGTTGTTATTAAAGGCACTCGAGTAGGTCTTCTGCTGGCATAGCCCAGTACAGCCAAAGTTCGCCGCAATGTCATAACGGACACGTCTGTCGTACGTCCCACATTGATTCCTGCGGTTATTTCATGCAGTGTTGCTTGTCTGTTAAAACTGACCATTCTGCGCACACGTCGTTGGTCTCGGTCATTAAGTGCAGGCGGTCGGCCACTGCGTTGTCCATGGTGGCAGGTTATGCCTGAAATTAGGTATTCTC
>NQII01002865.1:53691-96036 GCA_002778355.1 Clitarchus hookeri
TCTCGCAGCTACAAGGGGATGCTAAGCTCACACCAGCAGCTGCGTCTCTCCCGAGCTGGCTACCGCAATAAATGATGAGAGCTTTTGGCGAGCATGCAAGAATAATAGCGATGCGATATGCGGAGGCAGAAGAAACACTGCGCTGACCAAGGGGGCCACCAAGTGTTCCAGCACGTGCAGAGCGGAGCAGTAAACTTCGATGCCAGAATCGAGGGACGAGGCCGGGCCCACATGTGGGTAGCCGGACCGCCGAACAATTTTACGACCCAGAGGACGCAGCGGTCATCCCGGCCACGTGCAGAGATGATGCGAGTTTAATATGGCGAATGAGCATACAAAAACATGAGGAAGAGGAAGGAACGGGGCAGTCGGACGATGTGAAGCGTGGAGTGCGGAGTGGCGTAGGGAGGAACGAGTACGAGAGAAGGCATCGAGACATCGACACCGGCCGGCGAGGAACGGATGCAGCCCAGGCGTCGCAGCTCATCCACCGAGTGACGGAGCGGTCCCGAGGTCGCCGGCTGAGAGATGAACCATCGCCTCGAGACAGCTAAGTAGAGACATACAGGAAGTGTGACGAACCTTGCTCCCCATGATGCAAATCGCTGCGTCAAGCCCTACATTGCCTATGTAGCTAGGGGGGGAGGGAGTTGTCTCGTGTGTTCATCTAGAAGTTAACTTGTTAAGCGAAAATAAAACTGACCAATATTAACTCGCAAAGAAGGTGAATTTATTTGCTAAATTGGACCTAGGGATAGTAGCGTCAACATATTCCTACGCCCTAACACTGAGCGCTAGCATCAATTTCTGGCGCCTTACGCAGAGAGCAGAATCAATACTTCTTATATGCCATAGCGCTGGGGAGGTATCTCTTATTTGTTAAAGATCAATCTCTGCAATCGCCTGGAGTGATTTCGGAAAACCGTGGAAAATCGAAATCAGGGTGGCCGGACCGGAAATCGAACTCGGGTCCTCCCAAATGCGAGTCCAGTGAGCTATACCACTGCGTCACCCCGCTCGGTAACATTTGTTGGTAACAGTACAATACTTAAAGTGTGAGTACAGAACCAGAGGCTTGCGATCCGTAGGTATAACTTAAGTAACCTATTCTCGTTATATTGTCTGTTTTCCAACAGCAATCGTTCTCCTTGGAGCTTGCAAGGAATTATTTTTATGCGTGTATATTTTAAATATGAATTAGAATGCAATTAATTATTAGTTCCTTATATTGCATAACATATTTTTTTAGGAAAAGTTAATTGGTAAACTATATTTGTTATAGTTCAAGTACCACACCATAAAAGCTTTAACCAAAATCTTATGCAGAAAATTAATATATTCTATAAAATAAACAATATAATTTTTACTTTAATTAATAGTTAACAACAATATTCAGGACAAACTACTTGAACACATAATTTTTTAAACTTATAAACCGGATAATTTACAAAATATACTTGGCCCCAAGGTGGAACTATTGTAAATTTTTAATTTCCTGAAATCGTAACATTCAAAATAAATTAATACAATCTGCCAAAACAATAATAGTTTGTTTACCTCAAGATGTTTACGTATTGATTTTTCATTTTTTGATACTTCACTTGGTAACACATTTGCTCCACATAAAGATAAATACAAAAAAATATGTTAGTATATTCAAGGCGATTTTTCCAAACATTTATCTGTAATAAAATTGGTGGAACAAGGGGAAGGGGTAGGCATTCACCACTCCCTTATTCTCACTAAGGTGTACCAAATCTTTACATTGTAAAGCTGTAGATTCATACTTTATGCATTTTTTATTAAGTTATGTGCCACTCAATTATGCCGCACGTTATTTTTGTACTGGTGAAAGCTATTTAGCATAATTTGTTAGGGAAGAAAGCAGCATCTGTGTGTAAATATTACTGACACATATATTTTTTTATCTAAAATTTCGTAGCTGACTTCCCGTGACGCAGTCGGTTGGTGCACCGCCGGTCTGGAGTGCGGGAGGTTCTGGGTTCGAATCCCAGGTAAGGCTGGATTGTTAATTTAAGTAGTTTGGTTATAAGTTTGTTTGTTATCTGTCCGCTAGTAAGCCTTCAGGCATTCAATTGGAGGACGTTAATATGCATTTTACAGTACAATAACATTTCGGAAAGAAACGCTTTATCCAGTATTAGGGACGCCGAACTATCAGCATGACCCTACTCCCACCTGACATAGCCTAAGTGTGAAGGTTCCGACGTCACTGTGTGTTTCCTACTTTCTAACGCACACAGATAAGGTGACTGCCTACCGGCTGCCAGCTACAAAATGTTAACATGAAATCCCATGTTAAGGAAATTTCGCCTCAGTGTGTAAAATTTAAAGATAGACTTTTAAAACAAATTGTATTCTTCACAAAGTATAGAAGATTCCTTCACGCGTATATTTTCAATACAGATAGACAGTGTGTACTATTTTGTAAAACATAAATCTTAAAAATTCCTTGCAAACAGGCTATTCATGATATGGAAACGTATTCACTGTTGATAATTTCTGTAAAAGCATTCGTGAAGAGAACATTTGGTTTGAAACGCCTATATTTAAAATTAACTCACTGAGGAGAAATTTCCTTAACGTGGGGTTTCCTATTAAAATATCTCAGCTGCCACCCGGTAGACAGTGCCCTTAATGAGACAACGTTGATGATACGATATCCTGTAATATAAACCTTTATTCTGCTTTTCCCATGTCGTCTTGTCGATGACCGTACACAACTAACGTCATTCAGATTGTTACTTTAAAATAAATCCTACCATAAATGTGTTCAGTGAACGCTAGTGATAGACTGAAAGCTACGAAATGTTTCTTTGGGTGTGTCTAAAAATGAACAATTCTATAATTTATGCAGAATTGGAATATGAAAAAATTATTTTCTTTTCTCACTACACAGAGTACGTGTATAAGTATATATGTAGGTAACATATGAGTATATATATATTTAAGCATACACATAATTTAACAATGCAACAAAGAATGAAAAATAAAATTTGCTCTTATTGCCATAACGTAGTTTTTAGATTCAAAATTTATATTGGAGAATGACGAGATAATGATTTGAACAGGAAGCTACGATCGGAAACCTTCAGTGCTATATTAAAAGTAAAATAAAATANTATATTTAAGCATACACATAATTTAACAATGCAACAAAGAATGAAAAATAAAATTTGCTCTTATTGCCATAACGTTGTTTTTAGATTCAAAATTTATATTGGGGAATGACGAGATAATGATTTGAACAGGAAGCTACGATCGGAAACCTTCAGTGCTATATTAAAAGTAAAATAAAATANGAATGACGAGATAATGATTTGAACAGGAAGCTACGATCGGAAACCTTCAGTGCTATATTAAAAGTAAAATAAAATAAAGTGTTTTTAAAAGCATACTAAGACCTAATCCTGATCATTCATACAGTGTTTATAACCTTATGTATAGCACATATTTTACAAAGTTTAACTTATATAATAGACAAGGTGCATTTAAAACAGCAATTTTCATTACTTTAAAACATTAGTTAAATATGTGATATTTCAGTTTGTAAAATTGTCAGAATTAAATCCTTTACATCTATAAGGGTAGCTGAAACTACTCGTGTGGATTGCTTTAGCAACTGTCTAAAATACACATAACGGTTAAATTTCTTAAAATATGCATATTAATAAAGAAAAATAAACAACTGGAATAAATTTTCTTCGATATTGATGGCTGGTTGGTTTTTCTGTAATTTTTTGGTCATGATTATGATTATTTGCTTTATATGTAAATTTATTTCATTACATAGTTTGTAATATATGAGGCGCCTTATATATTCTTATGTCATACGACGGGAAAATTATGTCGCGGGTATTTTACTTTACCGATAAAGTGTTTCCTTTGTCGAATTGTAAGTTACTCACCATTGACTTTTGAGTACATTTTTACCAGGTACGTCTGTGTGATGCGTAATTACAGTGAATTTCGACGCTTACGGACACACAGATTATTTAAACACCTGATTCCATCTTGTTTAACATGTAGCATGGTGCATTTACTGACGTGTGTTCCAGTTTAAAACCGTAGTTGCCTTGTCCATTCTACGAGATATATGATATTGTTATTTGAATTTTGAAACATCCTGTAGAACTCGGATACTTGCATTAATGTTGCAAGAAAGATACGAGACCGCGTCAGTAAGTTGTGTCACGTATCCACAACTCACACTCAGTGTTGAACGCCACACTTAGTCAAATATTTCAACATGGTCTCCAAGATGATTTATACACAAATCTCAGTGAGACATAAGCTTGAATATTCCCTCTCTGNAAATATTTCAACATGGTCTCCAAGATGATTTATACACAAATCTCAGTGAGACATAAGCTTGAATATTCCCTCTCTGAAGAAGACAGGATATTGGTGTTCCGATAGCTCGAGGATTGTAACCTCTGAAATCGCATCTTGGACGTTGTGTACTCNAAGAAGACAGGATATTGGTGTTCCGATAGCTCGAGGATTGTAACCTCTGAAATCGCATCTTGGACGTTGTGTACTCTACTGGAAAACTTCGATTCTGACAAATGTATCCTCGTAGTCAAAAAAATATTATTGTAACTCTGTCTCGATATATGTATATATGATACAGTATATCANACAAATGTATCCTCGTAGTCAAAAAAATATTATTGTAACTCTGTCTCGATATATGTATATATGATACAGTATATCTTGTTAAATTATTTTTTTAATATATAAAAATTGTGTTGAGTATTGGTTTTGCACGAAAAAATTAAAACAGAACTAAATAAAAGCAGTAGTATGGTTAAGGCGACTTTGGCACAGACATCAACAATCAGGAGCTAGGAACCACAAGCCACCTCGGTTGTCGAGGTGGCCTGGGACGGCCATGTTTAAATGGCACCCGATCACCATAGTGGATCTTGGTGACCTTGGCCATAACCCTGTGCTCATGACCTTGAACACAAAAAAAAAAACTTTAAAAATCGCCAAAATCTAAAAAAACATTCTAAAAATCGAAGAACATATGCTATCCAAACCTACCCCCCGCTCACCCCACCAAACCTCACCTCACCACCTCCCTTCGCTCACCCAATCATAAAAAAATAGAAATAAATCGCAAAAATTGAAAAATTGCTTCTAAAAATCGAAGAACACATAATATTACACGCTCACTCATATCACCACCCTGGCTTCGTCCCATCTCCAATCCAGCCCCTCTCAATCATAAAAAATTTGAAAAAACTGCAAAAAAAAATTACAAAATCGAATAACATAAAATATTATACCCCCATACCTTGATTACCCCTCCACCACCAACCTCTCACCCACCCCTCCACAAAAATTATTCATTGTCCTTCGCTAACAGAAATTATCCCTCCATCCATATTAATGAAACGTTTATGTCCATTAGCCACTAAATTACGACTCTAACTCATATTTGTTTAGTAATGGACACTATAGAGTTTGCTAGTTATTTCTTTTTTTAGTATCTACCACCAGATAGCTCCCATGCAGTCAATTTCCAAAACTTTTTTTGGCGACTCCAAACATCAAGTATTTACTATTTTAGTAATTAAATTTTAAAATTTAAAAACAATCTTGAAAAAAACAATACATTTTTGAAAAATGTATTTTTCGAAGACATGATAAATGCACATAAAAAAACTATATTTAGCTTTTTTTTGTGTATTGCAAGGCACTGTTTCCCAGTGAGTCCTGATTTCCATGGTTAATTGGTATATTGCTTAAAACACTGTTTGCAGACATGAACTTTGTACCCGTGCGAAGTAATCTGCGATCGCACCAGTCTTGCAAAGTGTTTTATGTAACAATAATGTTAAATATTCTTAGTTTTATCATATACCATCAGAAGATGGATATGTTCAGGTTTTTCGTTCTAAGTCACGTGTGTTGGCACCACTTTTCCCTTATAATTCAGCGCGTACACATTTACAGATACCCCAGGATTGTTGTTCTCAAACGCCCTTATTTTTCTGTAGAGGAGTTGGAAAATCCAATCCTCTAATATAAAACATTTCTTCCACCTGAGCATACTTTTTTTCCACATGCTATGGTTGTGATGACTTTACAAATCCAGTCAACACTGACCACTTGAAACATTTGTTATCATAGTTGTGGGGTTTGATTATGGCACAATACCCAAGGACCTGCTATCTCGAAGATCTGAACAACATACCCATCTGTGCAGGTTTCTATGCCGAGGAGATCCAGACGATGAATTTTCCAGATTTGTATTTATCGGTAAGGTGCTGACGTGACGTAACGGAAGGGCGTACATCGAGGGGTGGGGTATCACTGCCCGCTTCAATTCCTGGGTAGCTGAAGCGGACATCGAGAGGTGAACTCGCCGTGGAAGAGGATGATGTATACAAAGACTTTTATTTAAGGGCATATGTATTTCCTCATGTAATTTTAAATAAATTTAAAAAACAAATATGCCGTGATCTGTTTTTTTTTTTAAGATTAACCTTAATATTAAATATGTTAATAATACACTATTAAATAATTTATGCTTGGAGATGCAAACTAAAGTATGGAAATGGGCGACATAGAACACAGGCTTGAGAAAGATACTAAAAAAATAGAATACCACCATACTTTATAATAGCCAATACTTGAAAAAAAAATGTGTTAAAGGCGTAATTTAGTGGCCAATGGGCAGATACGATTGATTGGTTAGGGATTAGGGATAATTTTTGCTACATAAGGACAATGATAATTTTTTTCTTTGGGGAGGGGTTGGTGTAGGCGAGAGCAAGGGAAGAGTGTCTAATGTTATATGTTACTAAATTTTTAAACATTTTTTTAACGCCTTTTTTCGACTTTTTATAATATAGGTAGGGGGTTGGAGAGGGGGTGAGGTGAGGGTGGTGGAACGAGTGCGAGGGTAACATTATGTGTTCTTCGATTTTTAAAATAAATTTTTCTATATTCGCGATTTTTTTTCCAATTTGTATGATGGGGGGTTGGGATTTGGAAAGGGTGAGATGAGGGAGGTGGGATGAGTGTGAGGTTAATGTTTTATGTTCCCCGATTTTTTAGAATATTTGTACAGTTTTTAAGAATGTTGGAGATTTTCTCGGTTTTTATGGTATGGTTGGGTAAAGGTGGGGAGGGGGGAAGGTGAGTTTCGGTAGGGTGACCGAGGGTACTGTAGTTTTTTATTTTATTGGGTTCAAGGTCATTCAAGGTCACGAGCACAGGGTCAAGGTCACCAATATTCAGTATGGTGGTCGGGTGCCATCACAACATGGCCGTCCAGGCCGCCTTGACATCCGAGGTGGCTGGTGGCTCCTACCTCCTGATGATAGATACCTGTGCCAAAGTCGCCATAAACATACTACTGACTAATTTCACTGAAATCCGACTTAAACTTTATATTGAAAGTAATGGAGTAAATTATTGATATGACGGTATATCATTATATTAATATTTTACTTCAGTACTTTAAATTTAAAGTAAAATTTAAAGTAATGATATAACCATATATCCTTAGAAAAACTGAAAAATTTATTTATAAAAAAGAAAGTTAATCTGGAAAGTAAAGACACTCAACATCAGTGTTTAACGAATATATATAATCAACATTTGTTTATTGCGATCTTTTAAGATTTATACATAATAACACTTAAAGTATATAAAATAGCGTTTCAGTGTTATTAGAACAGATTGAATTGAACATCACAAGTGAATCGTTATATTTCCAGACAACTGGACTTACTCTTGAGTCATGAGATTTCCTTTGATATCGTGTATGGGTAGTGGCATGTCTTAAAAAGNCTTTCCTTTGATAGCGTGTATGGGTAGTGGCATGTCTTAAAAAGAGACACGTGATAAATGACTCTAAGATAACACTCTCATTAGCCTTAATGAAATAATTATCAAAGTGAACCGCGCAGTAGTTGTATTTATTTNAGTTTTTAAGAATGTTGGAGATTTTCTCGGTTTTTATGGTATGGTTGGGTAAAGGTGGGGAGGGGGGAAGGTGAGTTTCGGTAGGGTGACCGAGGGTACTGTAGTTTTTTTATTTTATTGGGTTCAAGGTCGTTCAAGGTCACGAGCACAGGGTCAAGGTCACCAATATTCAGTATGGTGGTCGGGTGCCATCACAACATGGCCGTCCAGGCCGCCTTGACATCCGAGGTGGCTGGTGGCTCCTACCTCCTGATGATAGATACCTGTGCCAAAGTCGCCATAAACATACTACTGACTAATTTCACTGAAATCCGACTTAAACTTTATATTGAAAGTAATGGACTAAATTATTGATATGACGGTATATCATTATATCAATATTTTACTTCAGTACTTTAAATTTAAAGTAAAATTTAAAGTAATGATATAACCATATATCCTTACAAAAACTGAAAAATTTATTTATGAAAAAGAAAGTTAATCTGGAAAGTAAAGACACTCAACATCAGTGTTTAACGAATATATATAATCAACATTTGTTTATTGCGATCTTTTAAGATTTATACATAATAACACTTAAAGTATATAAAATAGCGTTTCAGTGTTATTAGAACAGATTGAATTGAACATCACAAGTGAATCGTTATATTTCCAGACAACTGGACTTACTCTTGAGTCATGAGATTTCCTTTGATATCGTGTATGGGTAGTGGCATGTCTTAAAAAGAGACACGTGATAAATGACTCTAAGATAACACTCTCATTAGCCTTAATGAAATAATTATCAAAGTGAACCGCGCAGTAGTTGTATTTATTTTCGTTGGAATTACGTCCTTGGAAATAGTTTTTGTTCCTTTGAAATTGCCTCTTAATCTAGAGACGGAAGTGGGCGATGCTGTTCGTTGTGTGCCTTTCACGATCACAGGAGCCGCGACTCGCCGTGTTTGCGGAAGAAAGATGAAACGATCAATCAGCGTTCCGAATAAATTGATACTTTTATACGTTTCTTCAAGTCGTCAAAAATTTTCAAGCCTCAAAGAGGTTTCTAATGATGACATATTCAAATGCTTGGAGCGAAAAAGTGTAACATGGAATATATGTAGGACCAGCCGATTTTCGCAGTTGTATTTCGTAACATATCAGCTCAGCTCCGCTTCCGTGATTGGATGATTTACGAGTCAAACGTTTAGAGTGTCTTCCCACGAATCACACAAGTACAGCCTCGTAGTAGAATAATTCTGATTGGCTTGTAGAATAAGAAAATGTCTTCTCACAAAGACACGTGGCGAACAACCAATAGAAATCTGCTGATGTGTACTACGGAAATGAAATATATCGTGAGTGGAAATCTTTTCACGTAAATTGCGTGGCTCTACATACATGTATTCCGCCAAAACAATTTTTATTTTGAAAAGATACAAGTAGACCGTAAATTGTAATGTCTGCCATGATCACAGCAAATAAATTGTTGCCTAAGGAATTTGATTTTTATGTGTCGTCTTTAGAACTCACGCACGCGTTTGCCATAAGTACGCAGAGATGCAACGAAATGCCGGTGTTGTTTAACATTATGGTTTTAGGGGAATCTTTCCGCACTATTCCGGATAATTGGTTTTCGTTGCTTGTTTATAAAAAAAAAATTCAGAATATACCCTACACCCCACTAGCTATTGAACTTACACAGCAGTACCAACATAACGACTGAGCTACGAACTCGTATTTGTAACACGATATCGATTTATTTTCTTCAAATTTTGGCAAAATTAAAATCGTGACGTAATTATGAGTTTGTAGCTCCGTTGTCTTGTCTGCATTGCAGTGTAAGGTCAATAGATAGTTGAGTAAAGGGGTGCTTTTGGAATATTCTTTTTTAAAAGCATCTAGATAAACCAAGAATACAATATGACTGAGATGGTTCGCCTTAAAAGAACGTCTTGAAATGAGCCTCGAGTTAAAAATCTCAACCTGATTTTTCAGTCGTGTATTCTACTGCGACCTCAGTGCAGGAGTATAAACAGCATTATTAAAAGATGTAAAGCATTTCCGATTCGTATCCTTACTTACGCAAGTACGTGAAAAATTATTGTAAGAGATCCTGAAAGAAAAACGTCAAAGGGAAAATGTATCTTCATACCAGAATACTTTCCAGTTTTTCTAACGATACGAGAAACAAGATCAAAACTGTGCGAGAAGTATGTTTGGAAAAAATGCCCTGGATTACAGACCTCCGGTTTACGAAAAGAGTGCGAAAATATTAGCAGCGAGGTTTCCCCAGAAAGACGTTGCCCATGCCAGGTCACGGTGTTTACAAATACAAGAGCACTAGAGTATAAATCGCCAGCAATTAATAAAACTTAAATCACTTTACCTCCAAGACACCGAATACGTGTATACAATGAGGTACTTTGAGGGTTCCGAAACTTTTTTAACGAGTTCGTCTCTTCTTGGATATTTAGTCTTTTATAGAAACCACATTGAAAGGCAGAGGAAAAAATGGCGGGACACCGTTCTTGCGTTTTGCTTAAGAAACAAACGCAATGAGAGGCCGATTCCAAACGCAGGTTGTTGATTTTTCCCAGTCTGAGAAACATAAAAAGGAAAGGATCTCAGTAATAAAGAGCACGGGTGGACGGGCATTAAGATATGACTTTCTTTTTTATCTCTGAGAAACACGTAAAGACAAGCTGCGGAAATTTCCAGCAGATGGGAAAGCAGAAGGCAGTTTAAACATGCTTTGATGTAGAAAATGTGTGTTGGATGTAAGTTTTTTTATTATTACAAGGGTGAACTTGTACATTGAATAACAATCTATTCTGCTTGAGAAAGAACAGACTTCAGAGAAAATATATGCCCAGAAGCTCCAGAAACGGACGTAAATAGAATTCAAATGAAATATATATATCCAGCAAGTAAAAATGTTTTATCTTTCCCTCGGAATGGCCGTGTGATAATAATTTGCAATTTTTCATGCAATTTAATCTTTTTATTTATTATTTTGTGCTTTATCATTTTATCTAAATGATGCAGTGACGTAAGATAAATTTGTCACATTCGTCTTGACCAATCCTGCCAGATTTCTGGGCACTGTCTTCGGAGGTTCCGGCATTGTTGGAATCATTGCTGTGTACGCAATACCGTCCAATGGTGTTAGACATACGGAGTTTGCCATTTTATGACTTCACTGGATGGTCTGGAAAATCAATAAGATTCCAGCATTAAACTGCTGAGCTATTTGTTTTGTTCCTCTTCAGCGGATAGCTTACTCGTCAGCTTTCGTGGTTGGAGGTCTTCTATTGTAGTTTCATGTTTGTCAAATGGACAAATCCCAGACTTATGGAAAGCGTCGGTTACTTTCCCCACAAAATATTAATTAATGCTGGTTAGTGAAGCAACTAGTTCTCTTTTCAGTCCATCTAGTTTTCCTTCATGTAAGAATTAATGTTTTTGTGCTTAGTTAAATTTTACTTANCTAGTTCTCTTTTCAGTCCATCTAGTTTTCCTTCATGTAAGAATTAATGTTTTTGTGCTTAGTTAAATTTTACTTATTTATAAACACCTAGCTGTAGGGGCTGCAGCAGTTAACGGGGGATCTTAACGAACCCTGCCGATGTGCGTGTGCCANTTTATAAACACCTAGCTGTAGGGGCTGCAGCAGTTAACGGGGGATCTTAACGAACCCTGCCGATGTGCGTGTGCCATGTTATCCACAAAATAAGTCCACAAAGAACGGTCCTAGATGGAGATTGAGTCACTTAGAATCAACCTTTAAAAATAAAACATAATATAATGCAATATTTCAGTAAAAAAAAAGNGATGGAGATTGAGTCACTTAGAATCAACCTTTAAAAATAAAACATAATATAATGCAATATTTCAGTAAAAAAAAAGTGAATATAGTCATAAAAACATTAGCTTCATCCTACATTCAGTTGTCATTTAATATTTCTGCGCTTGTTAAATTTCTCAATAAAATATAATGTATTTAATGTAATTATCATTGTAGANGTTGTCATTTAATATTTCTGCGCTTGTTAAATTTCTCAATAAAATATAATGTATTTAATGTAATTATCATTGTAGAATTATGTCATAACAAACACTATTCAAACTTCTTTACCGCTAATTATTTATTTACTATTATCATATCAACATAAATATATAAATTACTAATACAAATAATGAGCTTCTTTCCCCTACATGGAAGCAAATAGTTTTTATGAATTTCTCGAAAGCCTAGATTGTAGATGGGCTTTGACGTCTTGTTGCGAGAGATATTGGTAGAGATGTAAACAGGAAGATAAGCATTATTAGTTACAAATACAACCAAATCTTACGTGAGAATCAAAACCAAAACCCCTCGTACCCCAAGCTGGCATACAACCAAATGCATTACGGATGTTAGACTAGAAACATTAACATCGGTTGAAAATAGTATAATGTTTGTGTAGACAGGGTTTACTAACCTGAAATATTAACAGGAAAGTCATTTTGAAAATCAATTAAGTGAATCACTTTATTAACGGTTTTTACGTGCCCTGTGGTAACACTTCTTGTGTGAAAAATTTGGTGGTAATCGATTGGTTGGTCACCGAGCCTCATTTTTTTTCATGTAGTGTTATCTTCACAAATGGCTGACAAAATAGTTATGTATTAGCACAGTCGATGTAAGTTATATTTAGTGTCAGCGTATAAAGTTATATTATTTGACTCAATTGGCGTAATAAACTAAAATATTTACACTGATGTTAGGGTAAAAATATGCAACAACTTATTTATGTGATACAAATTTAGGTGGACTACGAAAGCACAACTTGTCGCCCCTAATTCGGTCTGAATCGGTTGATTTTTTCCCGAGATACANAATTTAGGTGGACTACGAAAGCACAACTTGTCGCCCCTAATTCGGTCTGAATCGGTTGATTTTTTCCCGAGATACTACAAAAGAAGCATATTTCTTCATGTGACAACATCTAACAAAATGCTGGAGAAAAGAGGCTCTGTATAGGTCTATACACGTTTGAGGGTTTTAATAGATAGTGCAAGCATGCCAAATTATGTTGAAATTCTTTGCACGCCTTCTTACATATAGTGTACTAAGCTAAAATATTTATACAGCTGCCATTTTTAAAAGAAATATCTAACCCACTTAAAACTTATCAGTTTACATGGCCTACCGTATTACTAATTGGTTGCAAATTTTGGTAGGTATCGGTGTATTTTTTCCCGAGATATGATATAAAACTCTAACATTTTATGTGTTGCTATTTTACAAAATGGCATGCAAAAGAGGTTTTGTGTAGACACATGTTATTGTAGTAATATTTACTGCCAGCATACAAAGTTAAGTTGAAACTGGCTACATAATTTCTTATATATAAAATTCTTGGCTTAAATTGTTAAATAAAACATTATTTAAACATACAAGTTTTCATGGTCTGCGTAGTACTAGTTGTATACTAAATTTGGCAGAAGTTTATTGATAGTTTCCAGATATATGACATAAAAATTTTATTTTTAATTGTTGGCTATTTTACAAAATGGTGGACAAAATGCATTGTTTACTCATTTCATAATTGTGATAGATAATACCAATATACCAAGTAAAGTTGAGACTTGTTTCATGGTTTCATATATAGAGCATGTTAAGATAAAACGTTTATATTGTCACCTTTTTGAAAATAAGTGTCTGACTCACTTAAGTAAGTCCAGTTTACATTGTCTACCGTAGTACTGCATGTAAGCCCAATTTTATAGAAGCAACTTGATTATTTCTCTAGATAACATAATTCTCTTTTCATCTGGTGCTATCTAGTTAAATGGCTGACAATAGAGATTCTGTGTGGATATATTTGACCGTTGTAATATATATTGCCAGCATACAGAGTTAGATCGAAATTCGTGGTATGTGTTCGTATATAAAGCATATCAAGCTAAAGTATTTATATGGCCGTCATTTTGAAAATGATTTTTGGCCTACCTAAAACATACATACCTGTATGGCCACCCTTGGTAATAGTTGTTTGCCAAATTTGGTATTTATCAGTTGATAAGTTCTCGAAATACTGTATAAANTATGGCCACCCTTGGTAATAGTTGTTTGCCAAATTTGGTATTTATCAGTTGATAAGTTCTCGAAATACTGTATAAAGACTTTATTTTTTATGCAGTGGTGCTTTACAAAATATCGGACAAACAAATGCTGTTTGTTGACGTATTTGGTGCATTTAATAGATATTTACAGCATAGGAAGTTTTGAAGAAATTAATCGAACAGTGAGGTAGGTACAGCAAATTAGCACAAAATATTTATATGACCGCGATTTCATAAATAAATTCGTTATATTTTCAGATATGATTGTGTTTGCATGGCCTTTTCTAGTTTTACTTACATGCCAAATTTGGTGGGAATCGGTTAAGTGGTTTCCAAGATATGGTATTAATTATTAATTTTTTTAATATAGTGCTTACTTCAAAAATGGCCGACCAATGACAATATCTGCAGCTTATTACAATGTTTACATGATGTACTTTTAACATACCAAAGTTAGTTTAAGTCGGTCAAATGGTTGAGATATGACATAGCGCCCAAAATCTAAAACTTACCGCTATTTTGAGAATAAGCATCTAGCACTGTTGAAAACAATAAAAGTCAGATTCCCTTTCTTATTACTATACGTGTACCTAGTTTGGCGAATTTTGGTTCAAAAAAATTAAGTTTTTAAGGGGAGACACACGCAGCAACACACACAGTATCCAGAAGTAGCGGGAACGCTGGTGGAGCTAAATTGCTTTGCGAGAGAACTATTTTGAAGGTGAGAGTGTGTAAACATAGATAAACAAAGTACTTCCTTGTAAACAGAGCTAGGCACGATCATTTTCCATACCACCTCGTAGTTACGAATGTAAACAACGGCGGTGGAAAGGGGTTTCGCAAGGAGGCTGCATTTTCCCTTCCCTAATTCCACTTAATAGCCACAAAGAATTCACGTAGGATGCCTGTAAATTTTCAAACCTTATACAGGTCTATGATCAATGCAGTAGATCATGCCGTACTGCATATTGTAAAGGTGTAAGATTTTGTGTTTAAAATGTGTGGCTAGGTAGCTNCAATGCAGTAGATCATGCCGTACTGCATATTGTAAAGGTGTAAGATTTTGTGTTTAAAATGTGTGGCTAGGTAGCTGCATGTGTGTGCAAACACTGACATAATCGTTTTAATAACTACACGTTGGACAGGGACGCTTGACTTCAGCGCCAGTGGAGCCAAATTCTCTAAATGACCTTGCTCTTCGCTAACCTAACTGAGAAATATTCTGACACCCCTGGACGAAAAAAAATATCACCAATATGGCATCTCTTACTCATATATTCATGAAAAGAAGAGAACAAGTTTAAAATGACTCAGCGTTATCTAATTTGCACATGTCGTTAATACATAAAACAATAATTAAAAAAAAAAATTCTATGCAAACTTGACTGGGATCATGGCAGTCAAAGTGCTCGTAAACGTATGCGTATTGTATAACAGGGGAGCTTTATTTTTGCTTAGGTGGATGCCAACTTTATGAACCCCCATAGAAAAAAGTACGGGGTAATATTCGGGCTTCTTGGGGGCCAGTGATGAAGAGCCTGGTCACTAGCTGCTCCTCGACCAATACAGCGTTGCGGACAGGTCTCGTTCAAGTATCCGCGAACATCAGACCGTCCTCTTCACATTGACGTATCGAATGCGAGCTCGCTACCCCCTCACCGCCTCAAATCGAGAGTTACGATCGCCATCCGCACCGCAACACCGGACATGCTGACAAGAGCGTGGAACGAGTTTGATTATCGCGTAGATCTCGTTCGGGCCGCTCACAGTGGTCACATTGAACATTTATGAATGTATGGTGATCAAAATTCATGGTTCCACGGTTCATTTGATTGGTCAATCAAGATTGTAGGTTGTTTGGTTGTGATATTATAGATCTTCAAGGTTGTGGTAATCTTTTATACTCAACCTGTATATGCCTTATAGCTTCGGATTTCTAGATCGAACAATGCTGAGGTTACAAGAAGTTTTCTTCGTCACTGTAATGAGAAAATTATTGTTCTTGGAGTATTTAGGTTTTTCGACCCACTGAAATTAACTCCTTGAAACATAAAAAAGTAGCACACACTACCTGAAACAGCGTGTAAGAGTTATCAAGACTTTATACGATCAAACATTTCTAGAAGCTGCAAATGTGTTTATACGTGCTCATATGCCGTTCCGAAGCAGATCATTTATTTTATTTTTATTTTATTTTGTATATATACATATATAGTGAAATGCCGTCATAAAGAAACCTAAACTTTTCCCCAGTAATCTTTCTTTGTAAACTTGAAAATCAAAATTAACTAAGAAGCTACTTCACTGAGAAGTTCCATGAAATCGGGGCCGCGGTGGCTGAGCGGTTAGCCCGCTCGTCTCCCACCAAGGCGAACCGGGTTCAATCGACCGCCGGGCAACTCCCGGATTTTAGCATGTGGGAATCAGACCGTGCTATGCCACTGGTTGGCGGGTTTTCTCGGGGATCTCCCGTTTCTCCCGCCTTTTCATTCCAGCACTGCTCCATACTCAACTCAACCATCCTCATCGCATCCCTAGACCTAGCTGTTAAGAGACTCCCAAATCTCTTTTCTAACACATTTCATGAATTCATGGACATTTCAATTTAATTTGTTGACATTCCGGTATTGAAAAAAAAAACTATGTTTGTTTAGTTTTACGAATGTTTCTAAGTCATTTTTACTGGGTTTTTTTTCTGTTATTTCACAGAATACGTACAGCTCGACTTTTCGTAACGATGAAAAAGTTCTATTTTTTTACCTCNTTTTTTTTCTGTTATTTCACAGAATACGTACAGCTCGACTTTTCGTAACGATGAAAAAGTTCTATTTTTTTACCTCGTTATTGTCTACTTATTATTTTGATATAATTACTTATTTGTACAAAAATTTTGTTGCATCTCTGTTGTCAACATATAATTGGTTATTAAATTAAAATTGTGCGTATTATTTAGTAATTCATGTNATTTTGTTGCATCTCTGTTGTCAACATATAATTGGTTATTAAATTAAAATTGTGCGTATTATTTAGTAATTCATGTTTGTTACATTTTCAATTTTTTTAATTTCAGTTTATATTAGATTTTTATATATTTTAGTGTATATATTGAAATGTTATGTTGCTTAACACGACTTTAAGCATATAATTTAATTTGCTAATAAGTCTAATCTTTTATGTTGACTGATAGTTGAAAAAATATTTTATGTAATTAATTAAAAATTTTGAATATTGTTTGCATGAAAGACAAGACACTTGATTAAACGAATTTTTTATCAGTATAAAGTTTAAACTCCATGCGAAAAAAATTTAATATGTGGTTATCTTATATAAAAAAATTCTTCGCCAGTAGTGAAACTGCATTTCCGTCCTTTTAAATTAACTATCCTATTTTTTTAGAGTTTTCCCCAAATTTATCCATAGTGTCCGGTAATCCTAGTGCCCGCGGTGGTGTAGTGGTTAGACTACTCGCCTCCCACTTAAGCACCCGGATACGATTCGTGGTACGGTTTATTGCGGGGTCACTCCCGGATTTTTGCATGTGGGATTCTTCTCGGACGATGCCGCTGGTCGGCGGGTTTTCTCGGAGATCTCCCGTTTCTCCCGCCCTTGCATTTCTGCGCTTCTCCTTACTCACCTTACTTCTCTCTCTCCGGTTCTCAAGACCTTGATGTTCAGAGTCGCCCAAATCTCTTCACTCACTTGCTTATTTTCGCGATAAAAATGCAACGTAAGCTAGTTTTCTATATCGTACTTGCACGCGGCAGCAGAATGACGTCACAGGCAAGTAGTGTGTCGGAACGGCGTTCTTTGTCCAGCGCCTGGTAGCTTGCTTGCCAGCTGAGAGCCCAGCCAGTAGGGAATGTTCGAGAACGCGGTACCCAGTACAAGGTTCAGTTACGAAGCCTTGCGCAGTCAGTCCTTGGGTACTTCAAATACGGAGGACGCACCCCGCCATTTCTTCCGCACACTTAAGGGGTCCACCTGCCTTACGCTTGAACTGCCTTCCAGTGTTTGAAACCCTGGTTTTCTGACGAAACTACTAAACGTGCCCCCAGTTTGTTTACCTGCGAAAAACCACCATACCCCAGACGAGAGCGAAATGATACTTTAAAGTTACCACGCACNTTGTTTACCTGCGAAAAACCACCATACCCCAGACGAGGGCGAAATGATACTTTAAAGTTACCACGCACACTGTGAATATTACTGTGGAGTCCTCCAATATAGTTAAAACCCGCTTTTCCAGACTCTCGTATCTTAAATCCTACTAGCCGGACACGAGCTTATCAACGATAGGGGACTGTATTGAACTTCGCTAAAGACTCGCCATCAATAAAATGACAGGGTCACCGATGAAAGTCGCATAGATACACGCAGCACTACGAGAGCACTGCACGCCAGTTCAGAGCCCTGCGCGTAGCGGCGATGGTGCTTNGTCGCATAGATACACGCAGCACTACGAGAGCACTGCACGCCAGTTCAGAGCCCTGCGCGTAGCGGCGATGGTGCTTTTGTAGCGCGTGCCAGTGTGACCCTTATAGCTCACCTTTATCAGGCCAAAAAAGGAGAGAAACGATGCAGGCGGACGGGCCCCTTAAGGCTCAGCTTCTCCCCTTTTGCAGAAATTCTTCTTTTTCACGTCATAATATCGAATTCATAGTAATAACTTATAATGTACGATTACAGAAAAATTATATTTTAGGAGTTGTTGAATATTTTTTCGCGTTATTGTGTGGTATCTGTTTCTTGTAAAACGTCGAGAATATATTTATATTTCATTAATAAGTTCTNTATTTTTTCGCGTTATTGTGTGGTATCTGTTTCTTGTAAAACGTCGAGAATATATTTATATTTCATTAATAAGTTCTCGACTTTTTACAACAAGCAGATAACACGCAAATAAAATCACGTAAAGAAATATATTACATAACTCGTTACATGTAAATTTTCCATGATCGTATATTGCCAGTTGTTACTACGAATCCGAAATTATGACACGATAATGAAGAATTTCTGTTAAAAGCCTTTACTTCTGTACGGAGAAGTATCGCGCAAGCAGGCACCACGCACCTTGCAGCGGCGGTGTGGTGAAGGCGACAAAGAAGCCATTGTACGCGCTCAGGCCGGCGACTGTGCCGCGATAAGCAAGTGGTGTCAGCCTGCGAGACGAGCCTACTTCACACCGCATCGACATTGCGTCGAGCGCGCCCTTCACCAGCGCTCGCGTCTGCGGTTCCCGCACACGCGAAATAAAACCGACGGCCGGGTTGAGTTGAGAGTTGGGNTCACCAGCGCTCGAGTCTGCGGTTCCCGCACACGCGAAATAAAACCGACGGCCGGGTTGAGTTGAGAGTTGGGACATTCGGGCGGTTCTCAACAACGAGGTCTTGGGAGCCGACGAGGGCGAAATGAGGTGAGAACAAAGCAGCGCCGGAATGCAAGGGCGGGGGGAATGGGAGATACCCGAGAAAACCCGCTGACCAGTGGCATGGTCCGGCACGATTCCCACTTGCGAAAATCCGGGAGCGACCCGACCAAGTATTGAAGGCGGTGACGATTATTAGGTGCACCTGTTTATCGCGTAAAAGATTTCACGAGTTGTGTTCCAAAACACTTTAGTTCAGAACCACTTTCGTGGATGGGACATTTGAAATGAGTAATATCTGTCTGCCCACGAATCACAGGTGGTCATTATCGGAGAAAATTTATTCTGATTGGCTCACTCATGTAGCAGTAAGTCTCCACACAAAGACAAGCTGTCAATAGACGAAATAAAACTGCAAGTGTTCACATAGGATATTGAAATCTAGACTACATGTAAATCTTTTTGCGAAAAACAGTGGTCCCACCGGTGACATTTTATTAAAATAGATCTAAATGTAGTTTGACTAACAGAGCAATTAATTTTCTACTTAATATCTATACATGAAATTGTTTCCCCTCTATCTTTATTATAATAATGTCGAAAAATCAATGTGACGAATTCAATAGATTTATCAAGTAAGCATTTTTCAAAATGTTAACAGACAACGTATTTTTTTTNAAAATCAATGTGACGAATTCAATAGATTTATCAAGTAAGCATTTTTCAAAATGTTAACAGACAACGTATTTTTTTATAACATTTGACATAAAATATGAAAGATATTTTAATACAGATACTATAGAACCAATATAAAAAAAAATGTAAAATTAAATTAAAAATTTAATGATTTACTAGATAACGAGCCAATTTCTAATATCATTAACCAAGTGTACATTAACAATGTACTTATNAAAAATTTAATGATTTACTAGATAACGAGCCAATTTCTAATATCATTAACCAAGTGTACATTAACAATGTACTTATAAACGTATCTGGTAGCACAAAAATAAATAATGTAAATTTTATTATTAGACAAAAGATATTTTTAATAACGCCAACAGACATGTCATTTTTCATCATTGCCAAAAACCCGGCCGGAGTCAAAAGACGGAATGTGGCTGCATAGGGGACACATGTGTTTTACGTGAATGCATATGTGTATGGGGGGGGGGATATTTCTTTGGGATGTGGTAATGAAATAAATGTAACGAAACGTATTAGTAGTAGGGCGATGCCGAAGCGGGCGCAGGTATTATGCATCGGATTTCAGATTACTCACCTGCCACCTCCGTTGTCGAAGCGGCCTGGACGGCCATATTGTGATGGCACCCGACCACCATATTGGATCTTGGTGACCTTGACCTTTATTCATGTTCTTGATATTGACATTGGCAATGAATACAAAATAATTTTTAATCGCAAAAATCTAACAAAAACTAAAAAACCAAGGGAGATATGNGGATATTTCTTTGGGATGTGGTAATGAAATAAAAGTAACGAAACGTATTAGTAGTAGGGCGATGCCGAAGCGGGCGCAGGTATCATGCATCGGATTTCGGATTACTCACCTGCTACCTCCGTTGTCGAAGCGGCCTGGACGGCCATATTGTGATGGCACCCGACCACCATATTGGATCTTGGTGACCTTGACCTTTATTCATGTTCTTGATTTTGACATTGGCAATGAATACAAAATAATTTTTAATCGCAAAAATCTAACAAAAACTAAAAAACCAAGGGAGATATGTTACCATATCCCTCACTCCCTCCTCCAGCACTTACCATCCCCTCCCTGCCCATACCCTAACAAAATCAAAAACAAACCGACAAAATACGAAAAAATCGACAAAATTTCTAAATAATTAAGGAACATTCTACATTAATCTCACACTCATCCCACTGCCATTGTCCCCCCCCCCCTTCAATTCATAGATATATTTTTAAAAAATCGTAACAAAAAGAAAAATTGAATCAAAAAATAGTGGAACATTTAATGTTAAACTCACACTCAACTCACCAAATCATAAATCAGAAAAAAATTCGTTGAAATCGAGTATAATATAATATTATACCCTTTTCTCTTGCTCAAATCTCCACTACCAACAACTCACCCACACCCCCTCCCACTAGAAAAACATAATAATTGTTCTCACATAATATAAATTATCCCTCCATCCAATATCAATCAATAAATCGTATCAGCTCATTGATAACTAAATTACGACTTACAAGTGCATTATTCTTTTTTCCATTATTGGACACTATATACGTACATATATACATACATATATATGTCTACATAGTTTACTATTTATTACTGTTTTAGCATCTTCCACCAGAAAGCTCCCATATCGTCATTTCCAAACTTTTTTGACGACTCCAAACACAAAGTATTTACTATTTTACTAATAATATTTTAATTTTAGGTGAATAATTTAAAAAACAAATAAAAAACGTAGTACTTTTTATTTACTCATAAGAGAACACAAATAAGCTTTGAATATTTATATTGTACACATTGTTTTGTGTATTGAATTGCACTGTTCCCCATNCATTTAAAAAACAAATAAAAAACGTAGTACTTTTTATTTACACATAAGAGAACACAAATAAGCTTTGAATATTTATATTGTACACATTGTTTTGTGTATTGAATTGCACTGTTCCCCATTGGGTAATCAGTATAATGCTTAAAACACTGTTTGCAGACANATTGGGTAATCAGTATAATGCTTAAAACACTGTTTGCAGACATGATCTTTGTACCCAAGCGATGTAATCTGCGAGATAATCAGTTGTGAAAATTTTTTTATGAAACAATTATGAGAAATATTTTTTCTTTCGTCCTTCACCATCAGAATATCGATGTGTTCTTGTTTTTCGTTCTTAGTCATGTTTATTGGCACCACATTTCCCCTAGCATTCAGCGAGTACACATTTACAGACACGCCGGGAATGTTGGTCTCAAAGTCCCTTATTTGCTGTAGAGGAGTCAGAAAATGCAGTCTTCTAAAATCAAACTTTTCGTCAACCTCAGCATACCTCTTGTCACACACTGTGGAGGCGATGACTTAACAAATCTGGCAAACACTGACCACTTGAAACATTTGTTATCATAGTTGTGGGGATTGATTATGGAATGTTTGTGTTTGATAAAGTCGGGAAGGTCAACATATATAGATATCTGTGAAGGTCCATTCTCTGTGTTACATGGAGGAAGTACCCTACATATATTTGTGTGTGCGTTTAGACCATCCATCCGTGAAATCGACACTCCACACTTCGAATATGCGTGCTTTGTTTGGGTGGGGCTCTTTGTACAGCTATGCCTCTCATCTCGACAGGCATCGCTGCTGCAACCAAAGGTCTTTTTACAGTAGCCACACGATCGACCAGATATCGGCAGCGAATTGTTCATACCATCCACATGCACGTCCTCACTTGCCGATGGTGCCATCATTGCATCATAACTTGTTCTGCTAGGTAGCTATGTCATGTTTACTTCATCATCATAATTACACACTCCAGTACTTACAAGCCCATCGCAGGTTCCTGGCGACAACAATATAACTTTTTGCTTCACAGGTTGTAGAACAAGTCCTTTACATATTTTCGAATGTCTGTATATATTATCAGTACAAGCAAACAGGTGAAAACACTTTTCACACTTATATGCCGTGAGGGACAGGTTGATCTTACTTCGATGTGTTTCGTGTCGTCTAACATTGTTGCTATTTGTTAAGGCTTCATTACAGTACATGCATCGAAGTCTTGACACTATTGACTAGTGTCGCGATGATGATGGAGCTTCTGAAGGTGACCAACCCGAAGAGGCTGATGGAGATACTACTACAGGCACCACACCCGAACAAGGTGATGGAGGTGCTGCTGTAGGCAATCCACAGAAAGTTGTAGGTACCACACCCGAAGAAAGCGATGGCGATGCTGCTGTAGGTGGTCTACCCGATGACTCTGAAGCATCGGACGACATTGTGGATGCAAAATATAATGTGGACAATACAAGTGAGATGAGACGACCCACACCTCTACTGTTTCGTTGAAGGACTGGCAATCCCCACGACGTGCAGTATCCTTAATTCACACCAGTCACCTACGCATCCCTCTCCCCCTCTCCAACCAAACCGGTTCTTCTTCCCTTCACAACACCTCTCGACCTCCCCCCTCCTTCACCCCATCCTACAAACCCTCTACCATCCCCTTTAAACCAATCCATCTCACTACCCCACCACACATTCTCCTACTCTCTCACAACCCCCACCACACACCCTCCTACCATCACCCCCTGACCATCTCACTGCCTGTTTCAAACTGAAGGCATGTGTATACATTCCCAGGTTTATCCGTATAAACCCCTGCAGGGTTTCCCTTATTACCACAATTGGGTTATGTAGCATGTGAAATATGCTGATTTTCTTCTTTAAATTTTCTTTAAGGAAAAAATTATGGTCTAACAAGTGAGGGTAAAAAAACAACATATAAATGGTTTTTCACAATTTATTGTACAGATAAATATAATAATTCCATAACACAAAAAAAAAATATTTACACTCAGTTCATGCTTTTTTGGAGGAAAAAATGTTCTCCATAACCAACATCTGGGCTACTTATAGTCTAGTCGTAACTCATCGATTCATGGCCCAAGGATGAGACGCACCTTTTCCGCAGCATCTGTGTGTTCCTCCACACATGTTTCCAGTCAGGTTATGTATTACCTGTTGCAGATGTGTCGCTGCTGATCGTTGTAAAGTTTCGCCAGCTTGTGCAGCGAAGGGTAGCCATACTCGAAATGCACATCGATTATTTCAACTTCGTTTTTGCACAAGTCGCTCAGCAAATTTTTTCTGTTCGTGCCCCGCCATGTAAATTGGCCCTTGCAGGAGCTGCATCAGTAAGTGGAGCAGCATATTTCCCACTTGATGGTACAGAATATTGCCTTCGTTAAATTTCAGTCAGTGGTAGTACTTGGTGAGCAAGTCGTTCGTCTTCTAGCTCTCCTAATCCAACAGTTTCCACGAATAAGGGGGTCAGAAGTAGTGCATGCACATTGTTTCCATTNCGTCTTCTAGCTCTCCTAATCCAACAGTTTCCACGAATAAGGGGGTCAGAAGTAGTGCATGCACATTGTTTCCATTACCGTCGTAGCCCATAGCTGCTATGACTTTGGAAACCGTGAATATTACAGTACATCCTATTGCTCTTTATGCTTGAAGTCGATTAACAGATTTAACTAATGGCCCATCATATTTATATTCCCTGTGGCATTCACGAAATTAACTTGACGACATTGTGACGAAAATTGTACGATGTGAGTTGGTCATGNTTTATATTCCCTGTGGCATTCACGAAATTAACTTGACGACATTGTGACGAAAATTGTACGATGTGAGTTGGTCATGAAGTATCAGGCAAAAAGTGTACGTCTGTGGAAGAATATTTCCATGCACAGTGAATTTGATCCGGCAGTCCATTACATTGGAGGTAACATTCTCATCCTGTTTACTCACATCGAACAACATGATCGGGGCCAAAGTCTTGATGGTATCCGGGCTCAATATCGGGGATTAGGTGCATCCATAACATGCATATTTGTATTGAGTATACATTTGATATGCCAACAGGCACTGTCCTTTTCAAAGTTAATATTCATGTCCATGTATGGACGGATAGCTTTCATTATACAAATATATTTTCACATTTTATATTTTGCATGTGTCGAATTGCGAACAGCTCACTCTCACAGTGTGCTGTCTTCTGGCATGTATACCAACAATGATGAACCTCGTTTCTAGGTGGCAAAGCTGGACTTCACCATCCAGTTGATGCAATGGCTTGCAGGCAGTCTGGCATAAGTCACGACACTCCATGACCTTAAATCCACATTCATGTTCTTGCCAACTTCCACATTCTTCAGCATCAGGATATGTTATTTAGTATGTCCTCAGCTGAATATGAGGCAGCATCCATTCGATATACTGTAGCTTAATTTCCACTGTCTCAGGTTTTCTCCCGTACCCACGATTACATCTGGATGCATATTGACTAGGAACAGTACCAATGCCTGCTTCGAGTTAATGATAATTTGTTTGTAGTCTTCAGCAGATCCTAGCAACATCGCTAGATGAATGCAGACCTTGAATTTCCCTCCAGGGTAAATAGGAACACTGTAGTCATCTTCTATCCACCTGCCTATCATCTTGGCTGCAAGCAGCTTGTTCGGCATGAACGAGAGGTAATTTTTGATCGCGGTCATTATGCCAACATTTCTCGTCTGGTCCACCTCGACACCGTTGAGCAAATTAATTATGCGATCGATAAGGTGGACAATACCATTGCCCATTATTTTCGTCGATGCCAGGTTGGATCCATCTTCTTTCGTCAGTGTCCCCCTGAATCGCAGGAATGACTGACAAATTAGAGTGCAGATATCTTGGTGATGTACCGCTATCCTAACTTCCATTGGTAATGTGTATGGCCCGATCAGGAATGGCTGGTATAAGTGAATTTCCACTTCCGTGAGGTCATCTTCAAACACGACCGGCTCGTCGATATTTATGTAATCTTCCATGGCGATCGACCTCGAAGCCAAGACTACAGGGGAAAATCTCGTTAGCACTTGTTAACACCTTGGTGACCTGCGGCATACTGATCGCTGGTTTGATGTAGAGCTCTGATTTATTGTTTCTGTTCGCCATAAATCTTATTCCCATCTACTCAAATGCAAGAGTAGTGTGATTAATTTATTTCGAAAGTTCACCAACTCTCCATGCTGGTCGACGTTCGTCACTACCACCGTGTGTGCTATCTTCGCGACGAGGAGAACATTAATGGTGCTTTGCGGTGACATGACAAGTTTATACCCTGTAGGGATCATAGGCGAAAACTCGTGCAGCGTATTGCTCGGCCTACCGTTAAGATACATGCAGCTTGCTAAATTGCAGTTTATTTGTATCACATTAATAGGCAAGATGTTTACAGGTCGAGACGATTTATGGATTTTGCCAGCTTTTTATATGGGTGGCTCGAACCCCAGCATTGATCCAATAGAATCCTCTTTCGTAAATTCGATATCTTCGCTGGATCTGATCACCAACTTCAGAATATTGTTATTTTCCATGTAGTTCGAATTCTGTATCGGGAGACCGCAAATCTTCTATGTACCTTGCAATGTCGTCTAATTCGTAACAGTCTTGCAAGAGACATTACCGCATTTTATTAGACACATCTTACAGTTTTGTTTTATCNACCGCATTTTATTAGACACATCTTACAGTTTTGTTTTATCGATGTTTGTTATCGCATTGTAGCTTTGAAAATCGTGGAAACCTATCCACCATTCACCCTCTAGGTCGAGTGGAGTAAAATGTACCACACACAGCTTGGAGCTACGACCCATCAAGGTAAGCAATATGGTGATGACTGATGGTGTTCAGTCCATGTATGACAATATTATTAATATTACTTATACGAACGAACAAGGAAGCAGCAAAGACACACGTGTCTCCAGTTCCATGTGTTCGGCATCTGCTCCATCTTGTGGTTGTCTATTAGTTTGCAATTTTTCAGGTACCACCACAGTTCGAATGGAGGGTGCAAATTCCCAAAACTGTCATAGTAGTCTGCACATTGTCCACAATTCTCATAAGTTACCCAATGAGTACCAGACCTACCTATTGTGTCCATTTTGATTAAAGCACATGCTTTACATTTGGGTTTAGGGGCCAATACATATCGCATAAACACTGCATGAAAATTAGGTATCTTCAATTTGCAAGCAAACAGTTCCATATCGACATTCTTGAGAGGGCGTTTCGGTAGAGATTCCATTAGCATCCATTCCTGCTGCATCGATTTTGCACACTTCTGCCTCCTACTGGATATGGCCTTAGGCAGAGACATTGGGGTTTTTTTACCCATGGTGATAGCTTCCATTTTGAAATTGTGCCTTTGGGCTTCGAACAATTGCTTCGGTTCGTTCGATGCTGTTTTGACAGCTCGTACGATACCACTAGAGGTTCCGATTAGGCCCCCGAGAGCCCCAAGTGCAGACAAGAGCAATGGAAAAAATCTGCCAGTAGATGTTTTCTAGGTCTTACATGCTTTTCTTCATGTCGTCACCATTTTTCATTTCACTTGTGCCTTCCGCTTGATCTCGCCCTAATGCCTACCTTTACCTTGGCCTTCATCATGTTGGAAACGCCACAGACTGCAATTTTCTCTCCGATCTAGCATCTGACGATTTTCTTATCTCGTCGGCCTATTGCACGAGTATCTTGTCAGCCTTGTGCCAAGCTTGTAGATATTTGTTCAGGGAGTAGGTGACGTCGTGTTACTTGCACACCTCGTCCAGCGTGTTAATGCCTGTATCACTGCATGCCAGCCTTTTAGCTAGTTTAGTTCCCGGCCTGCAGTATGTGTATCCAGGAATACACCGCTCGAACAGTAGAGTGTTGATCAGCGTACCGACGATTCCACTTCCAGTTAAAAGGTCTTACCTCTTCGAGACATCGTGGTAAACTGATCTAATAGCTTATAAATTGACGACTTTTATAAATTTTTGTTTTATTTTCATTGTGGATTTGGAACAGTGCAGATATAGAGTACAAAACATGCATCTCGTTTGTCGCTTCTGCAGTAAACCATTTACACCTTTGCACAATTTAGAACGACATGAAGCAACTACATGCAGGGTAAGACCTTCAAGTATGATATTTCAATGTAAACTTTGTCAATGTCAGTTTACTCGGAGTAATATTTTGAATAGGCATTCAAAAATTACCACCTCTGGTTATTTACAGCCTCAACCAAAGCATGCACTTCCAGATCTACAATCAGCTTCTCACAATCCGCAATCATATCCACAATCGCTCTGCAGACCCCATAATCATCTCTGTAATCGTTCCATAAATGCCCTGCAATCAGCTCCTCACACTCCTCACGCATTGCAATCAGATCGGCACACTCCACAATCAGCTCTGCAAGCTCTGCAATGAGCTCCACACACTCTGTGCGCTCTGCAATGAGCTCCGCACACTCTATACGTTCTGCAATCAGTTCTGCAAGCTTTGCAATCAGCTCTGCACACTATGCATGCTCTGCAATTAGCTCTGCATGCTCTGCACTCTCTACAATCAGCTCCACATGCTCCAAAATCAACTCCACATGTTCCGCAATCAGCTCCGCATGCATCACAAGATAGTAGTAAAAAGATGCATATTATCAAGCAACATGTTACTCTAACAATACACATTACTGCTGAAGATGTAACCATCTCCCGTGAATCACGATGTGGAAGCCTATTTCCAAATACAACATAGGTGCATTATAACTGGTCCTTCAAACTGTTGGAAAACATGATACCCACTGAACATGCTGGAAGAAGAGAATGGCCTTCGATTCGAGAACATGTACCTGTACCCCAAATCGCTCCAGCAACCGAAATACCAATGACTGGCACAAGTACTGCAAGCAATATATGGTGTGGGTTATTTCCCTTGCAGCGATAATGAAGCTGTTCTGCCACCGAGTGAAGCATTGACAATCTCAGTGTTTATTTTTGACCATGTGGTATGTGACAATCAGACTCTCATTCAAGAATACGTTATTATAAGAAGTTGGACTGCGTGGACCTCGGCCAGACATATTCGCTCATACCCAAACAACTGGCACGAAAGATTTGGTGCTGTTTCGCATGGACGATATGAATTTGCGACGTGTGAATGATCACCATGTTAATACGGACATTATGCTATCAAATTTCAAGAGCCTGTGTTCTTTGTTTTGAAAAGAAAAGTGTGAATTTTTGTGAATGTAAAAGACTGGCTTCTATATAATGGCAGGTACCTACATGTATTCGATCAGTTCATCATTGACCAACGAGAATGAGTTACAGCATACCTAAATTCAAGCAAAGTAGCCTCGAGCTGCGTCTTGATAAAGAGAAAGATGGAGGTTGTCTTGTACAAAGAGACGATGGAACTTGCGATGCTGGTAGAATAATATTTCGAAATGTTGGCATACCCGAACGATCCGAAGAAGCTGCTCCATAAATTTCGTCCTCGAAACTGGTAATGGATTCATCTCGGAATTGTGCATTGTGTTGTCCGAGAAGAACAAATTCTTTGGCACTCTCTTGTCCAAGCTTGGGACGACGATGTATCGTGTAAAGACAGAGATCATTCGTGATTTGATGGCAATGGACGAGCACGGTATGAGCATTCAAAGTCAAATTAGAGCCAGACTGAATGTGGCATTGGCACAAAATGATGAGATTCTGGAAGTGCCGAAAGCTTTCATAGAGCAGACATTCGCCACCTCGATTTCCCGCCTCGCCACAAAAATTGATATTCAAAGCTTTGCAAGGATATATTGGATGACTGCGTGGAACACACTGGCTTTACGAAATTCTATTTTTCAAGGAGCGTGTGGAGATTACAGAATCATATGTACTGGAGTAGAAGATGTTGCTCGAAATCACGCACACACTTTACCAAGATAACAATCCAGAGACCAGTGCTTATAAGGATAAAGATCACAAAAAAATCTTCATTCTTGCAGACGTCTTCAGTGTCCTAGCATTGAAAAGTGGGGAAGACCTCAAGACGATAGACTGTGACAAGAACATCTACTATGTGATTTGGGATGATCTGAACAAAGTCGTGGATAGGCTACGACTACTGATCACATCGCAAAGGTTTGGCAATTACTCACACACCAACGAGATTATATCCATCGTCGAAGAACTGAAGGAGGGGGAGGCTGCATATGATGAGTCAGTTGGGAATCGCTCACGAACTGCATGCAGCCACCAGACGAATCTGCCACCATCGCAAGGTAATTATTTTTTGGATTAAAGACCTGATTCAAACCGACCTCGTTGAGATGAAACGGCTTGCTCAGGTCAACAAGGGCTACAAATACTTCTTGACTGTCATCGATGCCTATAGCACAATCGCCTGGGCCAGGTCATTCAAGTCGAAGATTGTGCGTGACGTCACCAAGGCCATGGCGGATGTGTTGCATGGAGGACATGTACTGATTAATTTGCAAACCGACCAGGGCAAGGAATTGTACAATGCAAAGTTCTAGGCCTTGATGAAGAAACATAACATTAATCATTATTCCACGTATAGCAATCTCAAAGCAACTATCGTCGATCGGTTCAACAGGACTATGGAGGGAAAGATGTGGGAGCATTTCGCGGCGAATGGCAGCAACAAGTGGCTGAAGCTACTGCCGAAACACATCAGCAGGTAAAATTCCCACGTTCATTCTACCACTCTCATGAAGCCCGAAGACATGAAGGACCACTCCCTGCTTCGGGCACGTTTATACTCCAACCACAAGAAGAGGGTCCCACACATTCCTAAAGCCAAGATTGGCAACCTGGTGCGCATCTCCATACAGAAAGGCATCTTCGAGAAATGGTTCACTACGAATTGGAGCCCCGAACTATTTCGTGGGCGATGTATACGCAACTATGATCCGAGGACCTACTATATCGGAGATCTGAACAATATACCTATCCATGGAGGTTTCTACACCGAAGAGATCCAGTCTACAAAATTTCCAGATATGTATTTGGTGGAGGAGGTGCTCAGATGACGTAACAGAAATGCATAGGTCAAGTGGTGGGGTTTTCCTACCCACTTAAATTTCTGAGTCGCTGAAGCGGACATCGAGAGGTGAACTCGCCATGGAAGAATATGATGTATATAAAGATTTTTCTTTAATGAGTATATGTGTTTCCTCGTGTCATTGTTAATAAATTAAAAATATATGTATATTATGTTTCTTTTGTTTTTTAAAAGATTTACCTCAAAATTTAAAACATTATTATTATAGTAAATTAGTAAATACTTTATGTTTGGAGCTTGGAAATGGACGACTCTCTGGTGGTATATGTTTAAGAAAAATTAATTAGCAAACTATAGTTATAGTGTCTTATACTCGAAACAAAATTTATATATATGTTAAAGCCGTAATTTAGTGGCCAATGGGCAGATACGATTAATTGGTTTGGGGGAAGGATAATTTTTGTTATATAATGACAATGATTAATTTTTAAGTAGAGGGGGATGAGGGGTTGGTGGTGGAGGTTTGATCAAGAGAAGGGGGTATAATGTTATCTGTTACTCGATTTTTAAAAATTTTTGGTGACTTGTCTGAATTTTTTAAATTTTTTTGAGGATATGGTGGAAGAGAGGGGCTGATATAAGGATGGTGGGATAAGTGTAAGTTTAACGTTATATGTTCCTCGATTGTTAAAATCAATTTTGTAACCTCCATCGTTTCAGATTTTTGGTCATTTCTCTTGATATTTTATGATTGGGAGGGTTGAGGAATGGGGTTGTTTGTTAATGTTGTAGGGGTGAGCGAGTGGTAGACAATGGTAACATCATATTTTCCTAAATTTTTTATTTTCTTGCAATGCAAATTTTTTTGCCAAATTTGGTAGGGATCTCAATTTATTCCCAAGATATGACATAAAAACTTTATTTATTCATATGGCGCTACCTTACAAAATTGCAGGTAATTTTTTTTTGTGAAGATGCAGTTGATAGTGGTAATTTCTACTGCCCTCATGCAAATGAAAGTTGGAATTGATTACATGTCTTGATTTTATTGCATTATAGGCTAAAATGGCTATATGTCCACCTTTTTGAAAATATGTGTCTGACATACTAAAAACATACCTTTTTATATTATCTGCCGCAGTACTACTTGTTTGCCATATTTGGTAGGAATCGGTGTTTGTTTACCGAGATATGAAATTAAATGTCTATTTATTCAAGTAGTGCTATCTTACAAAATGGCTGACAAATTTTTTTGTGTGTTGCCATATATGATTCTTGTAATACATTCTTTCAGCATACAAAACTTGGTCGAAATTGGTTAAATGGTACAGCCATTTTTAAAATTAGTACCTATTCAACTTCAATTACTTACTTTTACCTGTTCTGTCATAGTATTACTTACATGCCAAATTGTGTGAGAATTTTTTTGATAGTTTTTTTAGATATTATGTAAAATCTTTATTTTTATTTGATGCTATATTCCGAAGTGGCAAACTATCAATAAGAATCTCGAAATTAAATACCTACACGATGCTCTTCCTGCATACAAATGTTGGTGTTAAATGGTTCCCGAGATATGATAAATTACTCTTAATGTTCAGTTGGCCACCGTTTTGAAAGCAAATTCCTGGAGTGGTCAGAAACTATAAAAGTCAGGTGTCCTTACTAAGTACTAGATATGTACCGAGTTCTATGGAATGTGTTTGACGCATTCAAAAATTGAAAGAGGGGACACACGCGCTCTCCACACACAGTCACACATACACACACATACACGCATTACCCCAAACTGGAAAAAGTGAACTCATAAGTCTTTCTTTGCTTCGGAAAGTTAATGAAAAATTTTTTTATTGGCGCAAGTGCATTGTGTATCAGATTCCATATTCTTCCGTCATTTCGGGTAAATTTAAATGTGGCCACCCCACTGCTTAACATTTGCTGTTTATATTCCAAATTGGCGCATTTAGTTTTGAAAATTTCCATTCCACAGCCAAACACTTAATTTTGTTGTTCGAGATCCCTAAAACATTCCGAGGATGTGAAAATTAATTCTTGGGTGCCCAAAATTTCTGAAATTCCATAAAAGTTGTTGAAATTCAGCCACAATAAGCCAACAATATATAACTGTAAATTAAAATATTTTATTTCATTTCCACTCAATTTTTTTTAATTTTCAAAAACTTGATTTTATAAATATACATGTTATGTATCATTTGACTCGTCTTTTCAAGGCAAATACAAATATGATACCATGGCAATTAAGTAATCCAATCACAGTCCACCATATTGGATTATGTAGTCATATTTATATCCTCATCCCCTCAACCCATCACCCCCTTCAGAAACCCACACTCCCTCACAACCCCTCACCAACCCAACCACACCCCACTCTTACCGTCCACCACCCCATATTACCACAGTTTGCCTCCATTAGAGTAAGGTCCTAAAAAATGCAGTAATTTGGCATCATTTCCAACCCCGAGGATGTAGGTATGACATAATAAGCCATACCACATTTTAAAGGCATAGTTGGTCATGATTTTTTCAATCTTATGCTAAGTACTTGAAATTCATTATGAAGCATAATTTGCAAACCCAAGAATTTTCATATGGCATGATAACCTTCATAACCATTTCTAGGCATATTAATCTTGTTCATATAGTGTTTCTAAATTTTTTTTTAATGTACTTGTGTTTTACTAAACTTTTGAAAAATGATATGAGATTTAGCAGTGAATAAATGACAGAGGGGTAAAAAAAAATAAGAAATTTTTCATTTTTATAAAAATATTCGTTAAAATCTATACTACTTCACAAATACTCAAAATAATTCATTTTCATCCATGTTATTGTGTGTCTGATAATTCACTATCTAAAGTCCATCGTCTACATGAAGCCAAGCAATTGCATGCCCATAAAATTCACCTTGATGCATGGTGAACTTGAGTGCAATGTTCATTCAGCAAAAGAAACACCGATATTGCATTTAAAGTGCTGGGAATGTTATACTGGTGGACTCAGGTCGTTCATCCATCGCCCCATTCAAAGGATCAGACATTGAGGAAGGCAGTGAGCTTGTAGAAGGCATTGAGGTGTTTTCCGATACACCTGGCCATGAGTTGATGGACTAGGCATTCATACAAGTCTTATACAATTGCAATAGAGGGGTCTTAGACACGACAATATTGTGAAAAATGAAGGTTGCATGTTATCTCTCTTGCAGAAAGGACACTGAGAGATCGATTATACAGCAGTTTTACTTTGCATGACCTTATATGTTTGCAGAAAGTATCGTTTCGGTAGAACAGCAACCCACACTTAAAAATACAAATAATTAATGCGGCTTGGTCTTTTCACGTACTCGTGGAGTTAATGCTACAGTGTGAAGTGTTAGTACCCGTAGTTATTGTCACAGAAGTGGCAGCAATACGTTTCCTCTGGTGAGGATGATTCAGCCGATGATGAGAACTCTGAAGGTGATAGTGCAGCCAAAGAAGCAGATGGTATTCCCGGAAAAAATAATTGTTTTCCATTTGCAAAAAAAGTGAGGATGGCAGCTCGATTGAAGGAGCCATTGACTCTGTTTAAAAATGTAGGAATCAAAGCCGAAGATGTCGATGAGGCTGTGCCAACCTCAAATGATGATGTTGCTGTTTGACTCGCAACCTTTTTCTCCTTAATACACTACAATTGATGTAATGAGGTGATACAATCTGCCTTTCATATCGACCACGGTCGAACTAAATTCCCTAATCTGAACCATGCTGCTTAAAAATCTACATGCTTAAATAAATATAGCAATAATAACCAATATGATTAAACACGTCCCTGCATCAAGCCCCGTGTTAACCACACTATTACCTTATACAAAACAAATCATATTTGCTTATTGTGGGTGAAGAATTTAAATGAGGTCATTGATACTTGCCGGGATAAAATAAGCCGTAAGATATATCCTGTCTCAGGCGTACTCCGAGAAAATGTGAAACTACTATCACATGAATAAAAAAACGAAACTTTTGCCTTTGGCAAAAATTTTATATTTTCACGTCAAGTATATCAAATGTGCACTCTCAATCAGGCAGGAGCTGAGTTGAGGTATATCTAAATCCCCCCACATGACATTTATTCTGAGTGTAAGTTGATCATGCGGACATGCATGCGAGATCACGAGAGCAGATCATTCCTGGATTTTCACAATTTGGGAAACGTGCTGGACGGTGAAGCTGGACGGCGAGTTTTCTCCGGAATATCCCGTTTCTCCCGCCCTTCCATTCCGGCGCTGCTCCATTCTCACCTTATTTCACCCTCATCGGCTCTCAACACATCGTTGTTAAGAGCCGCCCAAATACTTCAACCGAAATAATGGTAAAATAATAACGCTTATTTGCTAAGATACTGCTTCATCTCGGTGTGTACACATATTCGAGATGACGTTTAGTTTAATTACTCGCCGCGTGTGTTGGACGTGTGAGCGCTAAATGCTTTCTCTTTCAAGAGATGGCGTAGTCCATTCGCGGTTACTTCCAACTTTTCTAAAGCCCTGATAAAATTCTACTTCCAGGATATCCCTCCGCCTCATGGAAAAAAAAGCTTAACCAAGTATGGAAAATCACACCAAAGGGGCAGTTCACCGCATTCGTGCGCACTCAGTGTAATAGCAGTTTGCTTAAGAACTATTTCTGACTAGGCATTACCAACAAACGCATTTCATCACTGTTTTAATTCGTATAAACCTTTTGAAAAAATAAATAATTTTGTAATTAAAAAATTTATGGTATGTCAATTTAAGAAAAAATACTATAGTTTTATGTCAAAGAAAGTTTAAAACTCTTGTGATGCGTGTAATATTTAGGAAATAACTAAACACCTCATACGTGGGGTGATTTTTCTAAGTTTTTGTGCCAGAAAGTGTGAAGAAACAGCGACTAGACTGTAAATACCTTCGCTGCGGGTACCGGTACTTGAACACGGGTACCTTCCCTTAAAGAGGAGCGCGGTATCAATTTCAGCTCCACGACCGCGGTACCGCGCGCGTATCTCCAATATAGGCGGCTCTTAACTTACTTACAGGCAATTCTTTCCCGGCGAACGCGAAATCGAGTTCAATAATAGTAATGATAGCAGCAAGAAGAGCAATTAATTTTCCTTATTAAACTGTATGGATAGCTTCCTTGAGTGTTACTTCGAGTGAAAGGGTGACTTGCGGGCGAGAACGGTGCAAGTGCCTCGCCAAGTTTCGGCCGGAGTCGCTGCCTCTGGCGCTCAAGATAAGCTCACGTTCCTTAAGGTAAAGGCTGTTGCGTGGTAAAGTGAGCACTTTTGAAATCAATGTTTGAGGAATATCGGTCCAACTATTTACATATTATTTTAAAGAACACACACTGGCTTCCATGCGTCCAGTTAAGTTGGCAACGTCGCAGGGAAAGTTGTTACGTATCTTGACGTTGAATTAAAAGTGGTAGGTAACATTTATGAATACTGGAGTGATATATTTTGCTTTCGATTTTTTTATGCATATGAGAGTAAACATTGTTGAATTCAGAAAATATTTACTTTTCTAATAATTTTGCAGTTTCACTTGACCGATGCTTCAATAAAGTGGCAAGGTCCATGGCAGTGTTAATTTTACATATGGCGGAATAATACACAATGTGCATACAAGTAGATTTTAAGCAGTGTTTTTATAAGTGCTCAGTTTACCGTGGACAGACCAAAGGAGTAGAGTGACTTCCATTGGAGCACTGCAGCCAACTGTACAATATGCAGAACTCATTTCAGAATAGTACAAACACACACACACACGCACAAACACTACCAGAATTGCCAGGGAATTGTTATTTACGTCGTATATGGAAGAAGAATGCATATATTTTGTAACACTGCAAAACATTTTGCCATAACCCACTTAAAAAAATTTTCAACCGTATAAAAAGAGCCAATTTTTAATTAAAGTATGTTATTAAGAATTACAAAACAGTGCAACAAATCATGAAATGTGACGTCGCTATAAATAAAAACTGTGACACAAGTACAACATCTTCGTATGTATTAAAAACTGCTCTTAATGATGTTTGTAATGCACTCAAATTAGAAGTTTTCTGACTGCATAGGTAGTGGCATGATAATTTATTTGAAAGTTTTGGAAGAGTACAGTTTTCGGAATTTAATGCTACAACGAGATGTGGCCAACTGCGCAAAAAGACTGCAAGTAAGAAATGTGTAAATGTTCGCGTGAAGTAATTGGATCTTGGAAAAAGTTTGCTTGCTTCTCGTCGTTACTGAGAAAAATCGAGTGCTTGCAAAGTTGGCAGCGCTGAAAGGTTGCAAAAGATGTCTGTTTATGGCAAGTTGCAAAGGACCACCAAAGAGGATTTTCCTTCTCTCTCCAATCACGAAGGAACTAATAATGTAAGTGACTTCTACACATGAACCTGCAGCTCTTCTCCCGTTCTAACCACAGTTTCTTAATTGAATTTAATTCTGGTTTTACACATAGGTTTACTAATTGTTTTAATAACATTGAGTGGCAACCAATTAAACACTTATTTTCTCGCAGTTGACGTATGGAACTTTCAGTAGTTGCCAAGTTATGTAGTAATAATTAAATGTTTTACGGGTAATAAACTAATGTTCAGGTATTTTGTATTTAAACTGAGATAATAACAAACTTCACATTTATATCAGACCATAACGTCGTTTTGATACAAAATAGTACTCATAGGTACCTTCAAATTTCTGTACAGTACATCTGGGCTCCAAAAAGGTATTTTAAAATTGAGAGGCAAATATTGAGTGGGTGAAAACACATGTACAAAATATTTTCTTAATTGGATGGAAATTCCACTCTTTTCTTTTAATTTATAGCGAAATAAATTGTGCAATATCAAAATAAATTTAAATGTTTTAGGTTCCGCATAGTGTAAAAAGTGGAAAATTTTACCAAATGTAAGGAATCGTTTATACGTATGTGAAACTATAACAAATCGCCGTTAAGGAAGACATTTTACAATGGAGCATGGTTCAGGACAATAATGGAGAGGCATGCTTCTATTACACGAAATGCTAGCTAGAATGCAGCTGAGTTTGTGGTTACGTTGGGCGAGAGAACAGGTAGCAGTCCTGTGTATATATATATTTATATATATAAATATAAATATGATATAGGAATATACACAATTGTGTATAGACTTAATTAAAAATAATTGTATATTTCAATTTTTATATTTACATTTACCACTGAGCAAATTAAAATTATATATTATATGTTGGTATGTAGGTATCTTCGTGTTTTCCAAATATATTATACTCCGGACGTGATGTGGGTTTTCTCAGGGTGTTCCCATATTTTTACATTGTAAACTTTTACGGCAAAAGGCCTTCTGTGGGCACGCCCTGGGCTCTTTATTGTAAAAGGAAACGCTTTTATATAGAAAAATGTCAGACGTCGTTCATACACAGTGACGTGAACATCGATTTGAAAGTCATTACTCTCCTTGTACTGAGTAATATTCGTGCGTACGAAGGTTTACGACTGGTTGTGATGGAAATGGAGCCGAAGCCAATTCCTTCATCGTCGAATCGTCGACGGTGCCGATACTGCGACAAAGTTTGTGCTTTTGGCCATACAACCCGTCAAAATGAGAAGAGAGAATGCTTAATAATACATTTCGTACAATATTACGTAGCGGTAACTGTTCAAGGTAGTTCGCTAGAGGTGAAAACTTGAACAAAAATGCCAAAGACTCCAAGTACAGTGTTCATTCTCCTACAGAGAAACAACATGTGTCGACATCACAACCTCTTGTTAACACGTCGCGTAAAATGTTCGCAGAAGACGAAGCAACTATTTTCAATACAGGCGACGAACAGCATGCCGTATAGTCGGTTCTTATGAAATATAAACGTGATAAACTTGCACGTAAACTAGACGAGCTTTGGAAAAATAATGCAACACCAGTATCTGTGACGTCTAATACTGCCGGCGACGTCTCAACTCTCAAGAAAAGGAAGTTCAGTGCTGAAAAAGAGAAAGGTGATGAAGACGATAATGAAGACACTTTTCATTATGAAGGTGATGGCGTTTTTCCTGATGCACTCGCACAACTTTCCGACAAGCCGGATACCACACATGAAGTGACGAAGATTGATCACAAGGACGCCACTACAGATTTCCCCAAGACCGCGATGTATTTAGATAGACTCAGATATTTGACTGATTTGCAAAAGGGTGGAGATTTCTCGCACGGTAAGGAGAAATATACAATCATCGGTAAGCTTGTGCATTATATGTGATTCTGCCTTTGTCGGAATGTTCTCATCTTACCTGCCACAGAAGTACTGTTTCTTCTCTCTTCTGCTTATTCAACTGGGGTGATGCTTTCCTACCTTCGGTGACTTCCATTATCTCACCTCTTTCTCTAATCAAACGTCCAGGGTATTTCCCCAGCTATCATTTGAAGAGATTCCGTGGAATTTGTTCTATATGCCTTCGTAGCTACCGACAGTGCTGCTCGCTGTGTCATTAAAATTAATTTTTTCATCTNGTGGAATTTGTTCTACATGCCTTCGTAGCTACCGACAGTGCTGCTCGCTGTGTCATTAAAATTAATTTTTTCATCCCTACCTGTGATGCTGTTCTATAGAACAATGCAGTTCCATACATGGCAATTGCTGTGAAGACACCTTTATAGAGTTTNCTACCTGTGATGCTGTTCTATAGAACAATGCAGTTCCATACATGGCAATTGCTGTGAAGACACCTTTATAGAGTTTCATCATATGAGTTTTGAAGCCAAGTCCCTAGAAGATGGTAGACACAGATTTCATCTTGCTGTAGATTGATACAGCTTTATCAATTGAGTATCTGAAGTGGTCATGGAATCGTAATTTACTACCCACAACCACACCAAGATATTTTACCTGGTCTTATAGCTTGATGGGTCTGCTTTGAACTCTTATTATCGGTAGTCTCTTGATGTTACCCTTCATAAGCATTGCATTTGTTATGTCTGCTGAAAAGTTGAGTTTCACTACATTCTCCCAATCTTGTATATTATATTATATTCCCTTAGTTTTGGCTTCTAGTTCTCTTCTGCTCCATGCTGGTATGATGACTAGGGCATCATCTGCATAGGCAAAAACCTCACATTCAGTTGGTATGGTCATCTACAGTATGCTGTCGAAAAGGACATCCCATATGGGAAACTCTAAGACTTAGCCTTGTGGGCATCCCTCATCAAAGTTTGCCGAACTTCTATCGATTTGTCTAGCAATATGAATATTCTCTCTTCAGAGTGGCTCAGTATTAGGCCATTGATGTTTCTTGGATATTATTAATTTTTTAGCTGCCGTAATATTTCTGGCCACCGTGCTCTTCTTATGTCTACGAAAATTCCAAGAACATATGCCTGTGGTGAAAGTTTTATCCTCTTTATCACTTCAAGGACTGCTCGCTCTGTATCACTACCTATAATGAAGCCACACTGAAACTGTTGTAGTCCATTTTTATCATTNCTTCAAGGACTGCTCGCTCTGTATCACTACCTATAATGAAGCCACACTGAAACTGTTGTAGTCCATTTTTATCATTCATGAAGTTTATTAGTCATTTATTGACCAGTGCCTCCCATAATTTTGCCCACCACTGGTAATGATGTTAATGGTCTTGTAGGGTCTTTTTCTCCACCATTGGAGAGTACTCATAGAATGCCTTTTTTTTTCCATATTCTTGGGAAACATCCCCGTTCCAAAACATTATTGCTTATGTTCAGCAGACCGTGTCTTATTNTTTTTTTTTCCATATTCTTGGGAAACATCCCCGTTCCAAAACATTATTGCTTATGTTCAGCAGACCGTGTCTTATTCGAGGGTAAATTCTTATCATAATTTATGTTGTTATGTTATGCTGTCCTGGAGCTTTCCTTAGTTTCATATCTGTGTTTACCTGGTCGAGTTCTTCGATTGTAAATTCAGATGTCAACACAGATTCTGGCAGTATTTTTATGNCATATCTGTGTTTACCTGGTCGAGTTCTTCGATTGTAAATTCAGATGTCAACACAGATTCTGGCAGTATTTTTATGGCATTCCTTTTCTCTTGATGCACTTCATTTTCATTTTCGATTCTGTCCTCTGGCAGAAGAACTTTTACCAGTTCTTCTGAATTTTCTTGCATTTCAGTAATTAGTTCTTCCAGTAACCTTTAGGTTAGTCATGGCTTGTTAGATTTTTAGTTTGCAGCCTATTAAGTTATATACAACTCCCCATGGGTCTTCAANCATATCTGTGTTTACCTGGTCGAGTTCTTCGATTGTAAATTCAGATGTCAACACAGATTCTGGCAGTATTTTTATTGCATTCCTTTTCTCTTGATGCACTTCATTTTCATTTTCGATTCTGTCCTCTGGCAGAAGAACTTTTACCAGTTCTTCTGAATTTTCTTGCATTTCAGTAATTAGTTCTTCCAGTAACATTTAGGTTAGTCATGGCTTGTTAGATTTTTAGTTTGCAGCCTATTAAGTTATATACAACTCCCCATGGGTCTTCAANTTTAGGTTAGTCATGGCTTGTTAGATTTTTAGTTTGCAGCCTATTAAGTTATATACAACTCCCCATGGGTCTTCAATCCTCTTCTTTGTTACGAACTTTCTCCTAGAGTTATTCTTTTCTTTTATTTTATTCTTATTATCCCGTATTTTTATTGTGTATTCCTCTGCTATTGTTTTTTTTTTCTGTCTTCATCCTGTTGTCTTTTAAGATTTCCCCTTAACTTCCTGATCAACTTTCTAAGTTGTTCTAATTCACCATCCCACCAGTTATTTAGTGAGACTCCTGGTACTGAGGTAGGTAGCATCGTGTCAAATGTCACCTGGATTAATATTGTTATGTCTTCTATTCTCTGGTGTAGATCTTCCGAGGTTTCAGCTCTGTATTTATGGAGTTTCTCCATTAGCTCTTCATCAAATCTTCTCGAATTCGCATAATGTATGTTTATCGTCATAGCAGTGTGTTCGTTTTTATTGCACCGTTTTCTTTTAACTCAAAAATAATTAATCTGTGATCGCTAGTCGAGTCTTCCGTAAAGATTCAAAAATCAACAAGTCTGGCTGCCTTCCATTTACAACGGTAATGTCAAATATATATTATGGGTCATATGCAGAACATATGTTGGGAGGTTTCCCTATTGATTTACGACATGAAGATCGTTCACTAGAAGGAAACGATCAACCACCATGCCAAGGTCGTATGTTTCTTACGGATACCATTCTCACGATTTTGCATTAACATCAACTCCAAAGTCCAGTTTCTCCACCCCCCCCCCCCCCCC